>CM050163.1:12895106-13162606 GCA_027410445.1 Discoglossus pictus | reverse complement strand
TATCTATATATCCATCTATCATATCTATCTATGTTTCTATCTATCTATCTATCTATCTGTCTATCTATCTTTCTATCTAACTGTCCATATATATCATCTATATATCTATCATATCTATCTGTATCTGTCTTTCTATCTCTATATCTAACTGTCTACATCTATCTATCTGTCTATATCTATCTATCTATCTATCTATCTATCTATCTATCTATCTATCTGTCTATATATCATCTATATATCTATAATTATCTATCTATCTATCTATCTATCATATCTATCTATCAATCACAATGGGATACACCCCCACGGGGTGATTGGCTGAAGACATCTGCACCTTCTCAATGGCTGTAATACTGATTGACATTGACAACAGCCAATCAGAAGGCGCAAATGCCTTCAGCCAATCACTCGGTGGGGGTGTATCCCATTGTGATTGGCTGAAGGCATCTGCGCCTTGTGATTGGTTTAAATAAAGATTGACAATTATGAACAATTGCGTAGATTGAAAAAAATGTAACAGTCTAAGTGTAGATTTGAAACCAGTGTAACAGAAGAGATCGTCATCTCAACAGCAGCAAAGTGGATCCAGGTCAAAGGTAGGGTTTGTCAAGTAAGAAATGTCTTGATTCTTAGCAGCAGGAAAGATTGTCCAGGTCAGAGGCAGGGCTTGTTAGGTAAGAGATGTCCCTTGCTTCTATGTATGAAGGTGAAAGGGCCTCTTTTTTTCTTGATAGAGGTGGGAAAAATAGAGCTTGGTGACAGTGACATAAGTATGAGTGTCCTTGCTAATAAAGAGTGTTTATTCTGGATATATATGCTTCTGATTGACTAGTTACAGTCGGTGACTCTGTAGTCCTGATATCTTGTTCTGGTGGTTCCTTGGTCCTGTGTGGAGATAAAATACTGGTCAGGGGTATAGGGGTATCTACAATAACCCATACAAGCGTTGGGTGGGTCAGAACCAGGTTCTGGGTGAGCCCAAATGAAGTAGCGGTCGTGATCACTGTCTTCAATTGGTCTGCTTGGGTTTGTTCCTTCCCTACCTCTTGCTGTTAGGGTTTATTCCTTCCCTTATCCTAAATGTATTACTACCCTACATTACTACAACCTTGTGTGCCTCCCTCTTTCTGCCAGGCGGCACGCACTGGTCACTCACTAGTTAATATACAGATATACAATGTCATAGGGACTGTGATGTAATTGACATGCTAATGACTCCAAGTCCACTATCACAGAAGGTTCAGAAGCCATTAGCTGGCCTCCTTCAGTCAAAAGTAAACAGTTTATTAGGAACTGAAAAAGTGCTGGGTGGTGCTGATTAGTGATGTGGCGAACATCAAATTTTCGGTTCGCGAACAGCGGACACGAACTTCCATCAAATATTCGCAAACGGGCGAACCCGGCAAACCGCCATAGACTTCAATGGGCAGGCGAATTTCAAAACACACAGGGACTCTTTCTGGCCACAATAGTGATGGGAAAGTTGTTTCAAGGGGACTAACACCTGGACTGTGGCATGCCGGAGGGGGATCCATGGCAAAACTCCCACGGAAAATTACATAGTTGTTGCAGAGTCTGGTTTTAAGCCATAAAGGGCATAAATCACCTAACATTCCTAAATTGTTTGGAATAACGTGCTTTAAAACATCAGGTATGATGTTGTATCGATCCGGTAGTGTAAGGGTTACACCCGCTTCACAGTAACAGACCAATCTCCCCGTTTAATGCACCGCAAACAGTCCCTTTGCACAACCGCAAACTCCCCATTTGCACAAAGTTGGATACCAAGCTAGCCATGTCCCGTTCCTTGTCCTCACTGATGTCATTGAAGGTCTCTTCCTCCCCTCAGCCACCAAGGGTCCCCGAAAGGTGACAACAAGCCCCCTGGGATGCCTGCTGTTTTTGGTCTACCACCTCCTCAAAGCCACCTTCCTCCTCTGACTCCTCTTCTTCAGACTCCCAGAGTCTGGGGGCTTCCACTGCCCAGCATGGAATATTAAACACAGGTCAGAGTCTGGGGGCTTCCACTGCCCAGCATGGAAGATTATACACAGGTCAGAGTCTGGGGGCTTCCACTGCACAGCATGGAATATTATACACAGGTCAGAGTCTGGGGGCTTCCACTGCCCAGCATGGAAGATTATACACAGGTCAGAGTCTGGGGGCTTCCACTGCCCAGCATGGAAGATTATACACAGGTCAGAGTCTGGGGGCTTCCATTGCACAGCATGGAAGATTATACACAGGCCAGAGTCTGGGGGCTTCCACTGCACAGCATGGAAGATTATACACAGGTCAGAGTCTGGGGGCTTCCACTGCCCAGCATGTAAGATTATACACAGGTCAGAGTCTGGGGGCTTCCACTGCACAGCATGGAAGATTATACACAGGTCAGAGTCTGGGGGCTTCCACTGCACAGCATGGAAGATTATACACAGGTCAGAGTCTGGGGGCTTCCACTGCCCAGCATGTAAGATTATACACAGGTCAGAGTCTGGGGGCTTCCACTGCACAGCATGGAAGATTATACACAGGTCAGAGTCTGGGGGCTTCCACTGCACAGCATGGAAGATTATACACAGGTCAGAGTCTGGGGGCTTCCACTGCACAGCATGGAAGATTATACACAGGTCAGAGTCTGGGGGCTTCCACTGCACAGCATGGAAGATTATACACAGGTCAGAGTCTGGGGGCTTCCACTGCCCAGCATGGAAGATTATATGCGTTGCCTCTGTCTGCGTTATTATAAGGTGTGTACTGTTAAGTAATACTATTCCTATCGGTTTAATCCCTGTTACGTCCACTATCAGGGGACGTGTATATGGCATGGATTTTTGGAAGCGGGAGATGGAAAAAGATGCTTGGTCGGTCCTCCCACTTCAAATTTGGGGCACTGGGCGTGCAATCTAAGGTGACACCAGATATGAGTGTCACTGTGCACTGGCAAAAGTTGGCAGAGTAGATGCAATAGGCTTCACACACACGCCTGTAGGCAGGCAATTGCTATTCAATTTATTACAGTCAAAAAAGTGTTGTTTTATGTCACTGAGCACAATATAAGCTGTGAGCCTGACACAGGCAGGCAACTGAAATTAGATAATAGGAAAAAAATGGTTGTTTTCAATGTATGTTACACCACCAGGTATTAGAAGTGAAAATAAGCACAATATAAGCTGTTAGGTGTTAGCCTGTCATACACACACGCTGGCAGGCAGACATAGATTACACAAAAAAATGTATAAAATAAAATAAATGATGTTCAAAGTTTCCTCAATGATAAAGTATAGGGGGCGAACTGAAAAGCGCATGTGTTCGCCGTTCGTGGCGGACGCGAACATGCGAAAATCGCTGCGAATAGTTCTCCGGCGAACTGTTTGGGACATCACTAGTGCTGATGTCTGGATGAGGTTGAAGTGAAAAACAGTGTGAAGGAGCACTTTAATCTAATAGTTACAATATACAGGATAAAGGGGCACTATAATCCAATATTACAATGTAGAGGGTAAAGTGCCACTGTAGTCCAATAATTACAATATTGGTCCGAATATAAGCCGCACCTTTTTTTCGATTTTTTAGCTTGCGAGTTACGGGTGCAGCTTATATTCGCGACCGTAAAAAAATAATTGCCGATTTGCGAACTTTGCTTTTTGCGTGTGCGGCTTCTATTCGCGAACGCAAAATTACTGCCGATTTGCGCGATTGCGAGTTAAGGGTGCCGTTTTTCGTGCTTTAGACTGCGGTATTGAATAGCGATTTACGGTTTTAGTGATTCTAACGTCCTGTAAAGCTTGTAACCTGCAAAAAAAGCTACAGTGCTAATTAGAAAGCCTGTTTCTTGCAATGGCGGATCACTTTGAGAGTCTTTTTCTCTCCAATTTTACGGGTGCGGCTTATATTTGAGTACTATCTTTTTTCTATTATTTCCCCATGAACTTTACGGGTGCGGCTTATATGCGGGTGCGGCTTATATTCGGACCAATACGGTACATGTTGATTAACTTGATAGGGGAGAATATATTTAGACAGTAAAAACATAAATATATCCTTTAGTTACAATAATACTTCAGTTACAGCTGACATTTGAAAACAGAGATGGAGTAAGTTATGACATTCCTTAGTGCCAGTGCTTTCAAAGCTTTCCAGTATTCAGTATTGAGGGAATATTCTTCTTATTGAAATGACCAAATGTAACAATATGGACGCCAAGGGACAGTTCATTAGGATGAAGCACAATTTCAGTGTATGATCACTTTTGGTTTATTGTGTAAATTTACGTAAGGATCATCTACATTGTATTGTATTATTTTTTACGTTCCTATGTCTTTTTGGCTATGTTTTTGCCTATCCAGTTCAGGGCAATTTTCCCAAAACTGAATAAGCAGACCAACTTTAAGATGAGAGTTGAAATTAATTTACATCTGAACTCACAATATATTATTTAATAAGTAGGAAAAGTTTCCTATCCAGACACGTCACTAGGTAGACTGATTACTCTTCACTACTGTCCATCACACCACTTGGGTAAGATGGGACTAGCCTCCTTTGTGGAATAAAAAGAAGCAAGTACCACAGTATATTATTATGTAATTGTTCTCCATCAGGGCTCACAGTAGGTGGGTCAGACAAGGTAGAGTTTCCCCATCCCGTTATCGACTGTTTTAAAAAATCTTAGTCCATCCTGGATGGATCATATGACGTTTGCTTTCTGCAAAAATGTATCCATCGTGTGAAGCTTTTTTTCAAAGTTATATAGAACCAGCCGAGTCTCCAAAGGTCCAAAAACTTCTATGGACTTTGAATTTTGTCCCATAATATTTTTTATTAACTGGTTATTAGTGATGTCACGAACATCAAATTTTCGGTTCGCGAACAGCGGACACAAACTTCAATCAAATGTTCGCGAACGGGCGAACCCGGCGAACCGCCATAGACTTCAATGGGCATGCGAATTTATAAAACCCACAGGGACTCTTTCTGGCCACAATAGTGATGTGAAAGTTGTTTCAAGGGGACTAACTCCTGGATTGTGGCATGCCGGAGGGGGATCCATGGCAAAACTCCCACGGAAAATTACATAGTTGATGCAGAGTCTGGTTTTAAGCCATAAAGGGCATAAATCACCTAACATTCCTAAATTGTTTGGAATAACATACTTTAAAACATCAGGTATGATGTTGTATCGATCAGGTAGTGTAAGGGTTACACCCGCTTCACAGTAACAGACCAATCTCCCCGTTTAATGTACCGCAAACAACCGCAAACAGTCCCTTTGCACAACCGCAAACTTCCCATTTGCACAAGGTTGGATACCAAGCTAGCCATGTCCCGTTCCTTGTCCTCACTGATGTCATTGAAGGTCTCTTCCTCCACCCAGCCACCAAGGGTCCCCGAAAGGTGACAACAAGCCCCCTTGGACGCCTGCTGTGTTTGGTCTTCCACTTCCTCAAAGCCACCTTCCTCCTCTGACTCCTCTTCTTCAGACTCCCAGAGTCTGGGGGCTTCCACTGCCCAACATGGAATATTATACACAGGTCAGAGTCTGGGGGCTTCCACTGCCCAGCATGGAATATTATACACAGGTCAGAGTCTGGGGGCTTCCACTGCCCAGCATGGAATATTATACACAGGTCAGAGTCTGGGGGCTTCCACTGCCCAGCATGGAAGATTATACACAGGTCAGAGTCTGGGGGCTTCCATTGCACAGCATGGAAGATTATACACAGGTCAGAGTCTGGGGGCTTCCACTGCACAGCATGGAAGATTATACACAGGTCAGAGTCTGGGGGCTTCCACTGCCCAGCATGGAAGATTATACACAGGTCAGAGTCTGGGGGCTTCCACTGCACAGCATGGAAGATTATACGCGTTGCCTCTGTCTGCGTTATTATAAGGTGTGTACTGTTAAGTAGTACTATTTCTATCGGTTTAATCCCTGTTACGTCCACTATCAGGGGGCGTGTATATGGCATGGATTTTTGGAAGCAGGAGATGGAAAAAGATGCTTGGTCGGTCCTCCCACTTCAAATTTGGGGCACTGCGCGTGCAATCTAAGGTGACACCAGATATGAGTGTCACTGTGCACTGGCAAAAGTTGGCAGAGTAGATGCAATAGGCTTCACACACACGCATGTAGGCAGGCAATTGCTATTCAATCTATTACAGTCAAAAAAGTGTTGTTTTATGTCACTGAGCACAATATAAGCTGTGAGCCTGACACAGGCAGGCAACTGAAATTAGATTACAGGAAAAAAATGGTTGTTTTCAATGTATGTTACACCACCAGGTATTAGAAGTGAAAATAAGCACAATATAAGCTGTTAGGTGTTAGCCTGTCATACACACACGCTGGCAGGCAGGCATAGATTACACAAAAAAATGATAAAATAAAATAAATGATGTTCAAAGTTTCCTCAATGATAAAGTATAGGGGGCGAACCCGAAAAGCGCAAGTGTTCGCCGTTCGTGGCGGACGCGAACATGCGAAAATCGCCGCGAATAGTTCTCCGGCGAACTGTTCGGGACATCATTACTGGTTATCTCTTTGTGGTGCCGAATAATTGAATATTCGTGTTTCATTTTCTGGTCTTATAACAGTAATTGTTGGGCAGCATATTGCAGTAGTTCTATATTTATACAAATCATTTTATTTAAATTTGTTAGATTAAATAAATGCTGTTTTTTTTTAAAATCTGTATCTGATACAGACTTAAACTAATACGACTGTAAAGAGGTTTCTTAGAGCTTTTCTGTTTTAACTACTCAGATACTCTACATTGATTAGATTATGTTTCCCTCTTGCTGAATTAGGCTTTTTTCAGTCATAAGAAGCTTGGATTAAAGCGAGTTTTAAACAACAAAATGACAAAAAGATAATCTAGGATTAAAAGGAAGATCTAGGGAGAAAAGTCAGTTTCTAAATCTCCACAAAACTTTTTTCTCCAATTTGGCAAATTGCTAAAGAGAATAAACAAATAGATCTTAGCTCTCAGTCTAAATTTGAACCCACTTCTATTTTGCCAGACTCTAATGAGGTTGCAGCTCTAGCGGATAATTCTTTGCGGACTGATTCAGGGGAGGGGAAATTAACTATCGTAGCTATGAAATCTATGTTAACGGAATTTCAAGCCTCTATAAAGGCTGAATTGTCTTTGGAAATTGCAAAGAATCTGAGTAAGATTGTCTCACTGGATCAAAAAAACAGAAGAGATTAGAGTGGTTCAGAAGGAATTAATTAAACATTTGGTTAGAGAGGTGGCAAGATTAAAAGAGGAAGTCCAAATGTTAAGACTAAAGAGTATAAGACAAGAGAACTTTTCAAGGCGTAGTAATATTAGGATTAGAGGTAATTCGGAAAAAATTGTTCCAAACATTTAGAGTAATGTGTGTGTACATGTTTATCCACATTAAGCATGACTCATCCTTAGAGCCATTGATAGACAGGGTACATTGGTTACCATTATCAACAGATATTAAAGATTTACCTCAAGATACTATTGTTAAAATACACCATCATGTGAATAAAGAAGCTATTACGAGAGCTTCATACATTCTAAAAATATTTGAGACACCATATAAAAATTTTCTCAGATTTGTCAAGCGAAACCCTGTTGAGACGTAAAGAATTTCGCAGTTTCATCAGGTTTTTAATAGAAAATAAAATCTTATATAGATGGCTATACCCTATGTCTCTGATGGTGACCTATGCTAGCTCTAAGATCATAATTAAAACACCCCAAAAGTTACTTTCTGAATGAAATTTAGGAACAGGGCCCTTGGTAAATGTAAGTCCAAATCTCTAGATTAGTATCAATAGGAAAGTGAAAGGGGGAAGGTTTGACTGATTAAAGGTAAATGGGAAAGGGTTAGGGAAAGGGAAGGAATGAGAAAAATTAAGCAGAAAGGGGGAAAATAGAAAAAGGTGTAATTTACAGTATATATAGTATAAATAGTTCCTATAATTAATAAGTATGTCAATCAAATATTTAGATAATCAGAATAATGAAGGTAATGATGCTGTAATAAAATATAATCATACAGGTCAATATAGGTGTCACATAAGGATACAAAATGCTTATTATAGATGTTCTAAAGTTGTGCTTCAAACTTGTGAAACACATGGTTAATTGTTTTTTTAGTAAGACACAAGCACAGAGTTCAATGTTGATTCTATGAAGGGAAAAACTGTAATATATGTTATGATTTATATTTGATCTACTAAGAGATCAAAGAGATATTTTTTAGGGTTAATAAGCGAGATTTTAAAAGTAAATTTTGTAAGCACAATAATTGAATAATATTTAGCACTTGACGCACTGTTACATAAAGATTGATCACTATTAATAATTAGAATTAAAATAATGCTTTGATTAAAATAAAAGGAACATTTTGTATTTTTTGATAACGATTTTTAGCAGAATAATCGAATATTACACTTTTTTTTTGAGGCACTGTTATATAATATTGATCACTATATATAACTAAAATTAAAACGGTGTTTTGTTTAATATACAAAATTAATCTAAACTTGTTATATGATTATATTTTATCTATGAAACATCTTTGATGATTGGGTTTATTTGAAAATGTATTTCATGTACCTAGTGACAGAACCTGGTTTTGTTGTTTAGTTGTTCAGTCGCGTCCGACTCTATGAACCACAGCACTCCAGGTGAATCTCTCAGTCACTGCCCCTCTGAGCTCCATCAAGTTCATGTTCATTGCTTTAGTGACCTCACCTATCCATCTTCACCTCTGTCGTCACAGTCTTTTCTACGGAATTCTGCTTTCTCTGATTAATGACCTACTTGCCTGGTCCGTGAGTTTTGGTGGGCAGCTGTCTCTTGGCAGGTTTGCTGTTGGGCCATGTGCTTTCCATTTGGTTATGATAGATTTGATGGTGCTCCTGGGATCATCAAATATTTGGAATTTTTTTATAACCTAACCCTGACTTGTACTTCTCAACAACATTGTCCCTTACTTGTTTGGAGAGTTCCTTGGTCTTCATGGCAGTGTTTGGTTAGTGGTGCCTCTTGCTAAGGTGTTGCAGCCTCTGGGGCCTTTCAAAAAAGGTGTGTATATGTAATGACAAATCATGTGACACTTAGATTGCACATAGGTGGACATCATTTCACTAATTATGGGACTTCTGAGGGTAATTAGTTGCACCACAGCTTTTAATGGGCTCCATAACAAAGGGGGTGAATACATACGCACATGCCAATTTTCTGTTTTCTATTTCTAAAAAATAGTTTTACGTATATATGTTTCTCATTTCATAGTTACATAGTTACATAGTTACATAGTAATTAAGGTTGAAAAAAGACTTTCAGTCCATCAAGTTCAACCTGTTAAGATCTCCTCTGATCTGCAATATGCGGATTAGTTATTAATTAAATTATTGATTAAATAATTATTAATAGTATAGTATTGGAGAATGAATAAAGAGTTAGTCCATCAAGTTCAACCTTTTTAGATCTCTATTGATCTTTTTAATTTGGACTATTTATTATTATTGTTAATTGTTAATTATTGTTAATTGATCCAGAGGAAGGCAAACATAAAAAAAAACCCATTGAAACTTTGCCAATTGTCTCATAAGGGGGAAAAAAAGCAAAATTCCTTCCTGACCCCAGAAACTGGCGATCAAATTTCTCCCTGGATCAATATTCCTTCGCTAGTTATCTAGGATAGCCTTGAATGCCCTCTTTATTCAGAAATATATCTAACCCCTTTTTGAAGTTGTCTATCGAATTCGCTGTCACCACCTCCTTTGGTAGAGAATTCCACAGTTTAACCACCCTAACTGTGAAGAACCCTTTTCTTTGTTTAAGGTGAAATCTTTTTTCCTCTAACCTCAACGGATGTCCTCTTGTCAGTTGAAAATCTCTTGCTACAAAAAGCTCACTTGACAAAGCCTTATATGGACCCTGGATGTATTTAAATAACGTAATCATATCTCCTCTTAGACGCCTTTTTTCTAGCGAAAATAAGTTTAATTTTGCTAGTCTTTCTTCATAACTTAGCCCCTCCATTCCCCTTATTAGTTTTGTAGCCCTTCTCTGTACTTTTTCCAGCTCTAAGATGTCTTTTTTGTGAGGTGGTGCCCAAAATTGTACTCCATATTCCAAATGAGGGCGTACTAGAGATTTGTATAGTGGCAGAATTATATCTTCTTCCCTGGCTTCTATACCCTTCCTAATACATGCTAATATTTTATTTGCCTTTGCAGCCGCTGCTTGGCTTTGAGCGCTGTTACCTAGGTGGTTGTCCACTAGTACTCCCAAATCCCTTTCAATATCTGATACCCCTAGATTTGCTCCATTAAGATTATAGATTGCTTGGCTATTTTTCCTTCCCAAATGCATAACCTTACATTTATTTGTATTAAATCTCATCTGCCATTTAGCCGCCCATTTCTCTAATTTATGCAAATCCTTTTGTAGGGAAAGTACATCATTATCTGATTTTATTACCTTGCACAACTTAGTGTCATCAGCAAAAATGGAGACACTACATTCGAGTCCTACTTCAATGTCATTAATAAATATGTTAAAAAGGAGAGGACCCAATACTGAGCCCTGAGGAACCCCACTTATCACATTAGACCAATCGGAGTATGTTCCATTTACAACAACCCTTTGCTTCCTGTCTTTTAGCCAGCTCTCGATCCATGAGCAGATATTTACTGCAATTCCTGTATCCCTTAGTTTGCTCACTAGTCTTCCATGTGGCACTGTATCAAATGCCTTTGAAAAATCTAAAAAGACTACATCCACTGAGTTGCCCTGATCCAAGTTCCTACTAACCTCCTCATAAAAACTAATTAGATTGGTCTGACACGACCTTTCCTTCATAAATCCATGTTGACTGCTACCTATGATCCTGTTCAAATAGACATATTCTTGTATTCTGTCCCTTATTAACCCTTCTAAAAGCTTCCCAACTACAGAAGTGAGGCTCACTGGTCTATAATTCCCCGGATTTGCTCTAGATCCCTTCTTAAATATAGGTATCACCTCTGCTTTTCTCCAGTCATCTGGTAGAGACCCTGTAGTGAGCGAGTCTTTAAAGATTAGATATAATGGTTTGGCTATTACAGAACCCAGCTCCCTCAGTACCCTTGGATGTATTCCATCAGGACCTGGGGCTTTATTAACATTTATTTTCTCCAACCTCTTTTGTATTTCTTCCTGCGTTAACCAATTATTTAGTGAAGGTAGTGTAGCCCCATTATGTTGCAGTGTCCCAACCACTGGTACCTCCCTTGTGTAAACCGAAGAAAAGAACCTATTTAGCTCATCTGCCTTTTCCTGGTCACTAATTATCAGATGGCCTGTGTCACATTGTAATGGTCCTATCGATTCCTTCCTGGCCTTCTTCCCATTAATATATTTATAAAATATTTTAGGGTTAGTCTTACTTTCCATTGCAACTGACTTCTCATTTTCTATTTTAGCCAGTCTAATAGCCCTTTTGCAAGCCTTGTTGATTTCCTTATAGTCACATAAAGATGCCTCTGTTCCCTCCTTCTTGTATAATTTAAATGCATACTTCTTTTTCCTCATCATGATCTTTAAGTCATTGTTAAGCCACATGGGATGTGATTTACTCCTATTTATTTTATTTCCACATGGTACATGCTGATGAGTATGTTTATTTAGTAAGGATTTGAATGTTGTCCATTTATTTTCAGTATTCTTCCCTGTAAGTTCTTTGTCCCAGTCTATATGTTGTATTGCTGCCCGTAGCCCATTAAAGTTAGCCCTTTTAAAATTTAGAGTTTTTGTTGGCCCCTTACAACTCTGTTTTTTGTATTCAATCTCAAATGAGACTGTGTTGTGATCACTGTTCCCCAAGGGTTCCCCTATTTTTACATTTGATATTATATCAATATTACTTGTGATGACTAAATCCAAGATGGCCCCATTTCTAGTAGGTTCTTGTATTACCTGGGCTAGATAATGATCCCTGAGTGTACTCAAGAACCTGCTCCCCTTAGCTGAGCTGCTGGTCTCGTTTATCCAGTTTATATCAGGGTAATTAAAGTCTCCCATTATTAGAACTTGCCCATGCTTAGCTGCATTTCCAATCTGTAACAATAATTGTATTTCCTCACTTTCAGCTATATTTGGGGGTTTATAGCATACTCCCACCAATATGCATTTAGAATTAGCTCCTCCACTATTTAGCTCAACCCACAAGGATTCACTGATGCCGTTAGTGCCAGCATAAATATCTTCTCTAACTATAGGCTTAAATTCAGGCTTAACATAAAGACAGATCCCTCCTCCTCTTTTACCATTGCCCCTATCTTTCCTAAATAGGTTATAACCATCCAGATTAACAGTCCAGTCATGAGATTCATCCCACCATGTTTCCGTAATGCCTATTAAGCCCCATTTTTCTTGTACTGCTAATATTTCTAGCTCATCCATTTTCCCAGGCAAACTTCTTGCGTTTGCAATCATACACTTTATGTTGCTATGGCTCTGCTGATGTGAAGTGCCTGCCACTGTATTTGAGGCCCCTATTAATATCTCCCTACTTTCTATTGTAACCCTCCCCCCTTCTCCTCCCCCATGGGTAAATAATTCATCCCTTTCCCTCTCTACCCTATTTACCCCAATACTTCTATATAGTCCCTCCCCCCCACCTACAAGTTTAAAAACTCCCCCAGCCGTTCTACCATCCTATTCCCTAGCACAAAAGCGCCCTCATCATTAAGGTGCAATCCATCCCTGCTATAGAGATTGTACCCAAGTGAGAAGTCAGCCCAGTGCTCTAAAAACCCAAAACCCTCTGCACTGCACCACTTTTTTAGCCACGCATTAACCTCCCTAAGCTCCTTCTGCCTCCCTGGGCTAGCACGTGGCACTGGTAGTATCTCAGAAAATACTACCTTGGAGGTCCTTGCTTTAAGCTTATTCCCTAATTCTCTAAAATCATTCTTTAGGACGCTCCATCTTCCACTAACTTTGTCATTGGTACCAATGTGTACCAAGACCGCCGGTTCATTACCAGCCCCTCCCAATAATTTATCCACCCGATCCACAACATGCCGAACCCGAGCACCCGGGAGACAGCAAACTGTTCGATTGCTGGGATCTGGGTGACAAATTACCCTGTCTACCTTCCTAATAATAGAGTCCCCTACCACCAAAACCTGTCTGTTGCACTGCCTATTCTGCCCTCCCTCTTCTCCAGTAGAGCTGTTCGCCCGGCTGTTAGAGGGAACAGCTCTATCTGGCATTTCACTTCACCAACTTAGACTATTGTGTTCTGGTCCATCACATATAATTCAGATTAACAAAACATTGATCTTAAGCCTGTAATTTAACAAAATAGGTAAAAAGTCAAGGGGGTGAATACTTTTGCAAGGCGCTGTAGCTCTGTTACACATATTCCCTGAGGGTTTGGACCTGGATATTGCAGCTTTTAAATTACAGATTGTCATGGTGGCCAAGTGGCTGTAGGTAAATGGAAACAAAATACAGTACCAACTTGGTCAGAAGTAGAAGCAATTATTATAACTAATAGGAATTTTGGGGAAGATTTCTCTGAAATTATTATGTCAAACAATCTAGAAAATGTTTGAATTAAAATGGGATAGAAGGCTTGTGGCTTAATGCCAAACTTTTACTTGATCCCCATGATTTATAGAATATCACAGCCTTCTGCTCCTTGGGACCCCGCTCATGTTTTATATTTATATGTTTGAAAGTATGTAATTGACATGTATGATGTATTTTTTTACCTAAAAGCAATAAAAAACAATCTATAAAATAAAGATTTTACTAAACATAATAGTATCACTTATAAACAGAGTAAATACACATTTATAGACAGCTTAAAATACAGGTTATAGCTTTTTCTTTTACAGATCCATGGGTCCAATGCATTGGTTGATGCAACACAACCCACACAGAACACAAGTTTTAAAAAACATATTTATAAAAGAAAATAACAATATAAACTTGTATACAGGTTCACAAATTGATTATGATTGCTCATCATGATGGTTTAGAGCAAAGTCAATAATTTCAGTGTCCCTTAAAACAAAAGGAAATTTGCAACCAAAACAGATAGCAACTACGCACAGAACCAGTGCTGCCTATAAGTATGACTTCTAGTTATACAAGCTGTTCCACTAATAGCACATTTCCAACATTTAAAACATCCAACTGGTATTTATCCTGTGTGTTTTTTTTAGTCATTTGAGTTTTGACTAAAACACTTCACAAATTTAGAACACGCAAATGTTTTTTTGTCCTGTGTGAGTGTTCTTAGGAACATTGATATTTCAAATTTGACACACTGCCCACATTCCGAATATGCAAATGGTCTTTTTCCTGTGTGAGGTTATTTTATGTACATTGAGATTTCACTGAAACACTTCCCACAATCAGAACATGTCAATTACCTTTCTCTTTTGTGCATTTTTCTATGTCTTTTAAGGTGTGGAGCCTGACTAAAACATTTCCCACACTCAGAACATGCAAATGGTTTTTCCCCTGTGTGAGTTCTCATATGTCGAGTGAGACTTGAGGCAACACTGAAACATTTTTCACATTCGGAACATGCAAATGGTTTTTCCCCTGTGTGAGTTCTCATATGTCGAGTGAGACTTGAGGCAACACTGAAACATTTCTCACATTCGGAACATGCAAATGTTTTATTCCCTAAGTGAGTTCTCATGTGTCGATTGAGATTTCCGGCAATTCTGTAACATTTCCCACGTTCAACTGTGTGGGTTAATAGCTTTTCATCCAGATGAGAAACACTGGAATCTTCCAATAAACAATTTGGTGAACTAGGAGAAATGTGGTTCACTTCAAGGGTATTCAAAATCACAGATCCATCTGCTGGAAACAAAAGCACCAGGAGTAAATTATTAGTTTTAACATACTTCAAAATTGAAAAACAAATAAAACTCTGAAATCTCCAAAAGATTTAGTATACCATAGCGCTTATAACAGAAACACCACATAGTTTCTCACATGAAAATATGTATCTCTACTAAATAGTATATTCAGTCCATCCAAAAAAAGACTAGAGGCAAATATACATACAGTCCTGTGTATGGTATGCTCCTTTGAGTATTGTCCCGTGTCACTTAGTGATTAACTTCCGTTGAAGATCTAAGTTCTTAGTTTTTCCTTTTAGTAGGTGGTGTGCCGGCTTTTTCAACAACCTCCGGTCACTTCGGTGCTTATATACGTGAAAAATAGAAAAAGAGAAGGGAGAAAAGAAGCGCAAACCAAGGTGGCGTACGCTGTTTTTCCCCCTTCCCTTTTTCTATACTTCTAAATGGATATTATTTGTCAATATATTTTATATATAAATAAAATAATTATATAATATATGTATTTTTTTTATATTTCATGGTTTGTGCATAATCCATCCTGGGCTTTGCTTAAAGATGTATAATACAGCAGGCATATGCTTAAAAGGAGCCATGTTTGAAATGGTATTGGATTAAAGAGCAAAGACTTTGTAGACACATTTGCATGTCCCTGCCTAGGTTACCAGAATGCAGTGCTATAACTGTATTTCTTGGAATTCTGAGCAGGAAATAAGTCTTTTAGCTTACTTTAGATGTTTAAATGTGAGCACAAATGTACTATTTATTTACTAATATATATATAATATATATATATATATATATATATATATATATATATATATATATATATATATATCATGCCCAGGGCCTGACTGGCTGACTGGTCTGTTTTACACTATGACCTGGGCCTGACTGACCAGAGTTACCCAGTTTTATAATATTATGGTTATGTATTTCTTTGTGCTTATGGTTAAAATATGATTACACAGTTATACTGTATGTATGTTGTTTTATTTATTAGGTTTCATGTTATAGGAATTATTGTAAAGAAATATTTTAGCTAGTCTGCAGGCTATTGCACCAGCCTATTATGTTGCAATGTTCTTATCTGGTAATAACTCATTCAGCCGACCTAAATATATTCAACAGGATGAGATTAATATCTGATCTCATCAGAGGTGCAGGGGTTCCAAGTAAGCAGGAGCAGCCTATTATGTACAGTAATGTTATCTGGTGATGCACTCAGCCCCACTTAAACAAATGCAGGGAGTATTGAGCAGATTAAAAGTCTGAGTGTTTACAGCAAATGGTGATAGGTAATACAATCAACAGAATGAGGTCTGATCTCATCAGAGGTATGGGATTTTCCAAGTAAGCAAGGGATTTCCTGATTGGCCAGCCTGTGTGCCAGGAAATTATATAAAATGTGCCAATTAATAAAGGTATGTCAGTTGTGTCTGAATTGACATAGACAAGGTGTAAGTGTCATTCTGTGCATTAATCCTAATTCTAAGGGATTAGATGGTGTTCCTGATATTCTGGTCTGTTGAAGCAAGTTCCTGGGCATGGTTCCTGTGTATGGTCCATCTTCTGCAATCAGAGGTGTACAAGGACCGCACCATTCTGCTGGATAGGTTTGAACTAGGTTCTTACCAAGTCCAATTGAAGTAGCAAATTGTGACAATATATATATAATCCAACCGTAGCTTTGCTCAAAGCTGTTTGATACAGCGGGCATATCCTTAAGGGAAGCCATGTTTCATATGGTTATGTATTGCAAGACCGTAGCCTTTATGGCCACATCTACATGTCCCTGCCAGGGTTCCCAGAGTGCAGTGTAATAACTGTATTGCTCTGAATTCTGAGCATGAAAGAAGTTTTTTTAAAGTGTTTTAGACTTTTAACTGTGAACACAAATGTACTATTTATTTACTATATATATATATATATATATATATATATATATATATATATATCTATATATATATATATATATATATATATATATATATATATAGATATATAGATAGATAGATATATTGCAATAGGGCCAGCCTTTGGCTACAGGTTGCTCCCATGATTTCCAGATAAACCACTGAGTTCCAGTATACTTTTATATTTTCTTTTAATGAAATGTTACCAAACAAACAGTAGCTTATTGTCAGCATGAAAATAACATCTAATTAAATGGGCTTGCTTATTTGCAGTCTGCATTTCAAGCAGTCTTCCTTACTGCCTTACTTCTCAGCCCAGGTTGTCTTTCACCAGATAGACTACAGATCCACACTGCTCACAACCCTTAGGCCAGAGCCTAATCAGCCCTTCTCATCTCTGCTTTCCAGGCTTTAAAGTGATGTTTCACCTGGGACAATTAGGAGTCCTCCAGGAGTTTAACTCCTTCACTCCTGTTAAGAACTCTTCATGCTCTGTGCCTTCCACCATCCTCTAGGGGGCAAACGGTTGCAATATATATATATATATATATATATATATATAGTTCACCACAACAACAATATATATAGTTCACCAAAACAATCAATTAATATATGGTGGGTAAAAGAGCGATAGAGGCCCTCCACCGCACAGTAAATAAATAGTACATCTGTGTTCACATTTGAATGTCTAAATCAAGTTAAAAACCTGCTTCCAGCTCAGAGTTCCGAGAAAATCAGTTACTACACTGCATTCTGGGAAGCTGAGCTGGGACATGCAGATGTGCCAACAAATGCCTTGCTTTTCAATCCATAGCCATTATTAAACATGGCTTCCTTAAAGCTTATGCCTGCTGTATTACACAGCTTTAATACAAAGTCAAGGTTGGATTATACACAAGCTGAGAATCATATCCATGTACAGCTGTTTCAATCTTACTGCCTCTCATCAGCATGGAGCCGGATCTCAGCTTGTGTTGGCATAAGCTTAAAGGAAGCAATGTTTTAAAATGGACATGAATCAAAGAGTGAGAGAGAGAGAGAGAGACACACACAGAAAATAAATAGTACATTTGCAATTTCATCTGAATGTCTAACAATTAGTTAATAAGCTTATCTCTTACTCAGGTTTGCCACAAATGCAGTCTTTGCACTGCACTCTGAGACACTGGGCGGGGACATGTAAATGCAGTTACAATGTACTCTCACTCTATTAATCCAAAACCACTATATACATGGCTCCTTTTAGGCATATGCTCGCTGTATTATACAGCTTCAAGCACAGCATAGGATGGATTATGTACAAGCCAGGAGACCTGACCAACAGACAGAACTGGTTCACGGTTACTGCCGCTCATCAGTGTGGGGCTGGTTTTTGTTGAAGATTTTTGTAGAGAGTAGTTCTCAAGAAGAATCATTACACTTATGGTGGGCTGAAAAGTGTTAGAAGCCGTCCATAGTAGTACAGTAATACAGAATATGAATAGTAAATTTGTAATTTAATTTGAATGTCTAAAAAATAAGTTAATAAAATAATTTCCTGTTCCGGTTCCCAGAAATACAGTCATTGCACTGCACTCTGAGACACTGGGTGGGGCCATGCAAATGCGACCATAACATACTCTCTCTACTACTCTCTCTGTACGGTGGAGGGTTTCTATCGCTCTTCAGCCCACCATAAGTGTAATGACTGTGTGTGTGAGTGTACCCCACTTAATTAACACAACCATGCTGAGCGCTGATTTCTATACAGTGGTCTCTTTTCTCTGATGATAGTTAAACCCTGCTACAGCTCTCTTTTTTGACCGTCGATCCCCGCTAAACACTCTGTTTCGCTATAATGCAGTATTTTCCTCTCGGGACCCCGCTTAATGCTCTTAACAGTGCCACAGTGTTAAGAGGGGCAGGGAAAGTGAGAGAGAGTGACAGAGAGAGAGAAATCAGCGAAAGAAGTGTGAAAAAAGAGAGAAAGACACCCAAATCCTACCTACAAGATCCAGTGGCAAGGTATAGAATATATTATTTGTTCCCTTGTTTCTAATAATGTGATTGTTAATTATTGTTGTTAATAGTCTAATAAAATTAATTTTGTTTAATAAAATTAGTTTAGTTTTTTTCTAAATGAGAGATAGTCGCAGCTGGAGACAGTGATTGCCACCAGGGACCCCTAAATCCTGCCGACATCAGCTGGCATTATTTCCTTGTTTCTCATAATGTGATTGTTAATTGTCTAATAAAATCTACATTAATTGTATTCGTTTGTACTGTTTTACAGATGTCTAAGCGCAAGGAGGGGAAGCCTAAGCTGAAGCACCAGAGCATACCACTGGATGTGAAGATGCAGGTGCTAGACCGCCTTGAGAGAGGGGAGTGGCAAGTGGGTATTGGGGCAGATCTTAAAATGCCAACCTCCACCATTTACACCATCTTAAAAAACAAGGAAAATGTTAAGTCTTTAGTCACTACCAACACTGCATCTTCTGCAAACGATATCACCTGCTCCAGGTGCTACACCTTTGAGGAGATGGAGAAGAGGCTGTCCATTTTGTTAGATGATGAAGTGGAGCGCAACATGCCTCTCAGCCAGGCCATCATAATGGAAAAGGTGAGAAGCATTTTCAGCCATATCCAGATGCAAACGCCAGAGCTTTGCATCCAGTAGAGGTTGGTTTGATCGGTTTAAAAAGATGAACAACCTCTACAGTATAAAGATAACCAGAGAAGCGACAAGCACGGACAACGAAGCTGCTGTGGCTTTCCAGACACTTTTAAGGATGTAGTGGAAAGAGGCAACTATGCATCGGAATTTGTATTTGACTTGGATGAGACCGGCCTCTTCTGGAAGTGGATGCCAAGCTGCATTTTTATCTCCAGGAAGAAGAATAGAGCACCAGGCTTTAAAGCAGCCAAAGAAAGGCTAACCCTTCTTCTGGGTGGGAACACCAGAGGTGACTTTAAAATTAACTGTCTGGAGATGTACAAGTGGAAGAGGCCATAATAGGGGAGATAGTGGACCTTGTGACCACGACTGGACTGTACTGAGAGATGTGGACGCCCACAATATAGAGAACATGGTTCAGGCTTTAGGTGAGAGTCTGACCAATGAGTCACCAAAAGATTCGTCTACTGAGTTCCTCAGCAAGACCTTGCACCAAATCAATGAGATCATGGACGATGTGATGGCAAATGATCCAGACGCAGTCAGAAGCAGAAATGCAAGAAGCAATTGTTCTTGGCGGTATGTCTTGCTACCAACACCGGCTGGATGGCCGCTGAAAACAAAAGTTCATAAGCACTAACAAGACCCTCCTGGAACCGTGATTGTTGCAGCAAGTGGATCTCTTTTTGGATTGTTATTTTCAGTTATGTGTACAGAGCACCCCTTCTTACATCAAGGACTCCTGTGTTTTTTTTTTTCAAAAGACCACTGAACTCTGAAAAAATGTATATTGACCAAAAGTAATCTTTTCTATACTTTTCTTAAACATTTTAATGAAATATATTAAATATGTTGGACATTTTGATTTACTTGCTATATGTTGCAAGTAGGATTGCACAATATAGGGGAGGCCAACACCCTCACCCTCATTTTTGACTGGTTTCATCCTCCCATACACAGATGATGTTAGGGTTGGAGCCATTCAAATAACTGTGTAGGTTCAGCTAACAAAATGACAGGGGGGAAATCTATATAGTTATTTGTTAGTGTGATTCATCCTAATGGGAAAGGGGTACGAATTAAACAAATAAAGTGTAATATATATTTAGACATATAAATAACAGTTAAACATTAAGCAAACATATTATATACAGTTTCTTATTTGAGTTTTGTAAGTACAATTAGTTTTTATTATTGGAATAGTTTTCTTTGCTGTACAATAATATGTATTACTGTACATTGTATTTGTTTAATAAACTCCTGCTTTCCTGCTAGGATGAGAAATCACACTAACAACTCACCACCATGTTGTAAGTGGAGCCTGCCCGGCTGTGTGGATGGCTCCTCAGATTAATGACATCATCTCTTCAGCTAAACAAGATACAGGGATGTCAGTGAGAGAGAATGTGAGAGGAAAAATGGCAGCTCTTATACTGAGCAATATGGATGGTAAGTATAATAAAGCAAGTAAGCTCCAAAAATATATGTATTTAACTGAAATGTTTATAAAAGATCTAGCATTCTGATTCAAAGTAAAAAAAAAAGAAAGAGGTCTTTTAACAATTGTTGGATGAATTAAAGGAAGTTGGTACTTTGTAACTATGGATGTGCAGAGTATATATACGGTTTAGTATATATATATATATATATATATATATATATATATATATATATATATATGTATATATATATATTGTAACAGAGTCAAGCAAAGAGTGCCCCTAGAGGTTGGTTTAATTAAAGATGCTGGAAGATTTCTCTTGGGAGAGAAAGATTTAACTCAGGGCAGTGATCAGAGCTTAATTGAAGTCCAGGTGTGCACTGCCTTGAATAGACAACAGCAGAGAGATGGAGTCCGGCCCAGTCAGGCCTAGCTGGCCTGACACAGTGAGTGCAGAGGCAGGAGTTTAGACTGCCAGCTTGAGAAGAGTCTCTGCGACTGGAAGTCACAGACCCCTGCGAGTGTGGAACTTTAAGGAATAAAGGAAGTTCCCTGTGTGGATCTGCAGAACCCAAAAAGGAGAGATTTTGGGAGTAGAATAATGTATGTGAGACACATGAAGCTTGTGTATCTGTGGAGTGAGAGAGACGAGCTCCAACATACAGAGGATTTGAGGCCTATTTGGTCAAAAGAAGCTGTAAAGACTGGCAGAGACATTGGATGATAAGGTATCCGATTTATTATAGTAAACCCCAGGGAAGAGACTGAGGGTTTTGGACTTTCAGCGCAGTAAGAAGAACTGCAGTATTAAAGGGGCCATGGGGTAGAGCATAAGGAGAGAGGGCGGGCCTATGCACTGCCCGCGGTAATTAAATTGGAAAAATGTATAAAAGCCTCCTGTTATTGTGATGAAAAGGGTCAGAAATAATACTAAGGAACACTATATACGACCACCGTTGTCACACTGGTGTCAGATGTTGGAAGGACAGTCTTGGTTTTGAAGACAGCCCACGTTTCAACATGAAGGAAGCAGTAAAAGCTTTAATGCTGTCTACAGTGGCCCAGCAAGTGATGAATAGACAAGCGGAAGTGGACAGAGTCCACCTGAGAGACATTTTAGAAGCACAGAAAGAGCAGCTGTAGAAACTGAGGTCTGCAGGTAACATTGTGGCTTGAAAGTCGAGTGGAAGCATTGATCCAAATCGCTTCATAAAGAAGATGACCTTTCAGGATGATGTAGAAACATATCTTTTGAATTTTGAAAAGATTGCCACTAGGGAAGGTTGGCCTAAAAAGCACTGGGCCACAGTCCTGGGTCCCTATCTGTGTGGAGAAGCTCAGAAAGCATATGTGGTTTTGCCTGAAGAAAAGGCAACAAATGATTGTACCCTGAAGGAAGAGATCCTTAACTGAGTAGGAGTGAAAAGAGTACAGAGATTGCACTCCTGGGATTTTTTTGATAAACCTGCTTAGCGAAAGAGACGCTGAGACGGCAAAAGAGACCGCTGACACCACTGAGTAGGCAAAAAAGGACCACTGAGATGGCAAAAGAGAAAGCTGGTGCATTTAAAGAACCTTTGTCCCTGAAGCAAGATGATAATGTTATAGAAGTAACTGATGTTGTGTGCAAATGTTAAGGAGAAAAGGATAAGGTGTTGTGACTGACTGGGTGTAAAACCAGCCTCGGCACGAAGCATGCTGATCAAGTGACTGGAGAAGATTTGAACCCAAACCTATGCCGTAAGAGCAAGGCAGAGGCCTCCATAAGCAACCTGGGCAGACACAGCCACCTGTCTTTGGTGAATACTCCTGAGGTGGAGGATGATATAAGAGAAAGAAAATGTCTGACAAAGATCTCTGACCCAGAGAAAGTAAAAGAGAAGGAAATTAGGAATCTAGAGTTTAAGAGGAACCACTGCGCCAGCGAGGACATGAGAAGCAGGGAATGGAGATGTGTCCTATCAAAATTGTTAAGTATCCCAAGAGCTCTCTATCTCAGACAGAGGTAAGACAAAACGGTATGGACAAGGAGAGACATGACGGAAAACACGTCCAGCAAGAAGTAATGATGAACTATATTCCAGTGGGACTGAAAGGCCACAAATGGAAAGGCAAGATGCTACTAAAATGAGAGGTATCAGGACGATGCTAGATTACATTCCTGAATGGAGACAGAAGCCTGCTTTTGAGGACAACAGAGTGTCCTACAGGAAGAAGACACAGATGTCTATTTGGGAGCAGAGGAAGAGTCCTTCCAAGTAGAAGCTGAAAGAGCTAGTTGAGCAGGAGATACAGCACCATGGTAAACAGGAGAAGCAAGATCTCCTCACTAATAGCGTATCTCAGAGAGAAGCAGAGATCACCAATTCCACCTCTCAGCTACAAGAGATAGAAGAATCCCTGAAGCAGAGGAAAGTAACTGTGATACAGAATCAACTGCTGTTACCTACTCCACAAGCACAGAGGGTGGTCGAGCCGTCAGAGATGGAGATACAGTTGGCTCAGAACAATGCAGGTCCAGAAGAGACTAACACTGGCCTCCATGACAGGTGTACACAAGACACTACTACAAGAAGCTCATATGGGGAGTATGGTGAAGGAGCTTGTACAGGCAAAACAGACTGAGGAAGAAAGAATGGCTAAGTCACCAGAGGTATTCTGGGAAGACCTGATAGAAAAGACAGATGAAATTCTTCAGTTGAATATACAGCCAGTGATTCAGTCAGCAGAACTGGATTTAGAAGCTAATGGAGAAGAACAGAGAGAAGATGAAGAGAAGTAGTTAAACGAAGATGAAATATTGGTGAAAGCTGAGGATGCTGAAATCACAAGCTTTCTTAAGAAACCGAAAATTCGAAAGGCTTCTAAGATGTGTCCTAGCCTATGGGTTCAGTGTAAGTTGCTGTACCGCTAGAGACATTCCAGCAAAATCAAAAGTTTGAAAGATCTGTCCTGGCAGAGATGGGTAATTGCAGACCTTGTAGGATTGGTAGCCCAGTGGTACAGAAAGATGAGGCGCAGATCCAAGTGCAAGAAGCTTCCCTGAGAGAGACACAGGCTATCTGTCCTTATACACCATTGGCTCAAGACCATTTGAGGGACAATAAAAGTAATTGTGAGGAAAAGTTGGCAGAGGAACAGCCAAAGAAGTTCGCTATCCTGTAATGAAGGTGAATCTAATAAGAGAGAATTGGAGAATCTGCATAAAGAGCTAAGGAAGGGAGTCCGACCAGCTCCAAGCGTCACAGAGCTTGACCAAGGATTACACAGATTGGTAACAGAGAGTCGGCCACTACCTGAGGAAGACACGAACCCCCCTCTAGTCATGTTTACAGAGCAACTGTGTGCTGTGGAAGTATTGGAGAGAGAAAAAGAGGTCAAATTGCATAAGCTACCAGATGAAGAGGTCGCAATCAACAGTATAAAACGAGAGCTGCAGAAGAAACCTACTGACCAACATACTTTAGTCACAAACTTCATAAAGACAGAAGTAGAGAGTCCAGAAGTCTTGGGAAGCAGGGAGGCACCAGCAGGTGACAGACAGACACTGAGTGAGACAGGCCCGGCCAGGATCATGTCCTTAGGGGTAGGTTCTGAAGCAGATGACCTATCCACAGCAAATTTGAAACCGAAAAATCGGTTAATTGTAGATGAAGCTATTAGTGAAGAGAACAGCGTGGTGTTGATCAAGCCAAGATGGATGAGCTTCTATTGTACCTAGGAGAACCTGTTCTTCTGAAAGGGAAAAAGAGACAGGATGCTGGGTGCATTGTTTTTGCAGATGACACCTGCCCAGGTGAGAAGACCTGGAGGAACAGAGTTGTGTGTAACAATCTAGGAGTGTGGCTTGGAGATACAATTGGTATCCAGCCTGGTCCAGGGGTGAAGTATGGCAAACAAAACAGTGTGTTCCCCCATAGGTGATGCTGTGGATGAAATCCCCGGTAGTCAATTTGAGGGATATCTCAAGCCGTACTTCCTCAAAGCCGACCGAGAGGGTCATAAACTCCCAGTATGACTTTTATATTGGTTACCCCAGTGAAGTCATGGCAATAAATGGTGTGTTTTAATTCCAGTGAGGGCTGTTACTCATCACATAACAGTTCTCGGTACGGGTTTAGATGGTGCTACCGGTGGTTCAGTTTACACCTTCTATTAAGGTTCACTACCAGCACCCACAGAGCTTACCATACATTTCTTACGTTGGTCATGTAATCACATTTTAGCTAAACCTGCACACACGTCAGAGAGCATATGAACAGGTTACATGTTTGTTATGGGCTGCATGTAATAACAATGTTAGTTTATAAATATTGCTACAGGAGTCATACAATAGGCCATAATTTTAGTGTATTTGCTATAAATACAAGACCTATAGAAACACTGGAGGAGCCGGAAACTCGTGGGAGAAATGATCCTTTAATAAAAATGGCATCAAATAAATACATACATAGCTTGAAAATTATTCTTGTGCGCAAAAGAATCTAAATTAAATACAAACAGGACAATCTAAAATGTGATTATAATTGATGTAATCTATAGATTTAGCACAAAAAAAATATTAAATTAGGAAAATAATGTCATCAGTGACAAATACCGTGCATGTCCCACTATGTAATTGTGTTATACGTCTGATATTATCACAGTAAGAGGATCACTCACCGTCACTGATATTAAGAGGAATCTCCTCCTCCTTAATCTGCTGGTGACTCCTCACATTGGTCTCTTCTTCTTGGTCAAGCTCCGATTTCACTCTTTCACTTCCTGTACAGATATATAGAAGATAAACATGAGCAATATTCTACTTGGGACAGGTAAACTAGTGACAAACATAATTTTTTTTAGTAATGTTACACGTGAATTCAATGCTCCATAGAAGTAATATTACTGATCCCTACTCACAACTCATAATCGCAAGGCTTGGAAGTAAAGTTAGGAGGCTCAGGATCACAGGTAAAGCTGTGCCAGTAATATTACTGGACACAAACACACTGACACTAATGAGAATCCCTGGGGATTTCCTCCATCTATGCACTGGGGAAGGGAATCCCTGGTTATCCCCTTTCCTGCTCAATCCAGATTATACCCTTCCCCACATCATGGTATGCCTATAAACCCCTTGGATACCATGGGGGTTTATACAACCCTCCCAATCATGGGGGTCCTAAGAGGACCCTCATGGTATCTAAATTAACTCCCTACCTACCATGTGTTCTACCATTAACACATGGACCCCCATTGCACTCTAAGTAAAAACAGTACACTATCCTCTATTAAATATACCGCTACAATAAATTACAAATAAAAAAAAAAAAAACCTAGTACATAAATAAGACAATTCTTACATAAAAATAAAAAAAATATTACACATAAAATAAAAATTACAAATAAAATAAAAAAGTATATTAAAATAAAAAAAACTGTAAAATAAATATAAATTAATGATATTTACCTACCCAAAATGATCATCCAGCAGGGCCCTAGACCAAGCTTGCAATCTATGTTGATTGAAGAGATTCTGGTCTTCTTCATTCTTGATTGAAGAACATGCACCTCTCTTCTGGGCCATTGAAAAGGCCCTCCAAAAAAAACAAACAAACAATCTCACTGCTTTCTCTAAAAAAAAAATAAAAAAAAAATAACTGACCTAAGGAGCTCCTCTTAGAAGAAGCTCCCCCACCATAAATGGCTGTTGTCACAATTTCTGTGGCTTAAATTGAGTTTTGAGCATTCTGATTGGCTGAAATAGATGTCAATCAAAGTTCAGCTAATCAGAATGGGTTTACAGTTTTCCCCCTGCTTGATTAGAAGTTTGACATATTTTGACCAATCAGATCGCTCAGATTGGTGGACCTAAAATCTGAGTAATCTGATTGGTCAAAATATTTCAAAATTCCTTGTTGACACCCATGGCATTTCATGTGTTAATGTTAGGTTACCATGGGAGTCTAGATAGACCCCCATGGCAAGTAGGGGCAGGTCTTTAAATGAATAAGAGGTTAATGGGGTTTAAGGACCCCCATGGTATCAATTTAATTTATTAGGTGCCACGGCAGGTGTTAATACTTTAGGTGCTGCTGTTTTTTTTTGGTGTAAATGGTTAATATTAAGATGCCACTGAAATATTTGATAGAACCTTGCAGCAAGGTTTATTAGTTAGATGCCTTGGGAGTCCTTGTAGGTGCCACGGGGCTCCGAAAGGAGTACTCGCAATATAAAAAAAATAAATTTATTAGGCATATTAAAAGTTGCTAGTACCAAGTAGTTTGGAATAATTAGGAATTGAATAGCTTTTTGGAGCTCAAGCAAGTTGTAATATTCTTGATTTGTGGAATTTAACCGGGAAGACGGTGTAATATTGCTAGTAGTGGTTACTCACAGGCTTTTCAAGTAGCTCACTCACAATCATGTTGAGGGGGGAGAATACAATAGCAAGGGACAATTACTGGGAACTTTTTGCCGGTGTAACTTTTGTAATATAGGGAACTGAATGAGGCACATAGTTATTTTTAAGTTGTGCTTTTGGATATTTTATATAAGCTTTCCTATATAAAAAAAATTACCTGAGCTCCTGTTTCCTGGGATTCCCAAAGTCCCAAGTGTCTGGTGATTCTCCATCATCACGTCCCTGTAACAGTCCTTGTGTCCTTCTATATACTTCCACTCCTCCATAGAGAAATACATTGCAACATCACCACACCTTATATGGACCTAGAATACACAGGTGGAAATGGACAGAATTCTAAATAAATAAGTAAATAAAATCATGAGTGAGCAGGAAAAACACATTTCTTTTATTTCTTATGGGATTCATAATCAACTGTAGGCTATAACACAATGTCACAATCATAAAACAAAACATGGCAACAAAGAAAAAAATGAAATGACCCTGTTCAAAAGTTTGCATACTCTTAGTTGTTAATACTGTGTATTGCCCCCATTAGAATCAATGACATTGTGCAGTTTTTTGTAATAGCGGTCTATGAGACTCCTTATTCTTGCAGGTGGTATAGCTGCCCATTCATCTTGGCAAAATGCCTCCAGGTCATGTAAGGTCTTTGGTCATCTTGTATGAACGTTTGAGATCTCCAGAGATTGACTCAATGATTTTAAGGTCAGGAGACTGTGATGGCCACTCCACAACCTTCACCTTTTTCTGCTGTCTCCAATTGAGGATCAACTTGGCCTTGTGCTTAGGGTCATTGTCATGCTGTAAAGTCAAAGAGCGTCCCATTCGCAACCTTCGTGCAGAAGAATGGAAATTGTCCGCCAGTATTTTCTGATAACATGCTGCATTCATCTTGCCATCAATTTTCAAAAGATTCCACGTGCCTTTAGAGCATCAGAGAGCCACCACCATGGGGATGGTATTCTTTTCACTATAGGCCTTGTTGACCCCTCTCCAAATATAGCGCTTATGGTTGTGACCATAAAGCTTTATTTTGGGTTTGTCACTCCAGATTACAGTGTGCTAGAAGTTGTAAGGCGTGTCAAGGTGTTGTCGGGCATTTTGTAACCAGGCTTTTTTGTGGTATTGGCGCAGTAAAGACTTCTTTCTGGCAACTCGACCATGCAGCTTATTTTTGAACAAGTATCGTCATATTGTGCTCCTTGAAACAAACACACCGTCTTTTTCCAGAGCAGCCGGTATTTCTCCTAAAGGTTACCTGTGGGTTTTTCTTTGTATTCCGAACAATTCTTCTGGCAGTTGTGGCTGAAATCTTTCATGGTCTACCTGACCTTGGCTTGGTATCAAGAGATCCACGATTTTTCCACATCTTAATAAGTGATTGAACAGTACGCACTGGCATTTTCAAGGCTTTGGATATCTTTTGATATCCTTTTAACCTGTGTGTGTCACCTTGTGTGTCTGTAACAAGGCCAAACATTCAAGGGTATGTAAACTTTTGATCAGTGCCATTTGGGTGATTTCTGTTTTCATTATGATTTTACAAGCAGCCAAACAACTATATGGTAATAAATGGCTTCATATGATCACTATCCTTCAATAAAAAGCATTTATTTTAATGATCAGTCATATTTTCAAAATAATTGCCCAAATTTCACAATTTCTGCCAAGTTATACAAATTTTTGAGCACAGGGTGAGTTGTCACCCAGATCCCAGCAATCAAACATTTCCCGTTCTCCTAGGTGCTCGGGTCCGGCATGTTGTGGATCGGTAGATAAATTATTGGGAGGGGCTGGAAATGAACCAGCTGTCTTGGTACATATTGGTACCAATGACAAAGCTAGTGGAAGATGGAGAGTCCTAAAGACTGATTTTATAGAACTAGGTAATAAGCTGAAGGCAAGGACCTCCAAGTTAGTGTTTTCTTAGGGAGGTTAATGCATGGTTAAAAAAGTGGTGTATAAATGATGAGATGAAAGCACTGGGCTTACTTCTAACTTGGGTGCAATCTCTATAGCAGGGATGGATTGCACCCCAATGAAGAGGGAGCTGGTGTGCTAGGGGAAAGGATGGTAGAACGGCTGTGGGAGTTTTTAAACTAGTAGATGGGGGCGGGACTAGATAGAAATAATGGGGTCGAAAGAAATTAACTAGTCAAGGGGGAGGAGATGGGGAGGGTTAGTATAGTCAATAGGGAGGTATTGTTAAGTAACTCAAGTACAGTGGCAGGCACTTCAGAACTACAGACTCATAACATAAAGTGTATGATTGCTAATGCCAGAAGCTTGTCAGGAAAAATGGGAGAGTTAGAATTATTAGTGGATAATGAGAAATGGCATTACTGAAAGGTGGTGGGATGAATCTTATGACTGGACTGTTAATCTTGATGGTTATACCCTATTTAGAAAAGATAGGGGCAATGGTAAAAGAGGAGGAGGGATTTGTCTGTATGTTAAGCCTGAATTTAAGCCGATAGTCAGAGAAGATATTTATGGTGGAACTAGCGATAATGTTGAATGTTTGTGGGTAGAGTTAAATAGCGGAGCAGCAAATTCCAAAAGAATATTAGTTGAAGTATACTATAAACCTTCAAATATAACTGATAGTGAGGAACTGCAACTATTGTTACAGATTGGAAAAGTTTTAATAATCAGAGATTTTAATTACCTTGAAATAAACTGGATGAATGAGACCAGCAGTTCAGCTAAGGGGAGGAGGTACTTGAGTACACTCAGAGATCATTATCTGGCCCAAGTTATACAAGAGCCTACTAGAAATGAGGCAAGAAATGAGAATCTTGGATTTAGTCATCACAAATGATATTGATATAGTATCAAATGTTGATGGAAACATTGATCACAACACAGACTCATTTGAGACTGAATTAAAAAAAAGAAAAAAAAAACTTTAAAGGTGCCAACAATTTTTTTTTTTTTTTAAAGGGCAGATTTTAACGGTCTAAGGGCAGCGATACAAAGTATAGACTGGGACAGAGAACTGTCCGGTAAAAATACTGGCTATAAATGGACAACATTTAAATCCTTACTAAATATACATACTTATCACCATATACCAAGTGGGAATAAAAGTAAAAGAAGTAAATAACATCCAATGTGGCTTAACAATGATTTAAAGATGAAGATGAGGTGTAAAAAAACAGGCATTTAAATTATACAAACAAGAGGGGACAGAGACTTCTTTACGGGAATACAAGGAAATCAATAGGGCAACAAAAGGACTATTAGACTGGCTAAAAAATAGAAAATGAAAAATTAGTTGCAAAGGAGAGTAAGACTAACCCTAAAATAGTAAGAGTAATAGCCAAACCATTATATCTCATTTTTCAAAATTCACTCAACACAGGGTCTCTACCAGATGACTGGAGAAAAGCAGAGGTGATCCCTATATTTCAGAAGGGAGCAAGAACAAATCCAGGAAATGATAGGCCTGTGAGCCTTACTTCTGTAGTGGAAAAGCTTTTGAAAGGGTTAATAAGGAATAATATACAAGAAAATGTCTGTTTAAACAAGATTATAAGTAGGAATAAACACAGATTTATAAGGGATAGGTCATGTCAAACCTAAATAGTTTCTATGAAGAGGTTAGTAGGAACTTGGATCAAGGCAACTCAGTGGATGTAGTCTTTTTGGAGTTTGCAAAAGCTTTTGATACAGTGCCACATAGGAGACTATTGGGCAAACTAAGGGATACAGGAATTGCAGTATAATATCTGCTCATGGATTGAGAGCTGGCTTAAAGACAGGAAACAAAGGGTTGTGGTAAATGGAACATACTCAGATAGGACTAATGTGGTAAGTAGGGTTCCTCAGGGTTATGTATTAGGTCTTCTCCTTTTTAACATTTTTATTAATGACTTAGAAGTAGGGCTGGAAAGTAGTGTCTCCATTTTTGCTGATGACACTAAGTTGTGCAAGGTAATTAAATCAGATAGTGATGTGCTTTCCCTCCAAGGAATGGGCATCTAAATGGCAGATGAGAATTAATACGAATAAATGTAAAGTTATGCATCTGGGAAGGAAAAATAGCCATGCAATTTATAATCGTAATGGAGCACATCTAGGTGTATTAGATATTGGAAGGGATTTGGGAGTGGTTGTGGGCAACCACCTAGGTAACAGTAGAACAGGGAATGGAGGGGATAAGTTATGAAGAAATACTAACTAAATTAAACGTATTTTCTCTAGAAAGAAGGCGTCTAAGAGGAGATATGATTACCTTATATAAATATATCCAGGGTCAATACAAGGCTTTGTCAAGTGAACTTTTTGTGCCAAGAGGTTTTCAACTGACAAGGGGACATCCTTTGAGATGAGAAGTAAAAAGATTTCCCCTTAAAGAAAGAAAAGGGTTCTTCAACGTAAGGGTGGTTAGTCTGTAGAATTCTCTATCAAAGGAGGTGGAGACAGCGGATTTGATAGATAACTTTAAAAAGGGATTGGATATATGTTTAAATAAAAAGAGCATTCAGGGTTACCCTGGATAATTAGAGAGGGAGTATTGATCCAGGGAGGAGTCCGATCGCCAGTATCTGGAGTCAGGAAGGAATTTTATATTTTTTTCCCATTTTGAGACAATTGGCAAAGTTTTACTGTTTTGTTTTCTTCTGTTTACCTCCCTCTGGATCAATTAACAATTAATCTGCATATTGCAGAGCAGAGAAGATCTAAAAAGGTTGAACTTGATGGACTAAAAGTATTTTTTCAACCTCAATTACTATCTAACTATAGTGAGAGCGATATCATTACAGTAACATAGATAAGAGTGGTATCATTACAGTGATGTACATAAGAGTAGTGTCATTACAGTGATATTGGTAAGAGCGGTGTCATTACAGTGATATTGGTAAGAGCGGTGTCATTACAGTTACGTAGATAGGAGCGGTGCCATTACAGTGACATTGGTGAGAGCGGTGTCATTACAGTGAAGACGGTGAGAGTGGCGTCATTACAGTGACATAGACGAGAAAGGTGTCATTACAGTGAAGTAGGTAAGAGCGGTGTCATTACTGTGAAATAGATAAGAGCAGCGTCATTACTGTGACGTAGGTAAGAGCGGGATCATTACTGTGAAGTTGGTTAGAGCGGGATCATTAGTGACATATACAAGACAGATGTAATTACAGTGAAGTAGGTAAACGTGGTGTCTTTACATGTTCATGTAATTCTCACCTCTCCAGTCAGAAGATGGGTGATCTCCTGGGTGTGACTCAAGATCTTCTCAATCATCTTCTTATCCTTCATCTCAATGACCTTTATCGTATTATTCAAATGTTGCAAGAAAGAATCCTAAGAGAATGGAAAGATATAAGAAACAGAAAATATATTATGTCATAAGAATAATATACATATGAACGCTAAAGAAAGCCAACACAGGAGGCCTCTGGTCTTATAAGCCACTAAATATCCTTGGTAAAGAGAGGCGGGGGCACAGATTTATGTTAAAATGACAAAACACGTTTATACAGGCAGTCACAAGGTTAAAGGCATAGTTATTTTCCTGGATTATGAATGCATCTGATAGAGGAAAAACCCAGGCTACATTAGCATACAATTCATAATTAATTTTGGCCAAACAGAGGCAGCTGCAACATTGTAGCACATTATGAGGATCCTCTTTCTGCACCAAAGCGTCATGGGATTTGTAGTCTGGCACATATAGTATTTTCATATAAGAGTCACTCTCTGCAGCGGATTCCACCGCAAGTCTCTGCAGTTTATTTCAACTCTCAAATTCACTCTGCAGTTTATTCCACCTCAGTATCTGCAGCAAAGAATAGCATAGAGTTACATATAAAATACAATCATTCTACTATACCAAACACTGGATGCAGTGTGGGTTCATCCTTGGTTATTCTCTCTACCCCTGCTGGAAGCCAATTCTCTCTATATATATTCATGCTACAGAAGGTTTTTCTTAACTAAACATTAGATACCCTTCATAAGATCACTAAAGTGGTCTTTAAATATATTGAATATGTTCTTTTTTCAATAAATACAGTTACTGCTGGAAGTAACAGTGGTGATTGATGTCTGGAATCTGGTTGATTCTGGTCTCTTCAGACTGATTACAGGCTCAGAACTATTATGCACAAAGGAGAAGAAACAATAATAATAATAATAAAGGAGAAACAGAAAGAGGCCACTATTTATTGGCAGAGTGTCCAAATGTGCTCCTGAAGTATAGGCTCTAATAACATAGAACTATTTACAAATAAAATGTAGCCTTAACCTCTGGAGGGATTACGCAAAATGTGCTTTAGGTGGCACATTCAGAGTCTGATGATGACACACTACACTGGAGGTCTATGGACATAGCTGCACTGAACCACACTTTATATCCAGCCCTCATTATAAATCTAGTCTCTCTCACCCCTTCGGTCCTCATTATAATATCTCCACCAGTTCTCACCTCTCTGGTCCTCATTAAAACATCTCCAGTCTCTCTCACCTCTCCAGACCTTATTATCACATCTCCAGACCTTATTATCACATCTCCAGTCTCTCTCTCCGGCACTCATTATAAAATCTCCACCAGCTCTCACCCCTCCAGTCCTCATTATAACAACTGCAGTCTCTCTCTCCTCTCCGGTCCTAATTATAACATCTCCAGTCTCTCTCGCCTCTTAGGTCCTCATTATAACATCTCCAGTCTCTCTCACCTCTCCAGTTCTCATTATAACATATCCAGTCTCTCTCACCTCTCCAGTCCTCATTATAACATTTCCAGGCTCTGTCACCTCTCTGGTCCTCATTATAACATCTCAAGTCTCTCTCTCCTCTCCGGGCCTAATTATAACATCTCCAGTCTCTCTCGCCTCTTAGGTCCTCATTATAACATCTCCAGTCTCTCTCACCTCTCCAGTTCTCATTATAACATCTCCAGTCTCTCTCACCTCTCCAGTTCTCATTATAACATTTCCAGGCTCTGTCACCTCTCTGGTCCTCATTATAACATCTCCAGTCTCTCTCACCTCTCCAGCCCTCATTATAACATCTCCAGTCTCTCTCACCTCTCCAGTCAACAGGCTGATGATCTCCAGGACGTGAGTCAAGATCCTCTCAGACATCTTCTTATTGATCATCAGTGAGTTGGATGCTGTAAGATTGAGATACAACATAAGAAAACTGTACAGATGACAGAAGTAATAAAACTGAGGAAACATTGGACATATGGACTGCATCACATTCTAAGTTTAAAGACATTGAGATGTTATCGACATATCTTATAACTAACTCATTTGTTGGATTATGTTGGGTGTAAATGACACAGTAAATCTAGACTAGAGCAGACGGATCAGTCCCTGATATTATATTTACTAGAGAGAGGGAATTCATAATAATAATAATCATTCTGGTCCTCCTGCCAAACTCCCCAAGTAAGAGATTGTTACTGAAATATGATATAAATAGAAGGAGAGAGAAAGTGCACCAGTAATAGAGAGCAAATATATAGCGGGACACAACAGTACATATAGAGGAGCACAGAAACTATTAATCTTATCCACGACTAGGAAAAATACACTATTTTCTGGATACCAGTTACATATATATTGCTTCTGGGTCTCAGATACATTTATCAGCCTCCATTTTAGTTATGGTGACAGCTTTCAAGAGTTTGAGAGCTTTCTTTATCAAGCCAGAAATGATACTGAATAAGGTAAGCAATGGAATAGACCAAAAGAAAATCAGAGGAGCTCAATCTGAGAATGAATAACACCTAATTAGGTTTGTTATCTACTTGTGCCGTTCACAAGGAGAAATATCCTGCAGTATATAAGTCTAGTCCAACTCAAAAGAGTGATCTAGCCCTAAAATACCAGGCAATTGCACCTTGAATAGGAGAAACAGCAAACCACAGACGTACGTTTCGGCCTCTGTGGGCCTCGTCAGTGAGGTGCAGCTGTACTACCTAAGGCACAGTGAGCAAGGAGTCCACGTCTGGAGTCTCCTATCACCATTAGGGAGCCCCAACCAATGGAATAGAGAGCAAAGATTCAAAGGGACCGGCATCATAAATTATATACTGATCAGTGAAGTGTGCAAGTCTCTACACAAGGTTTGAGATAAGAGGAAATAAGAGTAAAGTACGTTAGGATTAAGCCAATATAATTTTGTTTTATTAATGTTTTTTCTCCTTATACCTTTGTATCATAGATCACATCTAGATCATAATACTCTAGGCTAATGTGCACTAATGAGATTTTTCTGTGATCTGGAATCATAGGGCCTCATTCAAATGCGATTTGGCCAATTGATGAGGGCTCTATATAAGCACACAGCCTATTTTTTTTACAGATCTTTTTAGTTAGTGAAGACCTTGCTTTTGGATAGAAATTCACTAACTAAAAATGTCTGTAAAAAATATGCTATGTGCTTATATAGAGCCCTATTCAATTGGCCAAATCGCATTTGAATGAGGCCCATAGTGTAACGGTCATTCCTTGTCCTTTAAAAAAAAAAAAAAAAAAACATTGCTTTTTAATATGTTGTGTATTTTAAAAGCATAAACACTCTCATAATATTTTTGTGATAAGGGTATATAATTATAGCATGACCCATATACTTTACCCTACATATATAATAATATCCTTTGGTCACAAGACATGAGTGGGTTATAGGCAATATGGAACTTGGTTTAATAAGACTGTAAGTAGCGAGTTTCCAATCTTGTAGGGTGCTTTAGAAAAAGCATTTTTTACAAAGATTTTAAGCTGAAAACAGAGCCCTACATGTTCTGCAGTTGTTAATATTGTATTTCCCTTGTTCCTATCCCCTCTACTGCGCTACGGAATATGTTGGTCGTTACAAATAAAAGAGAATAATAAGAATAATAAGAATAATAAGAATAATAATGAGAAGAAGAAGAAGAAGAAGAAGAATGAGAAGAAGAAGAATAATAATGAGAAGAAGAAGAAGAATAATAATGAGAAGAGGAAGAAGAATAATGAGAAGAAGAAGAAGAAGAATGAGAAGAAGAAGAAGAAGAAGAATGAGAAGAAGAAGAAGAAGAATGAGAAGAAGAAGAAGAAGAATGAGAAGAAGAAGAAGAAGAAGAATGAGAAGAAGAAGAAGAATGAGAAGAAGAAGAAGAAGAAGAATGAGAAGAAGAAGAAGAATGAGAAGAAGAAGAAGAATGAGAAGAAGAAGAAGAATGAGAAGAAGAAGAAGAATGAGAAGAAGAAGAAGATGAAGAAGAAGAATGAGAAGAAGAAGAAGAAGAATGAGAAGAAGAAGAAGAAGAAGAAGAAGAATGAGAAGAAGAAGAAGAATAATGAGAAGAAGAAGAAGAAGAAGAAGAATGAGAAGAAGAAGAAGAAGAAGAATGAGAAGAAGAAGAAGAAGAATAATGAGAAGAAGAAGAAGAATGAGAAGAAGAATGAAAAGAAGAAGAAGAAGAAGAATGAGAAGAAGAAGAAGAAGAAGAAGAAGAAGAAGAAGAAGAAGAAGAAGAAGAAGAAGAAGAAGAAGAAGAAGAAGAAGACAAGGAGTTAGAGGGTGGGCTATACATCTTTTTCTTTTGAGATTACATTTTGTCTCATAATCAGTCTGGACAACCGGCCTATAAGATGTAGGCAGAGATAGAAGAGATGGGATGGTGCAGTGATGATGATGGGAAAATGGAGTGAAAATGAAATAGATGGAATGAGGATGACTATGTTGGGCATTTACCACATAAAGTTGTATTATATATAAACAAGTATACATTATAAGTATTACAGACGATCATTACCTGAGCTCCTGATGAAGTTCCGGTGATTCTCACCCATCATCTCCATATGTCCCTCTATATCACACGAAGACACAGGAGGTGTATGAGGCCTCAGAAAAACTCTCAAGTATGTAAGATCAGGGGGATTTACTAAAGCATTTACTATAGTTGTCATATGTTTAATAATAAGATTTATATGTTCAATACTGGGCTATTGTATCAGTCATTGTGTCACTGACCTAAAGTCCAGGTCTAAGACAAGGACCCCCTGTTATACCTGGCCCTCTAGTCACACACAGGACTCTCCATGATTTTATGGGTTAAACACACTATTGGTACAATGGCCTAACAGAGTACCAAACACTGTAATGGTGGGGAGGACATCAGGGTGAACAAAAGTTGGGGGACACTAAGGCCAAGTAGGCTGGATTAGAAAGGTAAAGGTATTCTAATGACAGAAGAGATAGACAGACACTCACAGCTCCAGTCTGTGCCTGGCTCACAATCCATTGGAATTCAGGTTGCTAGGAAGAACCTCTCACGTCATGGCGCATGCTGATGACAGCGTCACTTGGATCGCCATGTTTGTTTTTGGCAAGTCCAGAAAGATCTTTCAGGCAGTTATTATCATGTACGATACATACATTACATGGCGGTAATAACATCATAAAGGTCCTTACCAATGAAACAATCAGACAGATGATGACGCCTCAGTTTTAATGTTCCGGTTATAAATGCAAATCCAGAGACACATTCACGTAAAAAAAAAGCGTCAACATACAAGACACGCCCCTCTAGTGTGCTGGTTAGCTGCTCGTACCGCAGGGGATTCTGGGGCTTGTAGTTTGCTGCAGTGGCCATACACTTTCACATCCGCTTCCTGTTCTTTATCTAAGATGGCGGCCCAGAGCAGATTTTTTTTTTCGAGTTCTCAGCAGGTAAATAAAGTGATTAATGTTCCTGTTGCTGATCAGGAGATAATTTAGGGGATTATTTGTGTCTGTGACTGATTGTCAGGTGCGAGTGGCAGAAAGACAGCAACAGATACCGGGAGTGAGTATATATATATATATTTGTTTACATCAGTATGTTACATGAGGAGGTTGAGCTCCGTGTATATGAAAACAAAAAAATATATATATATATAATATTTGTTCTTTCTTTTAAATTGCTATATTTTTCCCTCTAATAACTTTAGGAAAACTTGGATCTTTCCAGGCACCTTAACCACAAGACATAAGAAATTACGCCATTTTGAATACTCCTTTTGAGTGAGTTTCTTGAGATTAAAATATTGTATAATTTGAACTATTGTTCAAAAAAAGCTAAAAGTCAAAATTTAGTTACCAATTTCCGAGCTCACATACATATCGGGTAGTTTCCTACCGGCTCCTAAATATATCCCAAAGTCTACCTCATCTCTGTGATGGACGTCTTTCCGGAGTCCCAGTAACATCCTGACTTGCCCAGGTCATTACATTACACTTTAAGCAGAACACGTCCTACCACACAGATCCCCCCCCAAGATACATTTATGACACTGAGACCTAGAGGTCTGATCTTCTCACTTAATGTCTGGAGACATAGATCGGACATTTAATAAGTGTCTGTTGTTTGTGTCTCTGACACATTAGAGTCCTGGGTCTGAGTGACGTCTGGAGTCTGGGTGATTCTGGTCTCTTTAGTCTGATTACAGGCTCAGAATTATTATACACAAAGGGGAAGAAACAATAATATCATCTCTGTGTCTACACAAACATGGAGCAGTAAGATGGACTTTATACTGAGTCACAGAGACCAGGTGATGATCTGGTGAGGATTGTTATCATGTAATGTATATGGGTGACCTATACTAGTCTAGATAATATTTATCTGGTTATTTTGTAGTCTCTGTTGTTTGTAGGATAATGTGAGATTTGTCAGTTCTGATTTTCCCACAATACCTGCCCCTTGTTCTGTACTGACCATAAAGACATGTAACAAATCCTAGTGTGTGACCATCTCATGTTTATTTGTACAGACCATAAAAACGTGTAACAAATCCCAGCGTGTGACCGTCTCATGTTTATTTGTACTGACCATAAAGACATGTAACAAATCCCAGCGTGTGACCGTCTCATGTTTTATTTGTACAGACCATAAAGACATGTAACAAATCCCAGCGTGTGACCATCTCATGTTTATTTGTACAGACAGTGACAAAGTGACACCATCAGTTCTCTCAGAGTTTGATCAAGAAGAAGAGACAAATATGAGCAGTCCCCGGGAGATTAAAGAGGAGGAAATTCCTGTAAATATCAGTGAAGGTGAGTGATATAATATTTATACAGGGACTGGGATATCATATTATATACACAGTATATGGTCTTCTGTCTATGCAGGGTAACAGTATTTGGTTGTTTCTGTCTTTTTGCATCTTTTAAATTGTTTTTAAGGACACAAACACTAGATTGATATTGAATAATTTAAATGGTGAGTCTATAAAAAGTCTATAATCTGTTCATCTCTATCTGTGTAGGACCTTTAGATGTGAAGCCTCCAGTTGTCTCCAAGGTGGAATAAGAAGAGCTGAATATAAGAGATCAGCAGCCGGTGAAGGAGGAGGAGAGTCCTGTGAATATCAGGGAAGGTGAGTACGGTAATTAATACAAAATAAGAAAATGAATGATGCATTATTTAAATGTGCCCTGTCACCCAAGAACAAGTTTATTTCATGTAAAAGAGCAATGAAAATGTTATATATTTCGCTAGCTAATTTTCCACAGAGTAATCATTCCTCAGATATACAGTATTGTTTGCGTGGCTTCTGTATTTGAATGTTTAACTGATTATATTCATTTATGGGTCAGAGTGTCTGATAAGGGTGGGGGAGGGGATCTAGGGTTTTTATACTTGCTAATCATTGCTGATTTTACATAAATCTATAACAGACTCTTAATTTTCTACAAGTCTATGCAGTGAATGTACAGAATAAATGTTACTCCCAGCCTCTCACCCCACAATGTGCTGCTTTCTTATAGTCCTCCCAAGATGATCCTGTGTATGTTGTACCTTGAGCTGCTTCTTATTGAGTTTTCTGATCTTCTTGTAGATCAATGAAGTGAAAAGAAGTAAATACAGAAGTGCACAGCCCTGGGGCTTTATCTTTTACTTACCCCACTATGTGAACATAAACAGTCACTTACTTAAAGGACCACTATACTGTCATATTTATAATGTGCTGTATAAACATCACTATAAGCCCCAGTGTGTGGGATTGTTCCTTAGTATTTGCTATGTGATCTCAGCACCTCTTGCACACAGACGCTCTCTATGGACTCTACACATACATCACCCACTTACCTCACTCCCTATATTGGTAAATACAATAAAACTGGAGTCTAATAACTTGGAAAGGAAGTGACTGTAATATAGTCCTAATATAAGAACCCCCCTCATTCAGACAAATCCAATTAACATTATTTGTTAAATTATAAATATTCTGAGCCGACCAGATTATTGACGCAGATGTTTTTTAAATCTGGTTACTTAAGACCTATGGAAACTTCCCCAGTTATATAATTTTTATTTCAGTAAAATGTTTGATATAGTTTAAAGCTTGCAGTGTAGCTTTGTCTTTGGTCTGTGCTACTGTCCTACTCTGTTCTTCTCACAATTACCTTTTGTGCCCCACTCTGCTTTTCTCTCAATACCATCTTGCCTTCTCCTCCATTCTTCTCCCGCTATCCTCTTGCCTCCTCCTCTGCTCTTCTCCAATAACCTCTTGCCTCCTTCTCTGCTCTTCTCCAATAACCTCTTGCCTCCTCATCTGCTCTTCTCCCAATGACCTCCTTCCCCCTCTTCTTCTGCTCTTCTCCAACGACCTCATGTCTTCTCCTCCTCTGCTCTTCTCACAATGACCTCCTGCTTCCTCCTCTTCTTTTCTCCCGACCTTCTTCTAAATTACCTTTTGCCTCCTCCTCTACTTTTCTCCCAGTGACCTATTGTCTCCTCCTACTCTTCTCACAACGAGCCCTTGTCTCCTCCACTGCCCTTTCCTATTCCATTCATTCCCTATCTCCTTTTCATGTATATGTTTTTTCTCTGTGTCCTCCCTCCCTTATTACAACTTCCACAGCAATAATAAACTCAGCTCTTCTTCCAACGACCTCTTGCCTCCTCCTCTGCTCTTCTACCAATGACCTCCTGTCTCCTCCACTGCTCCTCTCCCCACGATTTTCTGCCTCCCCCTCTCCTATTCTCCCAACAACCTTCTTCCTCCTCCTCTGCTCTTCTCTCAATGACCTTCTTGTGAGGCGCACAGTGAAGGCCTTTGTCATTTAATGCGATACTGTGGTGATTTTTTTTTGTATAAGTATTTTTTCATGATAATTAATTAATTAAATTATAAATTAATATATTTTACCTATTTGTTATTAATATATGCAACAAGCAATGTGCTGAAGAGCTAACAATCTGTTTTGAGGTCCCTGCAGCATACAATGTAGATTTGCACTGTTGTTGAGCTGATGTGTAAGTGTCAGCAATGTGTGCAGTGTGTAGTGTAAATAGGCTGCGTGCGCGAGGGGAAGCCGTTAGTGTAGCTGTGTAGTTCCGCATTGTTTAAGTTAGTGTATGTGGTACGCGGCTGTGGATGATTTTGCTTCCTTGCTAATAGTGTATTTTGTACCTCGTACGGGTTTGTGTAAAAGTCGTAGGTGACTGGCGGTGTTTTGCGGGTTTAGGGGTCGTGTAGCCTCGTTTTCGTTTGTTTCGTCTGCCATTTTTTCTCTCGCTTAGGGGATTTTTGAGTGTCTGCTGAGTGTAATGTTTTTTTTTTTATTTGTGTTTGTATTTTGTGTGTTTTTAATGTTTTTACGCTGTGCACGTTTCGGCTGTTAAGTTTGTATTTTTGCGACCTCGTAATTTTGCATTTTTGTACCTCGTACGTGTCTGGCTGTTGTTTGCAGGTTTTGGGTCGTGTAGCATCGTTTTCATTTTTTTCGACCGCCATTTTTTTTTCTCGCTTAGCCGATTTTCAAGTTCCAAAACTCCTTAAATTAGACTTTAATTGGGGGGTCAACTTCACTGGCAGATGTCGTGGCTGTCCCCCCATGCTGTGTATTTTTTTGTGTAACTCCATATTTAGTCATTGCGTGTTATTGTTTGTTTTTCTAAGTCCTGCGTTGTGGTTGTTTTTTTATTTTTTTAAAGTCCCACTTCTGTGGCTGTTTGTAACCGCGAATGAGGCACCGTAGAGCCTCCACCTCCGCAAATGCGGCCCCTTAAGTTGAGATCTGGCATGTGGGAGGAGTGAGACCTTTGTGTGTTTTTAGATATCTCTGTAACAATAAAGAACGGGCAGTCTGATTTTGGACACACTAAAGGTGGTGTCGGAGTCTGCTTGTACTAATCAAAGGTACATGGTGTGTGATTCTGAGATCCTAAGAAAATGGGTCTGATGGTGCCTGTCTCTTCAGAAATGATGCTGTCATCTGAAGTGTCTGCTGGTGTTGAGATCTGAACAAAAAGTTGCGACCCATAGAGTGAGAGAGAATTGGGGTGAGCGTAGTCCCCCAAATCGGGCGGGCGTAACACAGGGTGGATACTTCCTGGGAGTCTGGGATCCTAAAATGTATACTGTTGGCTCCTAAATATTTTCCCAAAGTATAATGCGTCTGTGTGAGGGGCTTCCTTCCAAGCTCCTAGAGAATAGTATGTCTGGCTCATTGCTTCAAGGTTTGAAATACTTTTTTTCCATTTGTGTGTGTGTGTGTGTATCTGTAAGTGTGTGTATAAATATGTAAATGTAATTGCGTCTGTAAGTATGTGTGTGTGTGGTAGTTTTTAGTACAATAGAAAAATTATCTATCTTAATGGGATTCAAGAATTTCACAGAGCACAATTTAGAAAATGTTGCCTCGAGATAATTCATACTTCATGTATTACTAGGCTGTTAATCTGGTTGTATAAATATGTAATAGGGGAACTAGATAGACCATGTTATGTATTGTGTAGAATAAAACTCTACAATTCTCTATTGGACCAACAGGACTCCCTGATTACAATCTGCACATTGTGACTGTTAAAGAGGAACAAGATGATGAAGGACAAGAAGACGGTGATGTTCAGGAGATTGTAATTCATTCCCATCCATATGAAGGTCAGTGACAAATATGAAACTAGTAGAAGTAATTTAATAATATAATGTACCCTTTAATTTTTTACTGTGAGAGGAGTGGTGACATCTGGGCTTGTATAACAAAAACCTAAGGTGGACTTTATACTGAGTAACAGAGACCAGGTGATGATCTGATATGGATTATTATCATGTAATGTTTAGTATCCACTATAGTTGTTAATTTTTTAGCAACCCCTACGAGATGTATTCTGCCGAGGTGTTAATCACAAAAACTCACCCTAAATTGCAGTAAATAGTGCAGCTGTGGCATGTGCCGTGCAGCCGTGGCATGTGCGCTTGCGCGGTGCAGCTGCGCCTGTGTGCATGTGCGGTGGAGCAGCCCTGTGTGCATGTGCTGTGCAGCCGCTCATGACCATAAAGACAGGTAACAAATCTCAGCGTGTGACCGTCTCATGTTTATTTGTACTGACCATTAAGACGTGTAACAAATCCCAGCATGTGACCATCTCATGTTTATTTCTACTGACCATAAAGACATGTAACAAATACCAGCGTGTGACCGTCTCATGTTTATTTCTACTGACCATAAAGACATGTAACAAATGCCAGCGTGTGACCGTCTCATGTTTATTTGTACAGACCATAAAAAACATGTAACAAATCTCAGCGTGTGACCGTCTCCTATTTATTTGTACAGACAGTGACAAAGTGACACCATCAGTTCTCACAAAGTTGGATCAAGAAGAAGAAACAAATATGAGGAGTCCCTGGGATATTAAAGAGGAGGAAATTCCTGTAAATATCAGTGACGGTGAGTGATACATTATTTATACAGGGACTGGGATAATATTATATGTGTAAAACAGTTACATGAAAACTATTGATGACAATATTTTCCCAGTTCTCTTTTATATGTTTTTATCAAAACTTTCATATATATATATATATATATATATATATATATATATATATATATATATATATATATATATATATATATATATACCGTATTCATCGGCATACTTTTTCTCCCTGAAAATAGGGGGCAAATAATGTGTTCGTGTTATACGCCGATATTCCCTCCCCCCTCCTCATCCTCAACCCCCCCTCCTCATTCTAAGCCCCCCTCCTCAACCTAAACCCCCCCTCCTCAACCTAAACCCCCCTCCTCAACCTAAACCCCCCTAAATACCTCCCCCTCTCCCTTTCCCCTCACTTACCTGCTTCTGCTCCGGCCTCTGCTCCTTCTTGACCCGGCGCGCATGTGACATCACATGCGCGCCACGTCATTAGCATATACCGGGTTGCCAGCGATTTCTGAGTAAACTTTTGTAAAAACATATAATATCCAAGTTTCTTTGTTAAAACAGTTGCTTTTATTGTCATTTTACGTTATTTACCTTATAAGTGTTAATAATATTAATAAAAAAAAGTTCTGAGCTACCCTGATTTTGCTTCAAAGTTCTTTATTTGAAATTTAAGTTTTTTTCCTGAAATTTCCTTCTTAAAATGAGGTGCGTGTTATATGCCAGTGTGTGTAATATGCCAATAAATACAGTATATACAAATAAATATATATATATATATTTATAAATATATACAAATAAGGTAGAGGTGCTCATCTAAGGACGAAAAATACCTAAGTGGGTTTTTTCTATAGGTCTGGTTACCTACTCAGAGAGCAACCTCTTTTAGCTCTCTTGTGTCCTTCACAGGGAGAAATATCCTGTAGTATATCAGTCTGGTCTCACTCTCAGACGAGTGATCCAGTCCCAAAATACCAGGCAATTCTCCCTGAACAAGAGAAACCGCAAAACCCAGACGCTTTTCAGCCTCTATGAGCCTCATCAGTGAGGTGCAGCTGTACTCCCTAAGGCATAGTGAGTAAGGAGTCCACGTCTGGTTCCCCCTATCACCCATAAGGTGAGGAAAATGTATGCAAATAAGGTAGAGGTGCTCATCTCACCTCACTGTGCCTTAGGGAGTTCAGCTGCACCTCACTGACGAGGGCCATAAAGGCCGAAATGCATCTGGGGTTTGCTGTTTCTCCTGTTCAGGGTAGAATTGCCTGGTATTTTGGGGCCGGGTCACTAAGCAATCAATAGCCTGAAGAGCTAACAATCTGTTATTATTTTCCGGCAACATACAATGTACAGTTTGAGTGTTGCTGCCTTGAGTTGAAAGTGTAATGAATATCCCAACTGTGCATTAGAAATAGGCTGCGTGCGCGAGGGCAAACCATTGGTTTAGTTTTGTAAAGCACCATTGTAGATTCGTAATGTTGTTAGTTGCAAGTTAGGATTATAAAGTTACGTAGTTTGTCTATGTGCTACGCGGCTCGCAAGCATTTTCCGTCATTTGTAATCGAGTATTTTGTTCCTCCTACGTTCCTGTGTGAAAGTGCTACACAGTTGGCAGTGTTTCGCCATTTTTTTGTCACTTAGGTGATTTTTGAGTGCCGAAACTCGGGCAAATCGGCTTAAATTCACTCCTGGACGTCCTGGCTGTTCCCACATGCTGTGTGTGATGTGTTTGTTGTATTTATTTTTTTTTTTTGGTATGTTGTGTGTTTTTATTGTTTTTTACTTTGCGTGGTTCGGCGTTAACCTCGTATTTTTCCTCGTTGTTCAACCGCTTGCAGCATAAGGCGATCCCGCGTTTACTAAGTGTTTGGTGGCTAAGTCCTGCGTGTTTCATTGCCTTTCATTCGCTTTGCGAGGCGAGCAGGCAATGAGCGCCTTCGGCCCTCATCGTCTTTGTGCTGGGAGTTTTAGTGCCTTAACGGCTCGCCTCACTTTTTGAGGCTCGCAGCTGATGAGTGCCTTTGGCTCTCATTGCCTATGTGCTTCGAGTTAACAGGTTGCCTCACTTTGCGAGGCTCGCAAGGCTCGTCACCTAAGTCATACGCACCATGCAAAGCGTGATGACGTCTCATAGTTTGACAACTATTATATGTGAAATAAGAGGCAAAAGCAACATGAGGGTAGAACCAAGCAAGGAATTTTGAATACCGTATATACTCGAGTATAAGCCGAGTTTTTCAGCCCTTTTTTTAAGGCTAAAAAGGGCCCCCTCGGCTTATACTCGATTCACTCCCCCTAGTGTCTCTCTACCCCCCCCATGTCTCTCTACCCCCCTGTGTCTCTTTCCCTCCCTCCTCCTCATCCTCAACCCTCCTTCTCCTCATCAACCCCCTCCTCACTGTCTCCCCTCTAAATACCTCCCCCTCACTTACCTGCTTCTTCTCTGGCCTCTGCTCCATCTTGACCCCGGCTCGCATGTGATGGCACATGCGTGTCGCGTCGTTAGCATATACCGGGGGAGGTATTTAGAGGGGAGACAGTGACGAGGAGGGGGGTTGAGGTTGAGGGGGGGTGAGGAGGAGGGAGGTTGAGGAGGGAGGTTGAGGAGGGGGGTTGAGGTTGGGGGGTGAGGAGGGGGATGAGGTTGGGGGGGTTGAGGATGAGGATGAGGGGTTGAGGATGGGGGGTTGAGGAGGGGGTTGAGGAGGAGGAGGGAGGTTGAGGAGGGCGGTTGAGGTTAAGGGGGCGAGGAGGGGGTTGATGAGGAGGAGGGGGGTTGAGGGGGGATGAGGATTGGGGGGTTGAGGATGATGATGATGGGGGTTGAGGAGGGGGTTGATGAGGAGGAGGGAGGGTGAGGAGGAGGTTGAGGATGAGGATGGGGCGTTGATGGGGGAGGATGAAGGGGTTGAGGAGTGAGGTTGAGGAGGGAGGTTGAGGTTGAGGAGGGGGTTGAGGATGGGGGGGAGGTTGAGGATGAGGAGGGAGTTTGAGGATTAGGAGTGGGGTTGAGGAGGGAGGTTGAAAATGAGGAGGGGGGTTGAGGAGGGTGATAAGGGAGGGGGGAAGAGACACAGGGAAGGGAGAGGGGAGAAGAGACACAGGAGAGAGAGGGGGGACACAGGGGGCAGCACATTTCCCACCCTCGGCTTATACTCGAGTCACTCATTTTACCCAGTATTTTGTGGTAAAATAGGTGCCTCGGCTTATACTCGGGTCGGCTTATGCTCGAGTATATACAGATTGATATTAAATTATATTTGTTATAAAGAGTGGAGTAGCCGTAAATGTCCAGTATTCCAGATGAATAATCAGAGCCTTGCAGTATAAAGTGATACCTTTCTTATTGGAAAAACAGTTTACTTAGAGTGACAAGCTTTCGAGTGCTCAATATAAATATGTGTTTCTTTGCTGCTTCACAAGCTGATCTGTGAGCTTTTCGATGCATCATTTTATAAAAGGTGTGCAGAAGCATATCTGAGCAAGGCATCCATACGTTTCTGTAAATGCATGCTCCTGCCAGAATCTATATAATCTGGGAGGGTGAAAGCAGAGCAGTAAACAACTACCGATGGACAGCCATAAAATAACAATTGCACAAATGTAAAAATGTATATAAAATAGATTGCATTTGTGGCAAAATCCATGTTGGACAAAGGAAACATGTGAATTATTTATTAAACAAATCTAACACTCCAAGAGAAGTCGGGGATATTTAGACTGAAGAGATTGAGCCCATATGGATTCAATTTTCTCTATTAAAGGGATATGTAAATGTCATGGATTATGAATGCATCTGACAGAGGAGAATCAGTAGTACATGAAAAAAAAATGTTTGCATGAAAATATCCCAAAATAAACATTAATTAGCTTACCTTTTTTTTGCATTTGCATTTGATCGTGGACGCCCCTAGAAATTCTCACCTGAATTAGCATAAAATTCAATTTCAGAACCAGGATAATGTATTGTATCATTCATCACCTCAGTGGCTTCTGGCATGTGGTCAGTATAAGAACTGTTACTTCCTGTGCTCTGTACCAGAAACGTCAAAATATGTACCCTGCTGTATTTCCTGTGTGTACCCGGCTTATGTAGGAGTCCTGTGGGTGTGAACAGCTGGATTTTACTTTTGTGCAAATAACTTTGTAAGTAAACCAAACTTTTCTATATAACACATGTTTCCATACACTACCAATTCTCCTCTATCAGATGCATTCATAATCCAGCTCACTCATATATACCTTTAATTTAATCCCTCTTTCATAAATAAATACTGCACAAAATTGGGCATGAAGGTTATAATTAAAGGAGCTTTTTAATACTATCAAATACTTTTCAACATGTTTGTATGAATACAATGTGAGGATATGAATTGACCATATCTAAATTAGAATGTGTAAACTAATGACATAATAACCTTCAAACTGTAACCACATCATAAGTAGGGGCAGTGTGAGCAGTGCCAGCTAACAGTATATACCATGCTGTTTATATTAGGGATCCTAAGGGAAATTCAGCTTCTAGCGAAGGTCTCAATTTATTCTCTGAAGCAGTTTAAATTATATTTGTGGGACATTAGGATAGTGTGATACATGATTTGAGTGCCTGGCCTATAAAGTACTAACCTAAGTAGTAAGTAAGTAGCGAGTTTCCAATCTTGTAGGGTGCTTTAGAAAATAGCACTTTTTACAAGACTCAAAGCTCAAAACAGGGTCCTCTATTTTCTGCAGTGTTTTTTATGCATTACAAATAAAAGTTAATAATAATAATTACCTAAAGGGATTCAAAGCATCTATCTTAATTGAAAGAGTTTGGGTGATGCCCTGTGGAGATATACAGTGAGGGGAAAAAGCACCCAATCCCCAGCCGATTCAGAACGTCGTTCCACTGACAAAGAAATGATCAGTCTATAATTTTAATAGTAGGTGTATTTTAACAGTGAGAGACAGAATAACAAAAAAAAAACAACAAATAAATAAAATAAAAAATACAAATATATATATATATATATACTAAGGCTAGTATCACTCACTTCATCACTCAACCAAGAAGTCTGTAAAGTTATCAGTTTATTTCCTTGTAAACAGATCCATAAAACAGTTGTATTTATTTTACAAGCAGCGCGGCTCATGGCAAATGTGGTTTTATACCCAATGACCCAATATCTGGTCTTCTGTCCATAAAAAGTAACAAGATCTGGTTGTTTCTGTCTTTGTGCTTCTTTCAACTAAAGTATTCAAATAGTTTTAAAGGCACAAACACTAGACTGATATTGAATAATTACAATGGGGAAAGTCTCTAATCTGTTTATCTCTATCTGTAGGACCTTTAGATGTGAAGCCTCCAGTTGTCTCCAAGGTTGAACAAGAAGAGCTGAATATAAGAGATCAGCAGCCGATGATGGAGGAGGAGAGTCCTGGGAATATCAGGGGAGGTGAGGAATTATTACATAATAGTAAAGGCCACACTGTCACCCAACATAGCAATAACTGTTTATAATAAACAATTCCATAGATATACAGCATTGTTTGTGTAGCTCATTATAGTAATGTATGGCTCAGAGTACTTGACAAGGGGAGGGACTCTACAATGTAATCATTGCCAATCACTGCTAATCAGTTCATAGCAGGCTCTTGAATTTCTAACAGGATAAAGGTATTGATAATATTGTTTCATTAATTGTGATTCGTCACCCAGATCCCAGCAATGGATTAGCTTACTGTCTCCCGGGTGCTTGGGTTCGGCATGTTGTGGATCGGGTAGATAAATTATTGGGAGGGGCTAGAAATGAGCCGGCGGTCTTGGTACACATTGGTACCAATGACAAAGTAAGTGAAAGATGTAGTGTCCTAAAGAATGATTTTGGAGAACTAGGGAAGACTAGGAAAGACCGTTTTTTTCTGCTTTTTTTTAAATAATTTAAAATTACCCTTTATTATAATAATAATAATAAAATTACCCTATATTATAATAAAGTATTTTTAAGTTGCTACAAAAATACTATATTCAAAATTAGAGTATTTTTATATTCCTCTTTTTTACTATAGAGGAGTATATGTTAAACTAGCTATTATACTCTAATTCAACGGTAATTTAAGGGTTATATTCTCTTTTGTGAAAAGGACCTCCAAGGTAGTATTTCCTGAGATACCACATGCTAGCCCAGGGAGACAGAAGGAGCTTAAGGAGGTTGATCTGTGGCTAAAGATGTGGTGCACTAAGAAGGGGTTTGGGTTTTTAGAGCTCTGGGGTGGAGGATAAATGCTGGAGGAGTTTTTAAACTAGTAGGTGGGGTCTTTTTTCAACCTCAATAACTGTGTAACTATGTAATTAAGTCAGTTTGTTGGTTGTCTTATAGATTTTTACATTAGTCATAAACAAATAATTACTTAATCTATGAAACCTCAATCTGTATATTTACACCCAGAGTCTGTTTATGTCTATTTAATATCAGATAGTTGTGTAAATCTGTACAAACCAAGAGGCTTCTCACTCTTGTGACTAACAGACGCCAAAAAAGACGCAAATTAACTTACGGCCTCACTTACGGGCTCCAGTAACTTACGATTGCTCAGTTGAATCGGGCTGAAAGTCTGTAATCTAATTAGACCAACTGGTCTTCTGGGCTATCCAAATTACAGACTCAGATGTTTTCCAATGCGATGGGTAACACCTAGGAAAATATCACTATTTATGTTATATATTTGCTTAAGAAAAGTATATTGTTTTTTGTTTTGTTTTGTTTTTTTCTTATTACAAAGTTTACAAACACTAAAATCCAAATATCAGAACATCAATATTTATACACAATCAAACAGACAAGAAAAGAAAAGAGAAAGGAAAAAAAAAAGAAAAAAGAAAACACAACAATATGGAACCGTAACTAAATTAAAAAATTTCAGGATATGTCATAAGTAAAGGAGTTATTTTTCAGAATATCAGTACATATTGAAATTCAATTCTAGGGAGGAGAGGAGCAAAAGGTTTTCCTTTTCTCATAAATAGCTCACTATGGCCCTCATTCAATTGCGATTTGGCCAATTGAATAGGGCTCTAAATAAGCACATAGTATATTTCTTTTAAATAAGTTTTTAGTTAGTGAAAAACTTGCTTTTGGATAGATGCTTACTAACTAAAAAGTTCTTAAAAATATATGTTATGTCCTTATTTAGAGCCCTATTCAATTGGCCAAATCGCAATTGAATGAGGGCCTATGTCTTCCAAAGAGACCATTTTAAGCTAGTTTTTTTCGACGGAGAATGTGAGTGTGTTGAGTACTCCAATTCTATTTGTTTATTTCTCTCTACAATGGTCACAGGTTACGTCCATGTCGGTAAGGATTGTTTTTTCCATCTTCTGGCTATAAGCCACTTAGTCGCCATTAAAGTATTTATAATCACATTACCTTGTGTGTAATTATTTTTACTTGGGAAAATATGGAATAATACAATCTCAGGCGTTTCTAGTTGAAAATTGATTATTTTTTATAAATGCTTTAGACATAATGTCCAAAATTCTTTAATATTAGAGCAATTCCACCACATGTGTTCATAGGTTCCTATTTGGTTTTCACATCTCCAACAATAACCATGATTTTTTTGTGGGACAATTTTTTTTTTATTTAATTGGGGTTATATACCATCTCTGCACTAATTTAAAGTATGTTTCTCTTAAGGACGAATTTGTTATACTTTTCTCCGTTTTTAGAAATGCTTTATACCACTGGGTTATGGACCATGTTATCCCTAAATTTTCTTCCCATTTTTGCATCCTTTCTGTTTTTTCTATTTCTAGTTAAGATTTTATTATTTTATGATATCTTGATATTGTACTTTTCTTATCAATTTCATTTAGAGATTTTTCAAATTGAGTCAATTCTCTATTAGGTAATTTTCCATACTCTGAATTTATTATTGATATATATATAAAATATCATAAAGCAACCATTTTGTAGATGGTATTTGATATTCAGCAGATATTACTTTAAATGTTTTCAGTGTTTGTCCCTGAAATAAGTCCTTGAGAGTTTTTATACCCCATTTCTCCCATGATATATTTAAAAAGGGAGTTAGTTCTAATGACAATTTATATATTGGAATATTTGGAGCTGGAAATTTTACCAATTTTTTTTTTTTATTATAATTAAACCACCATTTTGTTAATGTTTTTGGAATAAGTGGTAATTTATTAAGAATCTTATTATCTATCTTCTTATCCCAAAATATATGATGTAGATTAATATTTTTAACTAAGTCATTTTCTATATGTAAAGAAAAGTATATTGTGATTTATCTTTAAATATAACTTTGTCTTTGGTCTGGGCTTGTAAATACATCATAATTATATTATATGTATCTGTACAGGCAGCAAAAGCGTGAAATCAGAGCTTGACCAAGAAGAAGAGACAAATGTGAGGAGTCACAAGCAGATTAAGGAGGAGGAGATTCCTATTAATATCAGTGAAGGTGAGTGATCCTCTCTTACTGTGATACATATCAGATGTATAACACAAATACTTAATGTGAGGGTGTTTCGGTATTGGTGCTGTTGCCTTCTAGCACTGGACACGGATGATCCTGAGGGTCGGAGTGAGAGAGCCTGGAAACTGGTAGCCTGGACATATGTTATGGCACCTAAGTTGAATACAGTTCTGTTTGCAACTGTCACTGTTGCCATGACAACACCACAGCCCTGGCATATAAAATCCTGGGTGCTACTTTAGTGTACAGTCTACCGATAAATTGCTGTCTACTAGCAGTCTACCTGTTCCAGTCTATCTGTGGTCTACTATTATTATATGTCTACTATTACACTATAGCATGCGTGTTTACCTATGCTAGATAACATATGTATGTCATAAAATGAAATATAAAGCACCAAATAAATCATTTTCTATTGATGTGTTACTAAGTTTACATATGTAAGACATTTGTATGCCATGTAATAAAATGAAATATAAAGCACCATTGGTATTTTTTTAGGATAAAGTAAATCTATATATTTATTTATTTATTTGTTAAAGATGCCATTTTTATTAAAGGGTAATTTGCACCTAGATATCTCTACAATCTGCTGTCTTTTGGTGGTGGATGAATCTTAGTAATAATGTAATTTATAGCTGAAATGTGGGTTTTGATTTTAGTGTATAGGTGTTTGTAAAATAATAAATATAACTAGAGATGACTGGAGCTGGAATAATAATAAGAAAAGTGACCAATAACACCAGTTCCTGACTGATATATACAGGACACGTCCATTCCTCCGTCACTAAGATCATCCCTATCATTCAGGCATCTGTTTATTGTTTTGCTCTGTTCAGAAGATAATTACCTTTTCTGAGCTTGGGCATTACTTTGGGGGGATGTGTCTAGTACATTATATTTCTCTGTGTATGGTACGGTTGAGTTAAAGAGTAATTCCTGGTATTTCCGGTCTCAGGCTGTGCTGGGTGTATGACCTTTTTAACAAGTTATTATCCAGCTCCTAGACTCTTCCTTCCACCAATTCCAATTATGTACTTTTCCTCCAAAGGGATTTACATAAGTTAGAGAAATGGGAAATTAAATGGCAGATGAGATTTAATATGAATAAATGTAAAGTTATGCATCTGGGAAGGAAAAATAGCCATGCAATTTATAATCTTAATGGAGCAAATCTAGGGGTATCAGATATTGAAAGGGATTTGGCAGTGCTTGTGGTCAACCACCTAGGTAACAGTGCTCAATGCCAAGCAGCAGCTGCAAAGGCAAATAAAATATTAGCATGTATTAAGAAGGGTATAGAAGCAAGGGAAGCAAATATAATTCTGCCACTATACAAATCTCTAGTAAGCCCTCATTTGGAATATGGAGGACAATTTTGGGCACCACTTCATAAAAAGGACATTTTAGAGCTGGAAAAAGTACAGAGATGGGCAACAAAACTAATAAGGGGAATGGAGGGGCTAAGTTATGAAGAAAGGCTAACCAAATTAAACTTATTTTCTCTAGAAGAAAGGCGTCTAAGAGCGGACATGATTACATTACATTATATATATATATATATATATATATATATATATATATATCCAGGGTCAATACAAGGATTTGTCAGGGGAGCTTTTTGTGCCAAGAGGTTTTCAACTAACAAGAGGACATCCTTTGAGTTTAGAAGTAAAAATATTCCACCTTAAAGAAAGAAAAGGGTTCTTCACAGTAAGGGTGGTTAATCTGTGGAATTTTCGACCAAGGGAGGTGGTGACAGCGGAATCAATAGATAACTTTAAAAAGGGATTGGACATATTTTAAAATAAAAAGGGCATTCATGGTTATCCTAGTTATTTAGAGATGGAGTATTGATCCAGGAAGGAATCTGATCGCCAGTATCTGGGGTCAGGAAGGAATTATTTGTTTCCCTTTTGAGACAATTTGCAAAGTTTCTTTTTTTTTTTGTTGTTGTGTGTTTGCAGATCAAAGGAGATCTTAAAAGGTGGAACTTGATGGACTATAAGTCTTTTTTCAGCTCAATTACTATGTAACTATGTATGTGCATGAGGGGTTATTCATATGTATCCCGTCTCACCGAGGGGCAAAAATATAGTAGATAAAGAACACCAGTTCACATAGGCAAATAATAATGTAAACAATATGTATGGTAGTACAGGAAATGTGATGATTAATCCTTATATTTTTGCCTGATTGAGGATGATTAAATGAAGGATCTGTCAACAAGTTACTACACATGGTAGAATTCACACAACTGAAGCTCCATGTTTCAGTGTCATTGTATTTTGTCTATATTTTATCAGTTGTTACGAACCAGTCCTTTAAGGTTCTTCCTCTTTGAAAACCAAGTAGAGACGAGTATCTGCAAAACATTTTAATCTAGGGTCACTATTTAAAATGTTTGAATTAGACTTCAAAACTTTTGCCACTGACAAAGAGGTTGTATTAAATTCAGTAACCACTGGGATATTTTGTCTCTTACTCTGTTGTTCCCATTTTGTATTTGTGGGTGGTGCATTTCAAGTATCTTTTGGATTCTTAGTTAAATTTATTTTCTACTATAACCTATTTCAGAAAATGTAGTGTCCATTTTATTAACAACATCTACCATTTTATTCCTATTACTTTTTCAAGAAAAGAAAAGATTTAGCATGTAAAAGAATATTTTATCAGCAGAGTTACTATATAAAGTTGTCTCTATTAAACTCCCTACGTGCAAATGTATATATCCAACAAATTAATGTAATATATATATATATATATATATATATATGTGTGTGTGTAAGATTCACAGTGTTATTCTCAAACTTCTCACTTCCACCTGGTTTAGCTGAAGAGATGTTGTCACTAGTGGCGTGAACCATCCACTTACACAATTCATAGAAATAAAAATCATAAACGACCATAATTAACAAAAACTTTTAATGCATAGGATCAAGCTACACTCTTATATACAGAGAGAGAAAGAGAAACACTAATCTTTTCCATTTAAAAATATGTTCAAACTCTCCGATTTTAAATAATTTACTCTTGATGCTTTTGTTTCCAACAGATGGATCCAAGATTTGGAATGACCCTGAAGAGGACCAAAATTCCATTAGTTCTTCAGGTTCTATATTGGAAGATATCAGTGTATCACAAAGTTATCTGAAATCAAAGCCAATAACTCACACAGGAGAAAAAACATTTGCATGTTCTGAATGTAGGAAATGTTTCACTCAGGCCTCACATCTAAAGCAACATATGAAAACTCACACAGGAGAAAAAACATTTGTATGTTCTGAATGTGGGAAATGTTTCAATTGGGCCACCAGATTTAATCGACATATGATAACTCACACAGGAGATAAATCATTTTCATGTTCTGAATGTGGGAAATGTTTCAGTAAGGCCAAAAGTCTTAATCAGCATATGAAAACTCACACTGATGAAAAACCATTTCCATGTTCTAAATGCGGAAAATGTTTCAGTACATCCAAAAGTCTTTATCAGCATATGAAAACTCACACAGGTCATAAGCCATTTACATGTTCTGAATGTGGGAAATGTTTCAGTATCACCACAAATCTCACCCTACATATGAGAACTCACACAGGAGAAAAGCCATTTTCATGTTCTGAATGTGGTAGATGTTTCAGTCATCCCTCAGATCTCAAGCGACATATGAGAACTCATACAGGAGAAAAACCATTTGCATGTTCAGAATGTGGGAAATGTTTTAGTCACGTCACAAGCCTTAATAAACATAAGAACACTCACAAAGAAGAAAAACCTCACATAGGACACAGACTGTTATGACCCACAGACTCTTTTGCTTTGACAACCAGGCATGGATGGACTACCAAACTCAAGGGCTCTGGTTGTGTACCCCTGGCATCCAAGACCCCATTCCACAACTCATGGGATCCTTGGGTAAAGACCTAGCATAATTTAATCCTACTTATCCAGCTATCACGTACAAAATGGCTAACAATGTGCGCTACATACACTGTCATTATCTGACCCTACAACCTAAATGTGTCACCCATATGCAGGTGTAAAGCCTGTACACACATCAAAGGACATATGTTTTTTCAACTACTCATAAACTGAAAAACATTAAAATTAAACATCATGTATTAATTGATCAGTGTGTGTGTGGCATTGTTAAGACGATCAGGTAGTTCAGAGGACATGTACTTTATCATAATAACTCCATCATCAATAATGGAGATACCTCAGTGGTTCATGGAAATGACCCCAGGTGTATTTATTTTATAGGGATCAACAAAGTATCTCAAGGAATACGACATGGAGCTTGAAAGCAGAAACTACTATGCAGGGAATCTGAATGGATCTTAAAACTCCATACAAAATCTCCTTTTGGTCTAAATGAATTGTTTTACCTTTTCATCTTTCATTAATTAAAATATCATATTAATAAACTTTTACTAAAATTCTATTAAAATATATAAATCATTCAATGTTTCTGATTTGGACTGTATAGAAAGTAAAAGCGAGTTACATAAATTGGGATAAACTATTCTAAATTTCACCAACATAAAGACATCACAAAGGTGAATTATTATATTATTCTGGAAGGCTATTGATGGAAAAAATATGTTAATCGTATCTGCCTAAGAAAATACATATGATTAGATACTGTTTTATCAATCCTCATTATTACTTTCTAAATAATAATGTAAAGACCATTTTCACTGTCATAAACTTATCATTGAGTCATCATTATACTGTCACTGACAGTTTATGATGGCACTTCATATACAAACCAGTTGACACCAAATAATTTATTTATTTTGTATCACACAGACAATAATAATAATAACTATTGCTCGAAAACATTAGAGAAACTCATTGGTTAAAAATTATGGAAATTGTCACCTATTAATATTGTACTTAATTAGATCTTAAGATAAGGATGGTGTCTACAAACAATATATGACCAGGTACCATGCTTTCAGTTTACTTCTATAAACATCAGATGAGATTAAAATCTTAAATTTAAGTATCTAGATAATTACATTATGAAATTTGCTAGTACTCATATACTTATCTCCAGTCATGTGACTTCTTAATACAGATTAATTACATTGTAAAAGATATGACTTGATATGATACCATAAACCTACCTTCACGGATACCAAGTGAGATTATAATCTCGGAGCTGTCTAACTAGAAAACAACATGTAGATGTTCATGCCTAAAACTTATTACAAACTTCTTTAACATGGGGGGAAAAAGGAGACACAGGGGAGAAGAGACAAAAGGGAGGGAGTGGGGGGAGACTCACAAGAGCGAGAGGGCAGAAAGAAGACACAGGGGAGGGAGAAGGAGGCAGAAAGGAGACACGGGGAGGGAGGCAGAAATGAGACACCGGGAGGGGGTGAAAGACACTGGAGGGAGATTGGGGAGAAAGGAAACACAGGGGGAAGAGACACAGGGGAAGGGTGAAGAGAAACAAGGGAGGGGGAAAGAGTGAGGGAGGGAGAGGGGCAAAGAGATACAGGAGGGGGAAATAGAGGGGTAAAGGAGAGATGGGGCAGGAGACATAGTGGAGGGAGATGGGGGAAGGAGACACATGAGGGAGAAAAGACATGGGAGGAAGGGGGGATGAAACACGGGGAGAAAGGTGACACATGGAGAAATGGGAGGGAGAAAAGACAGTTGAGGGGAGAAACAAGAGGGGAGAAGAGACACAAGGGAGGTAAAGGGGGGAAAGAGACATACAGTAGGCAAGGGGGAAAGGGAGAGAAAGGAGAACTGGGAGGCAGAAAGAAAGGGGGGAGAAAGGAGACACGGGAGAGAGAGGTGGGGAAAGGAGACACAGGGGAGGGAGAGGGGGGAGAAAAGATACACGGGAGAGGGGGGAAATGAGATCACAGGGGGAAGAGACACTGGGAGGGGGAATGAGGGGGGTGAGACACACGGGAGGAAGATGGGAAGGAAACAGTGGAGGGAGAGGGGGAGAAACAGGAGGGAAGAGACAAGTGATGGAGAGGGGGAGAGACACGGGAGGGGGGAAGGGACAAAGCGGAGGGAGGGGGAAAGAGACACAGTGGAGGGAGATGGGGGAAGGAGACAGGGGAGGGGGAAGAGACACAGGAAAGGGGAAGGAAGAGGCGGGTGTTAGAGACACAGGGGAGGGAGAGGCTTGTAATGAGCGCTCAAGTTGTTCATTGTGAGGCCCGCGATGAGTGCGCTCATCACAAAGAAAGTATAGTAGAGGGGGAGAGGCTCTAATTGCGAGGCCAGCAAGTGATGGGGGGGGGGGGGGGGTAGTCTGGCAATGTGTTGAAAACCGTATTGCCAGGCTTCAAATTTGTTGCCGTAATTTTTGACAGGCTAGTCGCTAGTTCATATATAAACATGGTACTTTACTATGATGTGGAGTTACACCTGCTTTTCAGTGTCCATGGACACCCCACATTTGACATGCAATCTATCTTATAATCCAGTGGTTCTCAACCTTTCTGATCTGGGGACTGGCTAGTTTCCTTCCAAAACCAATGGGGTCAATATGTGAGATCTAGAAAAATTTGAACAGGATGATGCTACATGTGGCACACTAATTGTTCATTCAATTTTGCATTGTTTATAGTAGAGTACATTTTATCTATAGATGTATTAAGCTCTGTAACTCAGCTTTATTTTGGTGCTTTGTTATGAGGTGTAGTAGTTTAAACATAAACCCATGTCACTTGGAGAGATTTTGCCTGTGATACCTGTCCACGTGGAGGTATTTCTCTAGATCAAATTTACAATTTCCTCAGGCACATTCTTGATACAGAGATTGATTATTTAGGAGAAAGCAGCTCAAGTCAATGTTCATCTTTATAACTTTTAATCATTTAAATTATTAATAGTTATAAAAATTATTCAGTTATTTTCTAACTAACCGTAAAGGTAGTGCTCCAATGGAACCTAGGAATGCTCTTTTCTTTCATTTATTTTGATGTATTATTTTTTCAGTGCTACTGAAAATAAAAATGAAAAAGCATTTTAAATCTTCCTGTATTGGTGTTTCTCCATCGAATGTGCCCGAAACATGGGTACAGAGCCAGAGATAGATAGCTTGTCACATGTGGTGTTACAAGTGGGATTAAGATAGAGGAACTTGTGAAGACTCTGGTCACCACTGTGCACCCACAAGAGAATACACAGAAATTGTGGAAACAAGTAGAAAAGGACAGTGCATGCCAGAGAGAGTTTACAGAGCAATGGTGGAGACAATGAGAAGAGGACACCACGAGAGAAGCTTTGGAAGCACAAAAGGCTCGGCTGCAGCACCTGAGGCATGCAATTCTCTCAAAGTTTAAGAGGTATGTTTCTACATCATTCCTAGTTGTGATTTTCCATAGGAAGAGATTAGGTCCATGCTTCCATTTTTCTCTGAAATCCCAGAGAACTGGAAGCATGAAACCTACACTCTTCCCATGGAAAATGATAATTGCCACCAGGGAAGCACTTGCCCCTTAATTATGTGGTGAAGCTCTGAAAGTCTTAATTGTTTTGGATGAAGAAAAGGCAACAAATAATGATGAGGAGATCCTTAAAAAAGTTGTAGTAAAGAGATTCCATTCATGGAAGTTTTTGGATAGGAAGAACCTGTATTGTCATTAAAAGGAAGAGCAATTGTACTTAAAGGAGCTTCCATATTCAAGACTGGGACCTTCCTGTCTTCTGGAAAAATTAGTCTGTGAAGGGACCCCGAGAAGTAACCCTGTTAACGGTTTGTGGAGGGAACCTGATGTAGAAGTAAATCAGGATTTAGTGACCTGTTTGATGGCAGAGAAAGCTCAGGAAATTATCAAGCTCAGCACCGAGAATTAGAAGGAGATGGCTGAAGCAGCTAAAGAGACGGCTAAAGATGGAGAAGTTGAAGTTCCTTTGCCCTTGGAGCAAAATGATGATATAAAATAAAGTGATGTTGTGAGCAAAGGTCAAAGAGTAATGGAGAAGATGTTGTGAATCACTGGGTGCAAAACCAGCCTCAGTTTGAAGGATGTTGATTAAGATACTGGGGAACATTTCAAACTTTTAATACAATATATTATGTGTTTGTGTGTACATAGTTTTGGGGAAAAGAAAATTCCCTGTCCACAAACATACTTAAACTCTTGCATTCATTGCATATTGGCTGAGGCACACTTGACAGTAAAACCTAGCTTGTACCTCCCTACTCAATACCTCAGGGGTAGATACATTTATTTAGAGAGCTGAGTTTCTCCTCTGCTACATGCCCAGAGTGACCCGGAACTTATGTCTAGCTACTGAAATGAGGTATTCCTTCTTCCTCCTTGCACTGCAGATGTGACAGTAGTAACAAGAACACGGCCTGCCTTGTGATGTAATGGGACATTAGTGAAGAATATACACCTACCATATAATGTTTTGGGACAGAAGTGGAGAATATAAGACTGTGATATGTTATTGAACAGGAGTAGAGAGTATAAGCCTACCTTGTGATGTGATGGGACAGCAAACAAGAATATTTGTCTAAGTGATATGGAACAATAGTGAATAACAAAAATAAAAAGTAAAGTAAACTCTGGTTCAAACTCCACACTTTTAAGCGGTGTTAAATATAGTCCTCTTTATACTGAAATTCTAACCGTATATCCTGACCAGTTAACTTACATCGGACTGCTATAAGAACTCCAAATACACTGGAAACGTATAAGTTAAAGGGTTTATTAACATACAACAGTAGTGGTGAGATTGGCATCTGAAATACAAGGCCCCACCTATATAATACTAATGTAAATACTAATGTGTGTATGCAAGAGTGTAGAGTATTCCTCCTGATACCTCTGTTCCTTTCCTAAGATAATTTTACTACCCAGCAAGTCCATTTGGCCCAGTTACACATCATAGCCAAACCCTGGGATTGTCCCAGCCATTCAAATCTTTCATCAGTGAATGACCCCTGGAAGTAATTCTTCATTGCACCTTTGCTCCACCTCTTGTCACTTTTGAGTTGATTCCCATGCTTTGTGTCCATGATGTAAATCCATCCCTGAGGCTTTTAGTACTTACCATTTGTTGTTTGATCACCAGCAGGGTGTCATTCGGGAAAGTTAGCTTTCCTTTGTTCCTTATGACAGCTAACATCACAGATAACTGGACATCCACAAGCAAAACATTCAAGCTTATTAACCTCTTCATTACAGCTCCAAAATGGGTTAATTAATCATATATTTATAACATTTCCCTCTTTGTGTCTGAATGACACACATGAGTCATGTGGTAAGAGATAGGACGTTGTTAACTGTGGTGGCAAAATCCTCTTCGCAAGCTGGGGCAAATCCTCTTCAGATTTGTGGCTACCAGTGTGGCATATGGATTACAAGCTAGGCCCTGGGTACTACATGAGTGTATATCTAACTTCTATATAGTATATTTAGCCTTGGATGTCATACGCTTCAGATCACCAGTGGACAATTTGTACATAAATCATTAATCATTAACATTAATCACAAATTATTAACAAAACGGTAAATAAAAGACAATAGGTTTGAACATAAAACAAAAATAGAGGTTATACTAAAATGTTAAATACTGGTATCAGGAAATTAAAACTGTAAAGGTTACTTTCACACTTTCTGTAAAACGAATAAATGTCTAAAATACATGGTACTAATAATGCTTTCAATTTGACATATGTAACAAGGAGTAACATAGAATATAGGGCCATTTCTAGGCAAATATACATGATATGGATTGTGAATATGAACATTTGATTTTAAGTTCAGAGACAGGGCCCTCCATTCTTTTGCAAAGTGTTAATAATGTTTTGTCATGTACTTATGCCCTGTATAGCGGTACAAAATATGTTGGCATGTTGCAAATAGTGGATAATAATACTATCAATAAATGACTTGGTCAATTATATTATTTATGTACTAACATTATAACATTGCCATAAAATCAAATTAGTCACCAACAGACATATAACTATAAGCTGGAAAGTAGACACTGAATAAAATTATATTTCTACATTTTGATCTAATACAATTAGCCAACAAAAATTCAAAGGAATTGGGTAACATTTTGAGGAATGCAAGTTTGGTGCATTCATAGAGGGTAATGTGTCTTCAATTGCTGTTTAAGATAACCATAGCAAGCATAGCATGTATGTCTACAGTGCATTGTACAAATGCACCATAGAGAAACATAGGAATAATGGCAATTTTTGGTGATGACCTAAAATGTCATAATGTAATTTAGTCTGAGAATTCAGTTCACCTTAGATATGTACAACATAATCAAATATACTTTAACTATAGAAACACTAAATGGTTTACTTAGGTCTTGTTAACATTTAGATCAATTAATTCCAGACAGGACAGAATATATGAAACTAAATCAATATTAATAAATCTAAACCAATATTATTAATGAAACTGAACAATAGTCAATATACCCCCTTTTATGGAGGTAAGAAGACTTTCGGCCTCCATAAACATTCATTAATAATATTTTTTTTAAAACTGTGTGGACTTCTTATCAAAAATTTAAAAAAACAACCCAGCATCAAAATTTATAGGCTTAGTTAAGATTAGTTATTTATCTTAAAGAAAAAAATAAAATTCATGTTAGTATCCAGTACATATGTTATAAATATATGAGTAATTAAACAATTTTGGAGCTGTAATGAAGAGGTTAATATGCTTGAATGTCTTGCTTGTGGATGTCCAGTTATCTGTAATGTTATCTGTCATAAGGAACAAAGGAAAGCGAACTCTTCCGAATGACACCCTGCTTGTTGATCAAACAACAAATGGTCAGTACTAAAAGCCTCAGGGATGGATTTGCATCATGGACACAAAGCATGGGAATCAACTCAAAGAGACAAGAGGTGGAGCAAAGGTGCCATGAAGAATCACATCCAGGGGTCATTCACTGATGAAAGATTTGAATAGCTGGGACAATCCCAGGGTGTGGCTATGATGTGTATAACTGGGCCAAATGGACTTGCTGGGTGGTAGTCTAAGTTATTTTGATTTGACAGTTAAAATTGGACATATATATTTAATTGTTTTTTTTTAAAAAGTTGAAATTCTTGGTAGTGATTTTACTAAAATCAACCATTACTGAATGATATACATGTACCATATTTAATTACTGAATCTAACTATGAAAAGTATTATATATTTAAAAATGCTCAATTGTACCCTTTAATACCTTGACTTTTTACTAAATGTAAATGTTTGATTTTACATCTTTATTATCTAGGTGTTTCCGTGAGTACTCATAAACGAAGGAAATCAAGGCCATCAGGGTTCTATTATCTTTTTGCTGTGAGTGAGTGCATCTGAATACTAACAAAAAGTCAATAATCCTGCTTTGAAATTAACTTTTTAGCCAAAAGCAAACACTTCCTACTGACCATAGATAGCTATTGTTACCAGGCATTCAACATATTGGGGACATCTTTCTCCCAGCTGTTCTTTTGTTGACAAAAACAGTGTTTGAAAAATATAAAAAATAAAAAACAGAAAAATAAAAAACAGAAATAAAAATTAAAAGAAACTTTGTACAGAAAAAAAAACTAAAATGTATATATATAATAAAATCCGACACCAAAAATAGCACACATATGCTCACTCACACACAAAAAGCACAATGGGAAAAATTCTGAGAGAGAGAGAAAAAAAAATGTAGGTGCCATACATACAAGGGTTCAAAACAAATTTTCAAAAAAATGAAACCTATAATAAAAAAAAAGCAGAAAACACAAAATAGTGACTTAATTTCAATAAGTCAAGGAAACAAAAAAAAAAATGTCTTGTGTAAAACCCTAGAGTACATTTTTGATGGAGTAAAAAAAAATGAATGCAGCCAATGGAGTCTTCCTACAAAAATAAACAAAATTAATACAAGTGGATCAAATCTAGTTAAACATAAGAAAATCAAACATAATTTAAATGAACAAACTGCAAGTCTAACAATCAAAAATTCAATTGTTTGCAAATAATTTTCCTATGAACTCAGAATGGCACTACTTGGTTTTAGTAATTTATATTATATAATTTAGAGATTTCCAATATTTCATACTAATATTCATAGGTATTACTAAATATTTTGATACTCTCAATGCAGATTAAAATAAGTATTACTTCCTTGCAAGAAAAAACAAACGAAAAAATAAAAATTAGGTTAATTTCACAAATTTCAAACATGGCATCACGAAATTCCTATAAACAACCATTTTGTGCTGTATACAAACAGCTCTCCAAGTTAGGAGCCAAAGAATATCTTCTATGCCCTTCATATTTGAAAGATTTTCTTTTAGTCCCATAAGGCTTTTTATTATGGTTCCAGTGCCCCTCTTTGCCATGATATCCCACAGCATATTCCTGGCCTGTTCCACATGTACCAACAATACTTTGTCTTATGACCTACGTTCCCACAAGAAAAGCAAACATGGCCACCATTAGTTGGATGTGCGGCTGTATGGTAACCTAAGCCATTAGTAGTAATGGGGACATACACAGATTTTGCTGTAACAGCAGTATTCCTTCTCCAGTCTTCTAACAAAATTAAAAATTCTGAAAAGCTCTGTGCATTGCCTAATATATTCCGGTTTGTAAAGTCCATGCCTTTGTATTTCCCAGCAAGTATTCGTAGCATTCTGGGATCCCCTATATCTAACTCAGGTCTATGTGTGGCTTTACAGTAAATACTATGGCTATAATTTGGAACAAAAAGCAAATGGATCCTCATTTGGTTGGGGCACAATAGTATTTAAGAAGGATGTATCTATATGTCCACACCTGACAACTGTAAAACCTGATCACTGCACTGCTCTTGGTCAGCCCATACTCCATCTTGCTGAAGCAGATGTAATGATTTGCTATAATGTGGGGGTAACCATATCTTAAGTAGCTGGCAAGAAGTTTGATCATCAAGGCTAAATTGAGTCACATACTGTTCAAAGGTGACCAGATTTACCAGCATATGGACACTAGGGTCAAAAGGAGGAATGAGGGCTTTGATCTTTCTGGCATATTTCTTAAAACGGTCCTCTGCTGTAATGACCTGAATAGAGGGGACTTGTAAATTCATTCCTCTGGGCTCTGGGCTCTTAGTGTTTGGACTTGCTAATCTATCTGAGCACACTGGAATACATTCTGCACTGTCTGCTTTTGTTGCTGTATTAATGGCTAGGCATGTATTGGGTTTGAATATTTCCTCCTCCATTTTGTTTGCCTGTTTCAATACTGTATGTATTTGCACTATGGGATCTTCCATGCAATCTACAATTTCACTATTGCAAAACTTGGTCTTATCTTCACTGGCACAATTACATTTCACAGGCCTAACATTTTCTGAGGTAACATTAGACACAGGTGGAATCTCTAACTTTTCTAAAGCACATTTATACTGTAACACAAGCTTTGCTAAATTACTATTATACTTCTGTTTCTTATGTATCACAGATTTTCTTATTTTACTAACAGCATCCTCAAACTGCTTTAACAAATCATTAAGCAATTCTAATGCACTTAAATTACCTCTACACACATATTCTATTGTGCAATTACCTGCAAACTATTAATTACTTCCATCTCACCACCTCACGATGACCAGTTGTGAAGCCCCAGTATGGTCCTCCTCATGGAACAGTACCTCTGCGTAGAGTGCCACTTGTCCTGGGCGCACCAACCAATTTTCTTTATACAGGAACGGTTCACTGGCCTGGCTCAGCCAATGTTAAATACTGTCCTCTTTGTACTGAAATTATAACCGTAAATCCTGACAAGTTAACTTACATCTGACTGCTATAAGAACTCCAAATACACTGGAACCTTCTAAGTTAAAGGGTTTATTAACATACAACAGTAGTGGTGAGATTGTCATCTGAAATACAAGGCTCTACCTATATAATACTAATGTGTGTAAATACTAATGTGTGTATGCAAGAGTGTAGAGTATTCCTCGTGATTCCTCTGTTCCTTTGCTAAGATAATTCTACTGCCCAGCAAGTCCATTTGGCCCAGTTACACATCATAGCCACAACCTTTGCTCAACCTCTTGTCTCTTTTGAGTTGATTCCCATGCTTTGTGTCCATGATGTAAATCCATCCCTGAGGCTTTTAGTACAGATCATTTGTTGTTTGATCAATAGCAGGGTGTCATTCGGGAAAGTTCGCTTTCCTTTGTTCCTTATGACAGATAACATCACAGATAACTGGACATCCACAAGCAAGACATTCAAGCATATTAACCTCTTCATTACAGCTCCAAAAGTGGTTAATAATCATATATTTATAACAAGCTGCACTTAGAATTCTGCAATGTTCAGTCATTGCAATCAAATTTTTCTTTTTAACATAATTTCTGTGCAGATACCGATATATAATTGTTGGCTAGTCCCTCCACAGTAGCGAGCCACTTCACATTCTTATATGGTATCTGGTTTAATTGTAACTGCTGCACGGTCATTTTAAATCAAGCATAATTGAGCAGTGTAAAGGGTGACTTGATCCATTTATCCATTTTGTATTTGTGCAAGAGGTGGTGCCAGCTCTTCACTCCTCTCCATTACTCACCCGAAGGTATTTTTTAGAAGTGATATTTTTCATAATGAAATCTGTAATTGTTAATTAATTTTTTTAATATAGTTACATTGTTTAGATATTTGTCTTAAAAAAAAATGTATATGTTTATATGCGCTTTATGTAGTCTACCTTTACTTGCACTGTCTGCTGCTAAGTCTGTTTTGTATCAGTATTATTACAAATCTGAGCATTATTAACAAATCTCAGGAGGAATATCTACATATTGGGATTTTGTTTCTATGACGTGTTTTTTTTATTTTAAAATAACATTGTTGCTTATTATTTACGATATTTAGATGAAGTTAGACCAATAATATGATATGCAGACCTATAAATATATTAAAAGACATAATTAAAATGATCTAAAAGATAAACTATAAAACAAAATAGTCCATGCTATTAATATGTATAGATTGGTGTACAGACGATAGATTGGTAACGTGATACAATAATGTGAAGTTGGAAGAATATAAGCTGGTAGACAATGTATATTTATGACATATTTTAGTACACACATTCATCCACTCATTGTGATACTGAAATAATATACATACAGACATTGTGACATATATTTTTTGCAGACTAAAACACATGTTTTAGATTTTCTTCAGCAGTGTATGATTTGTGTACAGTTGAAAAATTCACAAATGTAATTTAATCGTAAGCTATCTTTTTATCGATTTTGTCATTTTGCAACTTAACTGAGTTTGGATTTTGATAATGTATATTTGTTGCAATAACAATAACTCCTTCAGTTCACAAAGTGGCGATTTTGGATTGTTTTGCTTAATTTATTATCACTGGGTTGTTCATGTAACTATTTGTACATGTGTAGATATGTGTGTATGTGGCAGCATAACAGTTGTCTTCTGCTACTCGTGGTATTGCGCATTTAATGATCTTTCTTGATTAGATATAAAAGTAATATTACGCAAATGTATTCTCAGTGTACTTACAATTTTTATTTTAATATACATTTTCACAGACAGTACTGGCTTTTCGAACAGTAGAAAGCTCCAAGTGAAAGAAAAATATTTTTTTTAAATTTAATTAGTAAATTATTATTTTTGTAAAACATTTTTTTAGATTTAATATAATAAAATAACAAATATATCGATAGCTAGCTGAAATTCTTTCAAAAAATCTCAATATATATGTTTCATAGATATAGGGATTGTGTCTAAACAGATACATAGTAAATAAGCGCTGATGCTGAATAGACTAAATAGCAGGGTAACACAGACTTGACATTATTTGATAGACGGATAAGTAAACAAGCGATGACTAAAGACGTAAATTCTTAATCAATTAAAAAATATCTTTATTTGTAATAATGATGAATGATGATGCATTTAAGCATATATAACAATAAACAAGTATTTAAGAATTTGACACTTCTTATCAAGATAAAACTATGTGGCTGATATTTCAGTGATTTACAGAGAAATTAAAGTAATTATATTTAATGACAGTTGTATAATTACATTGAATGACATGAGGTCTGTTCAACCCATTATTAAGTATCAGGACCACATATTAATTATAACAAACAACTCTATTGGTACAATACAGTGTGTAATTAGTAATGACAATGGGATCTTCAGTTGAATTTATTAGAAATATCTATAAAGATTTAACATAGTAGTATTACTTAAAAAGATTATATATACATTTGTAGATAGCTTGACATCTATGGGCCTTTCAGGACCTAAGAGTCCATAGTATTTTACTTTATAGCCCCATAGACTCAATGCATTGGTTGATGTAACAAAACCCATACATAATATGAGAAAAATAATTGGAAGGGGTTATCAAGTTAAAACATTTATTTTTATAAAACATAATTAAAAAAATAACAAAAACACTAATATAAACTACTTTGCAGCTTTACAAACAAAATATGAGTGCTCAGCAGGATGGTACTAACCACACAAATAGCAGCAATGCACAGAACCAGCCTGCCTCTAGTATGTCTTATAATAATACAAGCTTATACACTAATAGAATTTACTAAAAGTGCAGCACTCCTGAAAAGTTCTATTGCTATGCTTTACAACTCAGATATTGATTGTGTGACATTACATATGTTGGTCTGAATGGATGTTTATGAGCTCCCTAAATGCTTTGATTAATAACTTTTATATAATCTTATTAGAACTGCATAATATGTCATGTAGATATGGAATAGGTAACCCAAAGCAAACATTTCCCTCATTCCAAACATGCAATTGATCTTTATCTTCTGTGAGTTCTTATATTGTGTTTGAGATTTCACTGAAACACTTCCCACATTTCAAACCTGTAACTTATATTTTTCCTGTGTGACTTTTCTTATGTTTTTTAAGATGTGAGGCTCGACTGAAACATTTTCTACATTCAAAACATTCAAATAGTTTTTCTCCTGTGTGAGTTTGCATATGTAGACTGAGACTTCTAGAACTATTGTAACATTTTCCACATTCAGAACATGTAAATGTTTTTTCTCCAGTGTGAGTTCTGATATGTTGATCAAGATTTGAGGCCCGACTGAAACATTTCCCACATTCAGAACATGCAAATGTTTTTTCTCCTGTGTGACTTCTTATATGTTCATTGAGACTTTTGGCGTGACTGAAACATTTACCACATTCAGGACATGCAAATGGTTTTTCCCCTGTGTGAGTTCTCACATGTTGATTGAGTCTTGTGGCCCGACTAAAACATTTCCCACATTCAGAACATTCAAATTGTTTTTGTCCTGTGTGAATGTGCATATGTTGGTTGAGATTTGTGGCCTGCCTGAAACATTTCCCACACTCTGAACATTCAAATGGTTTTTCCCCTGTGTGAGTTTTCATATGTGAATCGAGATGTGATGCTCGACTGAAACATTTCCCACATTCAGAACATGCAAATGGCTTATCTCCTGTGTGAGTTCTTATGTGTAGATTAAGAGTTTGGGCAATACCAAAACATTTTCCACACTCAGGACATTTAAATGGTTTTTCTCCTGTGTGCATCCTTATATGCAGATTGAGACTTGAGGAAGTACTGAAACATTTTCCACATTCAGAACATGCATATGGTTTTTCTCCTGTGTGAGTTCTCATATGCAGCTTAAGACTCGAGGCTCTACTGAAACATTTCCCACATTCAGAACATGCAAATGGTTTTTCGCCTGTATGAATTCTCATATGTTCATTGAGAGTTTTCGCCAGACTGAAACATTTCCCACATTCAGAACATTCAAATGGTTTTTCTCCTGTGTGAATTCGCATATGCCTATTGAGACTTGTGAACTGACTGTAACATTTCCCACACTCAGAACATTCAAATGGTTTATCTCCTGTGTGAGTTCCCATATGTCGATTAAGATTTGTGGCCCGACTAAAACATTTCCCACATTCAGAACATGCAAATGTTTTTTGTCCTGTGTACGTAATTGGCTTTGCTTCCAGATAACCATGCACTACACTGAAATCTTCCAATCCACAATCTGGTGAACTAATGGAAATGTGGCACTCTTCAAAGGTATTCAAAATCACTGATCCATCTGAAACAAAAGCACCAAGAATAAATTAATTTAAAATCTGAGACTTTGAACATACAACTAAATATTATTGTCACAACCCGCTCATCGTTGAGCTTGAAAAGGCCAAGAAGACCAATCTTACCCACTAGTTGACCAGGATCTGTATCCCGCATTCAGGACAGCATAATCAGATTCTAGGTCAAGTAGCAGGCTTTCAAGTCAAGTTAGCGGGTTCAAGGAAAAGTTGCATTAATTAATTTCTAATTAAACTCCTTCCTATGCCTATGACACCAGTTGTTAGACATCTCTGGTCAATGTCTGAGCAGTGTTTGTTAGGATACTGGGTATACTACAGCCCAAGTTTCTGGATGATGGGACAGAGTATAACCCAAATGTGGAATACAGACCTACATTATCAGACAGAAGGTCTCCGTTATGCCGAGAACCTAGTGGAGGATGGAGGCAGGTTAGTGGGCCCAATGTGCCGGGAAACATGGAAAGGGATATTCCTAACACCTAATGCCCAATATGCTTAGGGGAACTGGCAGTTTCACTAGCAAACTTCCTCCCAGGTAAGGTAGTGACGTATTTTGGAGATGTTTTTTAGTTGGAAGAGACAAGATTTAGTTAATGATTGTATATGAGGAATGAAGGAGAGGACAAGGTCCAATAGAACTTCAAGACAACAGGCCTGTGAGGTAGGAGTAATGATGACATTGTCAACAATGAGAGATATATGAGGAATGGAAGCGAAGATTAGGAGCTCTGTCATGTTGATTTTGAGACGATGGGTAGACATCCAGGGTGACATACTTGAAACTTGTGCTAGAAGAGAGGGGGACATGGATCTGGTGCTGAGATGATACTGAAACCCAAATGATTATATTAGGGTACCAAGTAAGGATGTATAGATACAAAAGAGGAGGGGGCCCAGCACGGAGCCTTGGGTATGCCAACAGACAGAGGTTGAGGAGAAGAAATGGTGCCAGAGAAGGAGACACTAAAAGTTTGGTCTTGTAAGTAAGATGTGAACCAAGAGAGAGCAGTGTCACGGATGCTGAGGGAGTGGAGAGTGTGGATTGAGAGCTGTCTCGGTGGAGTGTTAGGGCCGGAAGCTGGATTGGAAGGTGACAAGGAGGGAAATGGAGGAAATAAATTGAGTAAGGCAATTGCAGACAAGTCACTCAAACAGTTTTGAAGCCAGGGGAAGAAGAGAGATAGGGTGATAGAAGCATAATCTAGATAAGATGAGGGTTTCTTAAGAATGGATGTGATTGTTGCATGTTTTAAACTGTTTGGGAACTTGCCAGTTTTTATGGAAAGGTTGATGTGTGAGAACTGGGATAACTATATTACAGAGGGGAGGGATAAGCTGTGCTGGAATAGGATCCAGAGGACACGTAGTGAGGCGGGAGGTTGAGAGCAGACAGGAGACTTCACCCTCTGTTACAGGGTCAAAAGAGGGCACAGCGTCTACTGGATTGGGGAACGGTGGATGTGAGCAAGGGTGCATGCATGTGGTTGGGGGGGGGGCAAGAGTGTTGAAGAGTAGAGAAGAGAAAGTAGAGCTGTACTGTGAAGTGGCAGTGTCAGGGCAGGTGACATAAGTGAGGAGGCTGAAAAGGGGTTGTAATACAGTGGAAAGGTATTGTGGATCAAGTTCTTGCAGGTTTCTTATCAAAGATGTAAGGTTTAATACTTTTCCTTATTTTATTACATTTCTATCACCAAAATGTATCAAGTTATGGATATTGTCTAAAATTGTGCATATTGAATATTTATTTGTAATCTGCTTGTTGGAATTTTTATCAATGTCTTGTATTTGATACAAAAAATGTTCTTGCAGGTTTCTATGGATTAAGGTGGCCAAAAAAGAAGTAGGGAAGTGAGAGGAGTATGTGGTGAGTTCGCAGGTTAGGAGGTGGTGGTCAGATAGAGGGCATGGGTAGATGATGGGGGTGGAGGTTGTACAGAGATTAGTAAAAATAAGGTCAAGGGAGTGTCCATCAGAGTGAGTTGGGGAATTTGTCGTTGTAAGGGGGTTAGGGTCCCTATTGGGTACCCTGTAGCACCTAAAATGAACCCTCATGCAGCAAAGGGTCCCCGATCAGGATCCCATGATACCAAACATTAACCCCCATGTTCAGGGGGTCCCGATTGTGACCTCCTGGCACCTAATATTAATCCCCTTGAGACGCGCGGGTCCTTATATAACATCTAAATAACCCTTACCATAGGTCCTTAAAGAACCTGCGTGATGTAATTAATAAATACCTGCCATAGGGGCCTGTGGCATTTAAACTATTAACCCCCTATGCTCCATGGCAGTCTATACAGACCCCCATGGAACAAGTATGAAACCCTTACTAACCATGGAGGTCTATTGAGACCCCCAAGGGGGGAAAAATGAACACATTAAGAGCCATTAGTGTCTCTCAAAAACACTACAATAACCTAATAAAATTAACCCCTCCACAATAAACTAATAAATAAAATGAAAAAAAATATATAAATTAATTAATATTAAAAATGCAATTACTTTTGAAATTGGATTTTAAAATAATAAAATACCCAATTAATAACTAGAATTTATTAAACCTAATTAAATAATAAAATGAATCCTATTTAATTATTAAAAAAGTTAAACCTATTTAATTATAAAATAAAATAAATTCTAATTATTATAATAAATTAATCCAAAATAATAATTAAATAAGAATAAACCTAAATAATAATTAAATAAAATTTTACCTAATTAATTAAATACAATTAAAACTACCTAATTAAATAAAATAAACCTACCTAGTTAAATAAAAAAAAATGTAATTAAATAAAACTATATAATTAATTTTAAATTAATCTATTTAATTAGAAAATTAAAACTAATTAAATAAAATAAACCTAATTAAAATAAAATAAACCTAATTAAATATAAAAAGCGAAATAAATAAATAAAAATAAACCTTTTTAATTAAATAATGATAAACCTTATTACTAAAAATGAAAAACCCTAAATTACCAAACAAATAAAAGAAATCTAAATTACAAAAAATAAAAAAGCTAAATTACATTAAAAAAATTAAAACAACTAATAAATAACTTACAATAAAAAAACAATAAAATAATAAACGTTATAAAAAAAAAAAAAAAAGAATTAAACCTGTGAACAAAAGATTAATTAATACTACTTACTTACCCCAAAGGATCATCCAGCGATGATCAACAACACTCTAGTCCTCACTCTTCTGCCCTGGACTAGTTAGGCTATCCATGCGGATTGAAGAAGATCCAGTGCTCTTCTTTCTTACTTGAAGCCCATGTCCTCATCTTCTGGGCCAGGAAAGAGCCCTTAAAAAAAAAAACACTACTCTAAAAAAAATAATTGACTGATCTAACGGAGCTCCCCCGCGAATATGGCAGTTACCACAGTAGCTTAGGCATAAATAAGATTTTTGAGCTTTCTGATTAGCTGAAATAGATGTAAATCATACTTCAGCAAGACAGAGTGGGTTATTCGATGTCACCTTGCTTTCTAACTTGAATATTTTGGACCAATCAGACTGCTCAAATTGAGGGTTTTATTTATAGCATCTATTCTATTTATAGCATCTAAACTTTGTGGTATCCATACTAAACCTATGATAATGAAATAATCATATTGTTTAGCAAGTTAACGGACAAATATACCAGCAATATTTGCTTCTAAAAAATGATATTGAAGTGAATTCATTACAGTAAATAATAATAATACAGTAAATATTAATAAGTAAATAATAATAATACATTAAATTATATATATAAGTTTATAGTTGCAAGAATGATATTTGTATGAATTTCATCTACCATATAATATAAAAATTTAGAGATCTGGTTGTCTTTGAGAATTAGTTTATTAGAAATAAAGAAGTTTTGCAATTTAATATTTGCAATATACTTTATAATCTTTTAGACCTTAAATTCAATAAGGCAATAATAGATAAAAAAGTAAGATTCATCATAGTATGACGATATAATAATGAATCAGAGGTACTTTACGAATGTCTAAGTTAATTTCACGTTTTTACTTTTTCAGATTTTAAGTTTAAATCTATTTTAGTCAAACTGAAATAATTGTTTTAACATTTTAACAGTTATTTCAGGGTTTATAACAAACTCTGAATAGGTTTCTTTGCTCTTTTTATGTTGTTCATAATCCTCTTTATTTAACTAAATGCTTTTAATTGACAATTAGGAGATTACAATTTGGGAAAAGATGACAGTTCCTGTTAACTTTAATTCCATCTTGCTTTCTCTACAAAGACTGACAGCTTTACACCTCCTATAAAATTCCAAACAAGTGGTAAATCTGCAGTAAATAAATCTTTAAAAAAAAAAGTAAAATCAACTCTTTGTAAGCAAAATAAAAAAATAAGCATTGTGTATTTTGTGTATTTTATTACAATCACTTGTGTAAGGACTAAGTGATATTATGATGATGATCTTTTATTGTTTATTAATTACTCACCTGCATTGGCATTTAATGGATTCTCCTCAGACGGCAGGTGACCCCTCACATACGGCTCTTCTCCTTGTTCAATCATTGAGATGACTGTAGGTGTCACGTCGGCATGTCCTGTATATGAACAATGAAAGTGATTAAACAATAATCTGATCTTACAACTAAAAAAATCACATGAGTTTTGAATTAAATGTTATTTCAAATATTTCCTTACAAGATTTCATATTTTCTCACCTACAAACTTAAGGTTTTGGTAATTCTCAATCATCATCTCCTTATAAAGGTCTTTGTCTTCTTCTGTTAAACAGTCCCACTCATCCTTGGAGAAGTAAACGGCAACTTCATCAAAATCACATTGTACCTAAAAACAATAAATTCTTCAGATTGGGACAAAATCCACTTTTTTTTTCATTCAAATGTTCCCACAACAAGCAAAGAGAACCAAGAAGCTCAAAGCAGCCGGGAAAGTGGAGACAGAGAGAGAGAGATAGAGAGGAGACAGACAGAGATAGAGAGGAGACAGACAGAGATAGGGAGGAGACAGACAGAGATAGGGAGGGAGGAGACAGAATTTATAAAATCAAATGGATGAATTAGAAGACTTATAATGTACATAAATAAATGTAAGACGACCCATGTCTAGTATTTGTCAAACGAGTATCTGGAGATTCGTTTTAGAAAACAGTCACACACTTTATGTGCTCGATTGCATGACTCCCGTAGGAAGAGCCGTATGTAAATATTCCACATAGGGTGCTATTAAATTCCACAGCAGCAAATCCTTACAAGAAAACCCTTATGATTGGTCACTAAGTAATGTCTTGTGCTGGTACTATAGGAGACTTGTTCTAAAGTGAGATTACATGACTCTAATAACAGTGAATGGAGATCCTACATGTTGTCTGAAGGCTCTACTGTTATTGAAAGTGCACATACATGGCAGTTACTGAACATGTTCACGTGTACTTAGGAGGCTCTGCGAGTTCTCTCAGAGATACGTCCTTATATTTAAGTTCAACCTCCCGCAAAAGCGGAAAAAAGCCTTATGTGGCATTAAATTGCCGTAAGTTCCAAAGCAGGAGAAAAATAGTTAAAGAAGATTTTTTATGACAATACAAATGAACAATAAATGTCAATGACAAATACCAATCACACAATTAAACACTGCCCCCCAACTAATGCTCAGTCACACCAGTCACCCACCCACCTGTGTATCACCTGCCATTTAATACCATGTAATAAGTTAGAAAGTAAAATATAATATGAGGTGATTGCCAAGTAATGTTCATCTGCAAGAATAAAAAACACAAATGTCTCAATGTTTGAGTGGGAAACACAAGCTACACAGACACAATGATGCGGTGTTTACTGGAGCTGCTATGGAGATACTATGGGTCCTTACCACTGACTCATGAATTCAACCTCTTAGCTGCCACGTTGTTTACTGATGTGGAAATTACTGAGTTTCTGGGGCCTGACTCAACTTGCATCTGATTGAGTATCATGTAAACTATTTTATTTTGTATCAAACTCCCCTTATCTACATATCAGTAAGCTCTTAAGTTCAAGATAGGACCACAGAAAAAAACTCTTCATCTATGTTACTTATGTTACAATATCATGGCTACGTATCTGTAAAGTACTCCCATACACATAAGGAATTCTTAAAGAACTCGTACAATCTCATAGCTATGTATCTGCTAACCTAGACATAAGTACCAATGGGCTATTTTCTTTATGTTAAACCCCCCTGGGTATATATCAGTAAGCTCTGATGTGAACCAGCCTACGGGAGCCAGGTAATAGCTACTTATACTGTTCAGTATAAACTGCTGTAGCTAAGTTTCTTTGTTATGATTTTTTATACCCGAGCCATGTAATAAAACCCTAGGTGAGCAGCAGCAGCCTCCATATAGTACAGAACTAGCTTCACCTTTAGGGGGGATGTTCAGATCTCAGTTTAAACAATAACTTCAGCTGAGAGAGAAGCTATTCCTACTCATTTTAGACTTTTTAAACAAATGTTCTTTGTTGGATTCTTAATTGTAAATAATAATAATAAAAAAAATAATAAATATATATATATATATATATATATATATATATATACATACATAATGTCAGTTGTCCTTTAATCTATTCCTACACTTTGAGCGGTGTTCTTCCAGTGACCTTCATTATTTTGTCCTTGCAGTTTTGTCTCTCATATGGACAGATCACAGGGACTTTTTACATTACCTGCCCATTTTCTCTAAATATAACTTCTGGGGTTTCAGTCCTGATCTTCTCCGCCATCTTCATCCTCCTCGTCTTCATCATTAGAAAGTTAGATTCTCCAAGATTTGTGCTCTGGGAAGAACTTGATCCAGATTTTGCTCTAGAATGAGCAAGAAAATTGACAGAGAGATATGTGTAATTATGTAACAGAAAAATGGACGCACAGCTCAGGGGAGACAGGAAATCAGAGCAAGAAAGGACACACACATACATATATGTGCGTGCGTCCGTGTGTGCATATATATATATATATATATATATATATATATATACACACATACATTTTAGATTATAGGAGCATATATCAGCTCTAAGTTTAATAATGATAAGTCTACCTATTTTAAAAATGTAAAGAAAGCTATAAAGAAACATATAAGAACAATATGGGAAGTTACCAGTTTGCAGAACTATATCAAAAACAAAATTGTTCCTAGAGGACTAAGGGTACAGTTGGTACCGGCAGGACATCTTTTAGACCCCACATTTATAAAAAAAATGGCTATTAACCACAAATGCTCCCTAGATTTAATTAATCTAATCCTAGAAATGGAACAACAAAACTTGGATTCTATAAAACGCGGAGAACTACCATGAAGAGTTATGTAAATATCAAAAAGAGGTTGATTTTGAAAACCTAATGCTTAAACTAAATGAAAATATGGAAAAGCACAAGAAAGAACTTTATTTGAGGAAGCATAAAAAATTTTAAGGGATAAGTTAGACTTCCAAAACAAAAAAGCATAGAGAGTCACGTCCATAATTAAGCGATTGGGAACGACAGATATCAGCTCCTCTGAGTATTCCAATCAGGAAGAATTAGCCCCCCAAACCATACAAGGATTAGACTCTCAGAACGGACTATCTGAAGTATCAGCGTCAGCATATTTAACAAGAGCTAGTCTAAATCAAACCTTTATGGATGTTTTTTAGGGAGGGGGCAAGATCCCAAATTAAGGAGAGCAAGGGGGGAACGAAAGAGACAGGATGAGTAAAAAAATATTATTATTTTTTTAAATCTGAAGAAGCAAGACCAGGTCTCACAGTAGAAGACATGGAAGCCTTACAAAGCCTGACAGGATGGTTACACAGGATTTGGGAAGTCTTGAACAGAAATTTTCAAATCTAACCTCACAAGAGAAAAAAGCATTGAGAGAATTAGAAAAAAAGTAAAAGTAGAAATACAAATAGCTGACAAAGGAGGAAACATAGTCCTAATGGACAAAGAAGACTACCTCAAGATGTGTTTTGTAATCCTAAATGATCAAACCACTTACGAAGTCATAGCAAAAAAAAACATTATCTGAATATTATAATGAGCTGAGGTCTTTCCTTACACAAGCTAGAGATGCAAATCTGATCACCACTAAAAACCTAATTCTTCAAAAAAAAAAAAACAACCGCCTCTACATTTTACACTCTCCCAAAGGTTCACAAAAGAATTATGCCGATTATTTCCGGCAATAATAACCTCACCGAAAATATAAGTAACCTTGTAGATGACAGTCTTAAAGATCTGGTTAGTTGCTTGCCCTTTATATCTAAAAGATACAATTGATTTGTTGACCCACTTGGATAACCTGAGAATACCGCCAACATCATACTTGGCAAGTATTAACGTTGAACAACTTTATAGCCGAATACCACACGAGTCGGGGATAAAAGCCACGGAATACTTACTAAATGCAAAAGGAAGAGGAAGCAACAACAATGGAACATATTTATCATTACCTTGTTATAGTTTGTCCTAACCAGAAATTATTTTATCTTTTATAACAAGTTGTACAGACAGATAAGAGGAACGGGGCATTCATATAGGTTGAAAGCCCTATGATCCATGTGAACTGTTATTCTAACTATTCTATTTTCATATCAAAACTCAAGCATAAAATAAACCTTTATTAGTCATCATATAAAAGAAACTGAGCAGTGACAACAAGATCATCGGCAATAACAGTAAACAATATATATTTTTATTTCCAAAAGCCAGTATATTTAAGATTCCTGTTTCACCAAAATATGTATATCTCTCAAAGACTATACTAAGGAGTATTTGGGCTTAAAAATATTCAACTATTGAAAACGGATATTGTAACATTTACAGGATTCAAAGATCAAAGGGTTAGTTCGGTAGGAGTTCAGATTTTGCGGGTAGGTGAAAGAGGCCAACGTAATAGCTGTAACTCGGGCTCCTTTACGGGCTGCGATTTCTAAAATTTGGGAAATTTAATAGAGGCCATAATCTTTATTATTTATCTTATTGCTAGTATCACAATCTATAGATATCACAGTGATACCCTTTGATTAGATAGGCTCATACGTTATCATTCCCATTTAGACCTTTATGCTAATTGGGGTTATATCACTTCTTCTAGATCACGCTTCTTGTTGGTGATATTTATGTGAAAAGGATATAAAAATGTATACGCTTTTATTACACCAGACCAGGTGTCTTATCTAAAAAAAATTAAAGTCACCCCCATGTGGCGGATTTCTTACATTTTATTGAGATTTTATTAAAAATTGCATTATTCTCACAAATTAGAACAATATACAGTGGGGGAAAAAGTATTTGAACCTCTGCTGATTTTTAACGTTTGTCCACTGACAAAGAAATGATTAGTCTATAATTTTAATGGTCGGTGTATTTTAACAGTGACAGAATAACAAAAAAAACAAGAAAAACGCATGTCAAAAAAGATTCCAAACTCTCCACCATGGCCAAGATCAAAGAGCTGTCCAAGGATGTCAGGGACAAGATTGTAGACCTACACAAGCCTGAAATGGGCTACAAGACCATCGGCAAGCAGCTTGGTGAGAAAGTGACAACAGTTGGTGCGATTATTCGCAAATGGAAGAAACACAAAATAACTGCCAGTCTCCCTCGATCTTATGCTCCATGCAAGATCTCACCTCATGGAGTTTCAATGATCATGAGAACGGTGGGTAATCAGGCCAGAACTACACGGGAGGATCTTGTTAATGATCTCAAGGCAGCTGGGACCATAGTCACCAAGAAAACAATTGGTAACACACTACACTGTGAAGGACTGAGATCCTGCAGAGCCCGCAAGATCCGCCTGCTCAAGAATGCACATGTATAGGCCGTCTGAAGTCTGCCAATGAACATCTGAATGATTCAGAGGAGAACTGGGTGAAACTGTTGTGGTCAGATGAGACCAAACATTAAGCTCCACTCAACTCAATTTGCCGTGTTTGGAGGAGGAGGAATGCTGCCTATGACCCCAAGAACACCATCCCCACCGTCAAACATGGAGGTGGAAACATTATGCTTTGGGGGGGTGGGGGGGTTCTGCTAACGGGACAGGACAAGTGCACCGCATCAAAGGGTCGATGGACGGGGCCATGTACCGTCAAATCTTGGGTGAGAACCTCCATCCCTCAGCCAGGGCATTGCAAATAGGTCGTAGATGGGTATTCCAGAATGACAATGGCCCAAAAAACACAGCCAAGGCAACAAAGCAGTGGCTCAAGGAGAAACACATTAAGGTCCTGGAGTGGCCTAGCCAGTCTCCAGACCTTAATCCAAAAGAAAATCTGTGGAGGGAGCTGAAGGTTTAAGTTGCCAAATATCAGGCTATAAAACCTTAATGACTTGGGGAGGATCTGCTGAGAGGAGTGGGACAAAATCCCTCCTGAGATGTGTGCAAACCTGGTGGCCAACTACAAGAAACGTCTGACCTCTGTGATTGCCAACAAGGCTTTTGCCACCAAGTACTAAGATGAAGGGGTCAAATACTTATTTTACTCATTGACCTGCAAATCAATTTAAAACTTTTTTGACATGGATTTTTCTTGATTTTTTTTTTGTTATACTATCACTCACTGATAAAATACACCGACCATTAAAATTATAGACTGATCATTTCTTTGTCAGTGGACAAACGTTCAAAATCAGCAGGAGATCAAATACTTTTTTTTACCTCACTGTGTATATATATATATATATATATATATATATATATATATATATATATATATATATATATTACACACACATTATATATATACTACCGAATTGCCTGTCAAAAAATGACAACAATAAAATTGTAAGTGAGCTAATGCTGTTTGGTGTATGGTAATCAAATAAATTATACATTAATAAATTAATATACTTTACCTATTTTGAAGTAATAGGCGAGCCCGCAAGCATTAGCAACAGCTTGCATGCTCACAACTATATATGTGATGATTAGCTAATGGTGTTCTGCCTCTGAGTCTTACTCATCAAACCTCATATATAGGTAATTTTGAAATATGTGTGTGTTTATCCCTTAACATCTATATTCCTTAACTTGATGTTATTTTCACAAAGGATTCTGGGTCTTGATTTTGTATAAAATAATTACCAGCTTCTGTCAAAAACCCTATGTGAGTACACTTGGGTGAGCCTGTGTGAGGTGACTGAATGAGGTGTCTAGGGGCCTGTGTGAGGTGACTGAATGAGGTGTCTTGGAGCCTGTGTGAGGTGACTGAATGAGGTGTCTTGGAGCCTGTGTGAGGTGACTGAATGAGGTGTCTAGGGGCCTGTGTGAGGTGACTGAATGAGGTGTCTAGGGGCCCGTGTGAGGTGACTGAATGAGGTGTCTAGGAGCCTGTGTGAGGTGACTGAATGAGGTGTCTTGGAGCCTGTGTGAGGTGACTGAATGAGGTGTCTAGGGGCCTGTGTGAGGTGACTGAATGAGGTGTCTTGGAGCCTGTGTGAGGTGACTGAATGAGGTGTCTAGGGGCCTGTGTGAGGTGACTGAATGAGGTGTCTTGGAGCCTGTGTGAGGTGACTGAATGAGGTGTCTTGGAGCCTGTGTGAGGTGACTGAATGAGGTGTCTAGGGGCCTGTGTGAGGTGACTGAATGAGGTGTCTAGGGGCCCGTGTGAGGTGACTGAATGAGGTGTCTTGGAGCCTGTGTGAGGTGACTGAATGAGGTGTCTTGGAGCCTGTGTGAGGTGACTGAATGAGGTGTCTAGGGGCCCGTGTGAGGTGACTGAATGAGGTGTCTTGGAGCCCGTGTGAGGTGACTGAATGAGGTGTCTTGGAGCCTGTGTGAGGTGACTGAATGAGGTGTCTTGGAGCCTGTGTGAGGTGACTGAATGAGGAGTCTAGGAGCCTGTGTGAGGTGACTGAATGAGGTGTCTTGGAGCCTGTGTGAGGTGACTGAATGAGGTGTCTAGGGGCCTGTGTGAGGTGACTGAATGAGGTGTCTAGGGGCCCGTGTGAGGTGACTGAATGAGGTGTCTTGGAGCCTGAGTGAGGTGACTGAATGAGGTGTCTAGGGGCCTGTGTGAGGTGACTGAATGAGGTGTCTTGGAGCCCGTGTGAGGTGACTGAATGAGGTGTCTTGGAGCCCGTGTGAGGTGACTGAATGAGGTGTCTAGGGGCCTGTGTGAGGTGACTGAATGAGGTGTCTTGGAGCCTGTGTGAGGTGACTGAATGAGGTGTCTAGGGGCCTGTGTGAGGTGACTGAATGAGGTGTCTTGGAGCCCGTGTGAGGTGAATGAATGAGGTGTCTAGGAGCCTGTGTGAAGTGACTGAATGAGGTGTCTTGGAGCCTGTGTGAGGTGACTGAATGAGGTGTCTAGGGGCCTGTGTGAGGTGACTGAATGAGGTGTCTAGGGGCCTGTGTGAGGTGACTGAATGAGGTGTCTTGGAGCCCGTGTGAGGTGACTGAATGAGGTGTCTAGGAGCCTGTGTGAGGTGACTGAATGAGGTGTCTTGGAGCCTGTGTGAGGTGACTGAATGAGGTGTCTAGGAGCCTGTGTGAGGTGACTGAATGAGGTGTCTAGGAGCCCGTGTGAGGTGACTGAATGAGGTGTCTAGGAGCCCGTGTGAGGTGACTGCATGAGGTGTCTTGGAGCCTGTGTGAGGTGACTGAATGAGGTGTCTAGGAGCCAGTGTGAGGTGACTGAATGAGGTGTCTAAGAGCCTGTGTGAGGTGACTGAATGAGGTGTCTAGGAGCCCGTGTGAGGTGACTGAATGAGGTTGTCTAGGGGCCCGTGTGAGGTGACCGAATGAAATGTCCAGGGGCCCGTGTGAGGTGACTGAATGAGGTGTCTAGGGGCCTGTGTGAGGTGACTAAATTAAATGTCTAGGAGCCTGTGTGAGGTGACCGAATGAAATGTCCAGGTGACTGTGTGAGGTGACCGAATGAAATGTCCAGGGGCCCATGTGAGGTGACTGAATGAGGTGTCTAGGGGCCTGTGTGAGGTGACTGAATGAGGTGTCTTGGAGCCTGTGTGAGGTGACTGAATGAGGTGTCTTGGAGCCTGTGTGAGGTGACTGAATGAGGTGTCTAGGGGCCTGTGTGAGGTGACTGAATGAGGTGTCTTGGAGCCCGTGTGAGGTGACTGAATGAGGTGTCTTGGAGCCTGAGTGAGGTGACTGAATGAGGTGTCTAGGGGCCCGTGTGAGGTGACTGAATGAGGTGTCTTGGAGCCCGTGTGAGGTGACTGAATGAGGTGTCTTGGAGCCCGTGTGAGGTGACTGAATGAGGTGTCTAGGAGCCTGTGTGAGGTGACTGAATGAGGTGTCTTGGAGCCTGTGTGAGGTGACTGAATGAGGTGTCTAGGGGCCTGTGTGAGGTGACTGAATGAGGTGTCTTGGAGCCCGTGTGAGGTGAATGAATGAGGTGTCTAGGAGCCTGTGTGAGGTGACTGAATGAGGTGTCTTGGAGCCTGTGTGAGGTGACTGAATGAGGTGTCTAGGGGCCTTTGTGAGGTGACTGAATGAGGTGTCTTGGAGCCCGTGTGAGGTGACTGAATGAGGAGTCTAGGAGCCTGTGTGAGGTGACTGAATGAGGTGTCTTGGAGCCTGTGTGAGGTGACTGAATGAGGTGTCTAGGAGCCCGTGTGAGGTGACTGAATTAGGTGTCTAGGAGCCCGTGTGAGGTGACTGAATGAGGTGTCTTGGAGCCTGTGTGAGGTGACTGAATGAGGTGTCTAGGAGCCCGTGTGAGGTGACTGAATGAGGTGTCTAGGAGCCCGTGTGAGGTGACTGAATGAGGTGTCTTGGAGCCTGTGTGAGGTGACTGAATGAGGTGTCTAGGAGCCCGTGTGAGGTGACTGAATGAGGTGTCTAGGAGCCAGTGTGAGGTGACTGAATGAGGTGTCTAAGAGCCTGTGTGAGGTGACTGAATGAGGTGTCTAGGAGCCCGTGTGAGGTGACTGAATGAGGTTGTCTAGGGGCCTGTGTGAGGTGACCGAAAAGAAATGTCCAGGGGCCCATGTGAGGTGACTGAATGAGGTGTCTAGGGGCCTGTGTGAGGTGACTAAATTAAATGTCTAGGAGCCTGTGTGAGGTGACCGAATGAAATGTCCAGGTGACTGTGTGAGGTGACCGAATGAAATGTCCAGGGGCCCATGTGAGGTGACTGAATGAGGTGTCTAGGGGCCTGTGTGAGGTGACTGAATGAGGTGTCTTGGAGCCTGTGTGAGGTGACTGAATGAGGTGTCTTGGAGCCTGTGTGAGGTGACTGAATGAGGTGTCTAGGGGCCTGTGTGAGGTGACTGAATGAGGTGTCTTGGAGCCCGTGTGAGGTGACTGAATGAGGTGTCTAGGGGCCTGTGTGAGGTGACTGAATGAGGTGTCTTGGAGCCCGTGTGAGGTGACTGAATGAGGTGTCTTGGAGCCCGTGTGAGGTGACTGAATGAGGTGTCTTGGAGCCCGTGTGAGGTGACTGAATGAGGTGTCTAGGAGCCTGTGTGAGGTGACTGAATGAGGTGTCTTGGAGCCTGTGTGAGGTGACTGAATGAGGTGTCTAGGGGCCTGTGTGAGGTGACTGAATGAGGTGTCTTGGAGCCCGTGTGAGGTGAATGAATGAGGTGTCTAGGGGCCTGTGTGAGGTGACTGAATGAGGTGTCTTGGAGCCCGTGTGAGGTGACTGAATGAGGTGTCTTGGAGCCCGTGTGAGGTGACTGAATGAGGTGTCTTGGAGCCCGTGTGAGGTGACTGAATGAGGTGTCTAGGAGCCCGTGTGAGGTGACTGAATGAGGTGTCTGGGAGCCCGTGTGAGGTGACTGAATGAGGTGTCTAGGAGCCTGTGTGAGGTGACTGAATGAGGTGTCTAGGAGCCTGTGTGAGGTGACTGAATGAGGTGTCTAGGAGCCCGTATGAGGTGACTGAATGAGGTGTCTAGGAGCCCGTGTGAGGTGACTGAATGAGGTGTCTAGGAGCCTGTGTGAGGTGACTGAATGAGGTGTCTTGGAGCCTGTGTGAGGTGACTGAATGAGGTGTCTAGGAGCCCGTGTGAGGTGACTGAATGAGGTGTCTAGGAGCCAGTGTGAGGTGACTGAATGAGGTGTCTAAGAGCCTGTGTGAGGTGACTGAATGAGGTGTCTAGGAGCCCGTGTGAGGTGACTGAATGAGGTTGTCTAGGGGCCTGTGTGAGGTGACCGAATGAAATGTCTAGGGGCCCGTGTGAGGTGACTGAATGAGGTGTCTAGGGGCCTGTGTGAGGTGACTGAATGAGATGTCTAGGAGCCCCTGTGAGGTGACTGAATGAGGTGTCTAGGAGCCTTGCCGAAGGCGCTCCTTGCCAGCAACTGCGACCCGCGCAAAATTAATGTAACGCAAACAACATGACACATCAACTGCGACCCTCGCAAACTTTAACGCGCACCGTGAATAACATACGAGACACGTATACACTTATTACGACCTCGCAAACATCGCCCGCAACTCGCGAAAACGAATAAAAAAAAACCACAATAAATACACACAGCACATACATAAAAACATTACCGACAGCAAGAGGAAGCATCCACGACCTCAAAAAAACAACATACACCTTAATTTACCTACAAATAAAAGACTTTACACACTAACAAATTCGCTAAGCGACAGAAAAAATGGCGGCCGAACAAAACGAAAACGAGGCTACAGCACTCTAACCACGGAAAACACGTACGGATAATCCGCTAAGACGCATACCACACATTACGACATCGCACAACTCGGACGAAGCACGCGGACAGAAATAAAGCAAAAACACAATAAATACACACAGCACATACACAAAAACATTACCGACAGCAAGAGGGAGCATCCAGCACCTCAAAAAAATAACTTACACCTTCATTTAACTCAAAATAAAACTGTTTAGACACTAAAAAATTCTCTAAGCAAGAGAAAAAATGGTGGACGAACAAAACGAAAACGAGGCTACAGCACTATAGCCACGGAAAACACGTACGGATAATCCGCTAAGACGCATAACACACATTTCCCGCCATTTTACGATAATGCGGAAGTAAACAACTACGCTAACGGTTTGGTCTCGCGCACGCACACTATTACACTGCACACGTTCACCACGCTTACACAACACCTCCACACCACTAATGCTGCAGCAACATCTACACAGATTGCCAGCTCTTCAACACAATGCATAAATATAAGTAAATTAGATTCATTTATTAATTTGGATTATATATTTCAGTAGTACACACAAAACACCATTAGCTACCTTACAATTCCATGTGTATATTAATAACTAAACAACTTCACAAACATACACATCTCATTGCCGTCATTCTTTGCTAGTATATATATATATATATATATATATATATATATATATATATATATATATATATACGGCACCCAAGGGGACTGCCTATTGCCGGATGAGTGTAATTGCCGGTTGCTTGAGAGTGACTGGTTTATAAAGCCTAATTAACCCTAAAACCCCTAAAGCCCCTTAAACTATATATTAAACAGCTACTACTATCTAATCGAAGTCATTTAAAGCTAAAATAAACTACAGAAAAAAAGATGACATTTAAAAAAAAAAAAAAATTGGATGCCGGTTCTGCCGGATAATGAGTGTGAGTTTTTGTCAATCAGGGAATAAAATTTGAAGCCATGGAAATTCTGTTTGACACATAATTGAAAACAGTTTTGTACTGTGAGGACCTTCGGCGCTCATTGCGTGCCTCTCCTGTCGTGTACTTTTGGTCCTCTGAGAGAGAGATATATTTCTATGTATATGTAGTTAAGTAATAATGAATGATTTCTTAAATCAATTAATATACTTTAATTATTTATAAATGATATATGCAGCGAGCTATAGGCTCAAGAGCTAACAATCTGTTTGTATACAATATACATTGTGAGTGTTGGTGCCCTGCTTATAAAGTGTAATGAATGTTCCAAGTGCGCAGTATAAATAGGCTGCGATCGCGAGGTAAAGCCGTTGGTTTATTGTGTAAAGTGGCATTGTATAGTCGTAATGTTAATAATGTGATACGCGTCTCGTGAGCATTTTCCGTCTTTTGTAATACTATATTTTGTAGGTCGTAGTGTGATGTGTAAAGTGCTATGCGTTTTACAGTGTTTTGCGCGATCCGGGGTCATGTAGCCTCCTTTTTATTTATTTTTAGGCGGCCATTTATTTCCTTGTGTGACGAAAATCGTCTAATACGAGTTAAATTCGCGTTCCACCTCACCCACAGATATCCTGGCTGTTGCCCCATGCTGTCTGTGAAAGTTTTGGAATTTTTGGGGGTGTATTTAGTGTTTTTTTCGGGTTTTTTTGCTTCTCGTCATTCGGCCGCTAATCTCGTAAATTTTCGCATCTGGTATCTTTGTTTTTCTAAGTCCTGCGTCTCGTATTTTCATGGCTTTCCTCGCTTCACGAGGCTCGCATCGGCTAAGTGCTACAGTTTGACGGCTCGCCTCGCAGCGATGAGCGCCTTTGGCCCTCATCAGCTAAGTCCTACACGTTAAAGGCTCGCTAGCGGTGAGTGCCTGTGGCGCTCATCGCCTAATTCGTACGCACCTCGCAAAGCGTGACGATGTCTCGCAGTTTGACAACTATTATATGTGATTATATATATATATATATATATATATATATATATATATATATATATATATATACACAAAATACAATATATATCAAATGTATTAATGATAAAACATACGGTGTGTATAAAGACATCACACAAAGTACAATGTGACCCGTTATGTACCATATTTGTATCTATAAAATGTGCAGAGCTCAGAGATAAAGTCTCCCCTCAGCACAATGTATAATATAAAGAGATACACAGGGATATAAACATGCCAGCCAGACATTTCTACCTTCTCTCTGCTCCGTGTTCAGATCTCACTTCCGTGTTCCGCGGCGCCAGTTGCTAAGCATCATTATTACGTCACTGCCAATAGTTTAAGCCCAAGAGCCAGGTAATTCTCCATGTTTGTTGTGGGCAATAGAGCGAGACTGCTCACAATGCAAGAATAATATACATTACATTTGTATGACAGCATGTGTCCGAATTATTAACTATCATATTAAACAAAATAAAAAATGAACTGAATACGATGCATAAATTACGATAAAAAAGTTATAATCACAGCAAGGGCTACTGGGAGTTGTAGTCCTCTCCATTCACTTCCGCTTAGTGAAAGTACTTCCTGTTTTTGTGTGTGGCGGCGTAGTAAGGAGCCGTAAATCCGTTTTTATCTGATTGTGCAGAAGTTATTGTTCTCCTGGATAAATGATCAGTGTCTGTAAGAGAGGAGCCTGGGAGAGAAATGTTTGTGTTAGAGAGGCAGAGAGCGAGGGGGAGGGAGGGAGAGAAGAGGAAGATATGGAAGAGGAGACAGGGAGGGAGAGAGATAGGGAAAGAGAGAGGGGTGGGGAGGGTGAGGGAAGGAAAGAGGGAGAGGGGTTGATAAAGGTAGGAAGAGAAGGGGAGATATAGAGAGGGAGGGAAGGGGTGAAAGGTAGGTGGATAGAGGGAGTGGAGGGAAAGATGGGGATAGATAGAAAGAGATAGATGGGGATATATATATATATAGAGCGAGAGACAGAGAGGGGGAGATGAGAGAGAGGCAGAAACATAGAGATCGTGGGGGGGAAAGAAGTGGTAGATACAGAGAGTAAGATGGGGGAGAGAGAGACAAAGGGGGAGCGAGGGAGGGATACAGGGAGACTGAGAAGAGGTAGATACAGAGAGGGAGATAAAGAGGAAGAGAGAGGGAGATAAAGAGGAAGAGAGAGAGAGATGGGGATATATATATATAGTGCGAGAGACAGAGGGGGAGATGAGAGAGAGGCAGAAACATAGACAGAGCTGGGGGGGGGGGGGCAAGTGGTGGATACAGAGAGTGAGATAAGGGAGAGAGAGAGACAAAGGGAGACTGAGAGGAGGTAGATACAGAGAGGGAGATAAAGAGGAAGAGAGAGGGAGATAAAGAGGAAGAGAGAGAGGGAGATAAAGAGGAAGAGAGAGAGAGCGATACAGAGAGAGAGGGAGATACAGAGAGTGAGATAAAGAGGAAGAGCGAGAGGGAGATAAAGAGGAAGAGCGAGAGGGAGATAAAGAGGAAGAGAGAGAGCGATACAGAGAGGGAGAGAGAGGGAGATACAGAGAGTGAGATAAAGAGGAAGAGCGAGAGGGAGATAAAGAGGAAGAGAGAGAGAGGGAGATAAAGAGGAAGAGAGGGGGGAGGGAGATAAAGAAGAAGAGAGAAGATATAGAGAGAGGGAGGTATAGAGAGAGTGATGGCTAATTGAAAAAGGACTGATAGGATAAGATGGAGTGATATAACAGATCAGTGCTTCAGAAACTTTGGATCCTATTCTATTGCCCAATTCATAATGTTTTCCACACTTAAAAGTTACACAAAATCAATATTCTATTAGACCCGTAGCTCTAGGTCGCAAATGAAGTCTGACCCGCAAATGAAAAAAGTATCAATTTTGTGTCAAAAACATTATGAGTACTAAATAGGACTCGCAAGGACACTTATTAGAGCTGTAACAGCAATTAAACACACAATACTGTACTATAAAAGCATGGGAAGGCATGGAAGGACAATAGAATTAATAGCACAACAGTTTCAAACCCCAAAATATGCAATTCAAAAATATTATATTTACTGGTTATTGCTGAGTAATATCAATCCCGAGACTCAAAGGGTTAATACATATCATTAAACCTTCATGGACTGGTATAGATGATCTAATGCATTTTATTTTTAGCCCGATCTGCCAATATTACTTATTGGCACTAATTATTATATGTTTGCAGATTACGTGTAACTTCCATGTTTTACTGACGTCATGATGACGGACTCATTTACTGTTGGCTGTATCTAAGAAGTAAATTACGGGCTTGCTTAAAGGTATATGTAAATTTCCCTGTTTTCACCTTTTTCTAATCTAAAACCTGCTGCTTATATCAGACACACATTACACCGAGTCATTATATACACAGACAGATTTATTTTATTTAAAAATAAAACTTGTTTTCCACACCCTCATAGCTGCTTACGTAGGCACAGTGAACCTCCCAATAGAAACACTGCATTTGGGTACAGATTTTAACACTTTACTAACCTTCAAGCCAACAGCAGCAAAGTGCAGAGATCTACAGATCAGTGTCTGACTTCTTCTACTTCCTTCTACAGAGAGGCTGACTACACATCCCATGATTCCTTCCTGTGCAAACTGCCATCATTGATTGTTACATTGTATTAAAATGTATTAGCTGCCTGAAATTGCACTGGTGGAGATGAGCACGTTGTTTTAATGATAATTAATTAGTAAATTAATTAATATGCTTTACCTATTTGTAAATAATATACGCAACAATCAATGGTCTGAAGAGCTAACAATCTGTTTTGATGTTCCTGCAGCATGTAATGTAGGTTTGTAGTGTTGTTGAGCCGAGGTGTAAGTCTCTACAATGTGTGCAGTGTGTAGTGTAAATATGCTGCGTGCGCGAGGGGAAGCCGTTAGGGTAGTCGTGTACTTACGCATTCTGTAATGTAGTGTTGTAAAATGGCGGCGAATGTGTATGTGGTACGCGGGTTTGGATGATTTAGCGTCCTTGCTAATGGTGTATGTTGTAGGTTGTACAGGTTTAAGTAAAAGTCGTATGTGCTTGGCGGTGTTTTGCTGCTTTAGGGGTCGTGTAGCCTCGTTTTCGATTTTTTGGGCGGCCATTTTTTCTCTTGCTTAGAGGATTTTGCAGTGTCTAAACTTTTTTAATTCTACTGAAATCGATGTGTAACCTGTCTTGCAGACGTCCTGGGTGTCCCCCCTTGCTGTGGGTATTTTTATCTTTTGTTATTTGTGTGTATTTAGTGTATTTTTAATATTTTCGTCTCTGCGTGGGTTGTCCGTTAAGGTCGTATTTTTGCCATTCCGTAATGTATTTTTTCCAAGTCCCGCGGCTCGTATTTATTTTTCTGTAAGTCTAACACTAACTAGTCCTATTTAACCCTAACTGGGCCTGTTAAATCCCAAATGGTCCCATTAAACCCCCTCCTACCAGAATATCCATCTCATCCTCTTAGTAATTCTATTCACTGATCCATGTAGCTAATAATCATGTTTATTACTCAACTGCACATAATTCTGAATGGATAGCCACCGGCACAATATCCTTTTTATCTCTCTCATCTGCATCTTACTTAATAACTCCTACTGTTCCCAGGTTCCCATTATGGACACCAAATATGTGCAATGAAGAATTAAATGGATTGGTAGAAATGTATCAAATACATCTACAAAGTGTATCTATTCTTTTATTAACTGACCACATAAAACAGATATAAGTGCTATTTTCAGGTTGACATTATCTAAATGTATTTATGTGTACAATCATAGCTAGGAAAGTTATCCATCCCATCTGTATCTCCATAACTATCTAGATCTATCTGGTACTTTCTGCAGCTTCTTCTGTGAAGATCTAAGCTCTTTGATGGTTCTGACCATTTTCTATAAAACACAAGTATTTTGAAGCAGAATAATCTATGAGTCCATGAAGGCACTGAGGTGTAAGAAATCCAAACCAGGAAAGTCTTATATCACTAATAACAACTGCTTGTGGTGCTTGAGAAGAAAAGGTGGAGCCATCTTCATACTCATATAACTCACATAATAAACCTGTCTTCCTAGTAGGTCTCCTCATGTAATGGTGCATACAAGTGAATAAAACTGAACATTTATTTCCACCCTCAGACCTGTAATGTGCTGCAGTATTATTTCTATATGTTACTCTGGATGATGGTTTGTTGAAAGCCGGACATTTTAATCATGTAGTACATGGTAAACACTCTAATGAGAAATTAGCTCTCACAAGCACTCTCAAATTCCTTTCAATTTCTGATACCCCTAGATTTGCTCCAATAAGATGATAAATTGCATGGCTTTTTTTACTTCCCATATGCGTAACTTTACATTTAATTGTATTAAATCTCATCTGCCATTTAGTGGCCCATTTCTCTAATTTATGAAAATCCCTTTGGAGTGAAAGCACATCATTTTCTGATTTAATTACTTGCACAACTTAGTTTTATCAGCAAAAAAGGAGACACTACTTTCTAGTCATTAATAAATATGTTAAAAAGGAGAGGACCTAATACTGAACCCTGAGGATCCCCACTTACCACATTAGTCCAATCCAAGTATCTGATTCATATACAACAACCCTTTGCTTCCTGTCTTTTAGCCAGCTCTCAATCCACGAGCAAATATTTACTGCAATCCCTGTATCCCTTAGTTTACACAATAGTCTTCCATGTGGCACTGTATGAAAAGCATGACAAATTTACTAAGAGAGTCGTCACATCAAAGTATGCTCTATGTAGCCCTAATGTAAATCTAGTTCTAATTATACCATTGAAATAAGTACATAATTACATTACTTGATAATGAACAGTCAATTGGTAAAGTGAGTTCTTCTATGTATTCACATTGATACAATAAGTTGTTGTCATAACTGAATTTAATCAGATAGATCTATAACAAAGTGTGAACACTCTTTTATCAAAAATCAGAGTCTCCAATTTATCAGCCACAGTATCTCAAAGATCTCTCTTCCTATAAGGTGGTGGAGTTTGGACTGGGACCGACAATTTGCCCCCTAGTTTATAAATATCTAACTACACTATTGGTAGGTATCAATATTTATTAACCCAATTTACATAAAGACCATGCCAAACACATTACCAATAAATAACTAGAATGAATCACATTTAGTTTTATTAATAGAGGCTCAGTAAATTGGTGATTACCCTTTAGATGGTAACTTACAATATTACAAATGGATGAATCAAAACATTCCAACAAAACCATTCATTAACAACAGGCCAATATCCTATAACATGAATAGTAACTATATGTACATATTATAAGCTTTATCAATTTCTTGTCATATTTCAAGGATGTTTGGAGTGTATGGCAATTATCATACTACACATCTACCCAAGGTTGATAGTAGTTAATTCTCACTTGTGTCTGTATATACAGTGCCTTGCAAAAGTATTCACCCCCTTGGCATTTTTCGTGTTTTGTTGCCTCACAACATGGAATTAACATGGATTGTTTGAGGATTTGCATCTTTTAATTTACAGAACATGCCCACAACTTTGAAGATGTTTTTTTTGTTTTTATGGTGAAGCAAACAACAAATAGGACAAAATAACAGAAAAAGTCAATGTGCATAACTATTCACCCGCCTAAAGTCGATACTTTGTAGAGCCACCTTTTGTGGCAATCACAGCTCCAAGTCGCTTTGGATAAGTCTCTATGAGCTTGCCACATCTTGCCACTGGGATCTTTGCCCATTCCTCCTGGCAAAACTGCTACAGGTTCTTCAACTTGGATGGTTTGCGCTTGTGAACAGCAATCTTTAAGTCTGACCACAGATTTTCTATTGGATTGAGGTCTGGGCTTTGACTAGGCCATTCCAACACATTTACATGTTTCCCCTTAAATCACTCAAGTGTTGCTTTAGCAGTGTGTTTGGGGTCATTGTCCTGCTGGAAGGACAATCAATTTTGTTTTTTGCTGAAAGTAATGGCTTTCTTCTGGCCACTCTGCCATAAAGCCCAACTCTATGGAGCATACGGCTTATTGTCGTCCTAAGTACAGATACTCCAGTCTCTGCTGTGGATCTCTGCAGCTCCTCCAGGGTTACCTTAGGTCTCTGTGCTGCCTCTCTGATTAATGCCCTCCTTGCCCGGTCCGTGAGTTTTGGTGGGTGGCCGTCTCTTGGCAGGTTTTCTTCTGTGCCATGTTCTTTCCATTTGGTTATGATAGATTTGATGGTGCTCATGGGGATCATCAAAGATTTGGATATTTTTTTTATAACCTCACCCTGACTTGTACTTCGCAACAACATTGTCCCTTACTTGTTTGGAGAGTTCCTTGGTCTTCATGGCAATGTTTGGTTAGTGGTGCCTCTTGCTTAGGTGTAGCCTCTGGGGCCTTTTAAAAAAGGTGTATATATGTAATGACAGATCATGTGACACTTAGATTGCACACAGGTGGACATCATTTCACTAATTATGTGACTTCTGAAGGTAATTGGTTCATAACAAAGGGGGTGAATACATACGCACATGACAATTTTCTGTTTTCTATTTCTAAAAAAAAAAATTATGTATATATTTTTCTCATTTCACTTCACCAACTTAGACTATTGTGTTCTGATCCATCACATAAAATTCAGATTAACAAAACATTGAACTTAAGGCTGTAATGTAACAAAATAGGTAAAAAGTCAAGGGGGGTGAATACTTTTGCACGGCACTGTATGTATCTTATTTAAGTTGTGATATTGTCACAATTTAATGTCCATGTCTGCATAGACTCTTACAATGTATAACTTAGTGTATGACACAAAAGAGTTACAATGGTGATTTGTTGAGATCTTATAAAGATACATACTCTTTCAGTCCTTAACTTTTACATAGGATACGTTTAGAGATTTGCAATGTAGAGTTGTTGAAATAAAGACACATTATAAGGATACATACATATCAGCAATATGATTTACAATTCAATCTCGAGTTCCGGCATTCCTATAAGCCCACCATGTGACATCATCAACGAGGGACACTGTTGAAATCGTCCGACTTGTGGTTTTCGGGTGGGCTTTTTCAAAGACTGTGCTTGGTCAGTTGAGGGAGTGTCTTAAGTACTGGTAAGTATAATTGGTAATTTGACCTTTTGTTTTCTTTTTATCCTTCCAGGGATCATGGACGTAGAGGTTGATACTCTCCAAGCTACTGAAGAGAAAATAAGCATATTTTGTTTAATTCAAGCCGTCAACTTTTTCTACTGGATCTCAATTCCACCTCCACACCAGGTGTAACCAAACAAAAGTGCTCCAGCCACACAAGAGCAATCGGTACAATACTAATTGTTGCAAACTATTAATAAACTGAATAAATGTGTGTGTGCATATTTATTATATCCTAAAGTTGGAATTGTCACACATCATAGGATGTTTCGAATATAAATTTTACTCTATACATTATCCAATTATAGTCTAATGGTTTTTCACCTTTTATGCTCAAACATTATATATTTTTACCAAAAGAAAACAAGTAATGGAGATCCCTAAATCTGCTCCCCTCCTCAAATGTAAGGTATATGTAGGATATCTGTATCCAAGTAAGTATATAGTCAGATATCTCAGAAATTGCATTGTGACCATAATATATCCCTCACTTCCAAAGGATGATAATCAATGAATAAATGCACACTCCCTGAACTAAGTGATACGTGTGCTGTGTTATCTTAGGTTGCCTATCCTAAGTCTAAGTATAGACTTACATTTACCTTATTTTTCAAGAAATGTGAATGTGATATATTACAAAAAATCAAAGTAAGTAAATATAATGATGTGCTACACCCACTATGTGATGTAAAGATATTAATGTACCTATTATAGTGATTAATTCCATTACCACATCATACCTATAGATAGGCATGTGCCCATATATCTTAACCCAATGAGCCACCATCATAGACATCCTACCCCACTGTAAATGTGACGTTATAAGTGCTCATTTTTAGTGATTAAGCTTGTTTCCATTTCATACTTACAGCTACATAAGTACCTACATTATACACATTATCACAACTATGATTCAAGTGAAAAATTATAACAAAAAAACAGTATAAACATTTCAATGTACAAATTAATCATAGATCCAGTTGGCATGGTGATATTATTAAAAGCATCTTAAGTTTCAAACAGATAACTAATGCATCGCTTGTCTTAAACATAGAGAAAGACATGGACTAGTAAGTGTTTCTTTTGCCCATGAAATTAATAAATGGATGTAAGTTGATCTAAAACTAATTGGAGGTAACATGGTTATTTAAAAATGTCAATCATAAGATACAATGATCTATCATATTGGTTAGAATAGTATATTAGGAAGAGCAAATAAAGGCCAGATTAATTATAACTTAACAATTCTAATACTAAGCTAGGATGGATCATTCCTCTTCTGAATATAATATGAATGTGAACTGCTTTATAAATGAAAGCAGCGAAATTACAGTTTTCATTAAGTCCATTGGGTATTACTGTAACTAGGGAATGATCCACCATATTTCAGCTTTTAATACCTCTATTTCCAAGTCTTCTACTCGAATCCCTAGGTTGATCTTTTGGAGGATCCAACTTCTGATTTCAGGCTTGGATTTAGGTAGAAAATCTTGGCTACCAATGTAAGGGTCTTGCCTTTCTCCGAGTGGCTATTCCTGAATAGAGATGTCGCGAATAGTTCGCCGGCGGACTTTTTTTGGCGAACATAGCATGTTCGCGTTCGCGGCGAACTGCGAACATATGCGAGATTCGACCCGCCCCCAATACTTTATCATTGAGCAAACTTTGACCCTGCATGTCACAGTCAGCAGACACATTCCAGCCAATCAGCAGCATACACTCCCTTCCACACCCTTCTACTTCATGGACAGCAGCCATTTTGGAATCATAAGTAACTTGCAGTCTTACTGAGAGGAGGGACAGTTTGGATAATACTGCATCAATAGGGAAAACCATAGCTAGGCAACTTTATTCAGTGTCCAGTGCAGTGCTGAAGGACTCTTGTGCATTATTATTATTATTATTACTACTATTTAATGTGTAGATGTACGAGCTGGGCATGCATTATTATTATTATTATTATTATTATTATTATTATTATTATTATTATAATAATAATTATTATTATATAATGCGTAGATGTACCAGCTGGGCATGCTCTTGTGCATTATTATTATTATTATTAGTAAAATACTACTACTAATAATAATAATAATGCACAAGAGCATGCCCAGCCAGTACATCTACACATTATATAGTAATAATAATAATAATAATAATAATAATAATAATACACAAGAGCATGACCAGCCGGTACATCTACACATTATATAGTAATAATAATAATAATGTAGAAGAGCATGCCCAGCCGGTACATCTACACATTATATAGTAATAATAATAATAATAATAATAATAATATAGAAGAGCATGTCCAGCCGGTACATCTACACATTATATAGTAATAATAATAATAATAATAATAATAATATAGAAGAGCATGCCCAGCCGGTACATCTACACATTATATAGTAATAATAATAATAATAATAATAATAACAATGCACAAGAGCATGCCCAGCCGGTACATCTACACATTATATAGTAATAATAATAATAATAAAGCAGAAGACCTCCCCTGTGTCTCCCCCCCACTCCCTCCCATGTGTCTCTATCCCCCCCTCTCCCCTATGTATCCCCCCCACTCCCTCCCATGTGTCTCTTTCCCCCCCCTCTCCCCTGTGTCTCTCCCACCCTTGCCTGTGTCTCTACCCCCTCTCCCTTCCCCAGTGTTTCTTTCCCCCCTCTCCTGTGTCTTTCCCCCCTTCCTCTTCCCTGTGTCACTCCCCCCTCCCCTGTGTCTCTACCCCCCTCTCCCTTCCCGTGTTTCTTTCCCCCCTCCCCTGTGTCTTTCCCCCCTTCCCTCTCCCCTGTGTCTCTCCCCCCTCATCTGTGTCTCTTCCCCCTTCTCCCCTGTGTCTCTACCCCCTCTCCCCTGTGTCTCTACCCCCTCTCCCTTCCCCTGTGTTTCTTCCCCCCTCCTCTGTGTCTTTACCCCCTTTTCTCTCCCCGGTGTCTCCTCACCACTCCCTCCCATTAGTCTCTCCCCCCTCTCCCCTGTGTCTCTACCCCCCATTCTCTCCTGTGTCTCTCCCCATTCCCATGTGTCTCTTCCCCTCACCTCTCCCTTACCCTGTTTCTCTTCCCCCCTCTGCCCTGTGTCTTCCTCCCCCTCTCCACTGTGTCTTCTTCCCCCTCTCCCCTCTCCTGTGTCTTCCTCTCCCTCTCCCCTGTGTTTCCTCCCCCTCTCTCCTCCCCTGTTAGCTTCTATACGCATACATACATACGATAAGAAATCTGGGGGGGGTTACCCCTTCCCCCCCCCCCCAGTTCCAACACCCATGTGTACTGTATAATATTGTATTGCATTATGTTATATTATATCACTAGCGACTTGCCTGGCACAAATGATGGGGCAATAAAGTTTGAAGCCATGGCAATGCTGTTTGCCACACAATGTGATGCTTTTTGTACTCTGAGGACCTTCGGCGCTCATTGTGAGTCTCCCTCGTGTCCTTCATGTTTCGTGCTTTGCAACGATCAATCTTCGGCGCTCATCGCAAAGACAGATATATAAGTACAGTGTTAAATATATAATTTTTTTGTGCAGTGTAAATTAAAAAATGTATTCACGTCTCAGAGCATAATAAAGTGATTTAGATTTGTAACTGCTTTGAGAGTGCTATCGCTGGCAGCCAATGAGCAGTAATCCAGATATATAACTGCAGAGTAAAAAGTAAAACATTTTAGTGTAGTGTAAAGTCTACATTTTTATTTTCCATTACTAATTAATACTTATTAAATGAATGCACGATAATAACTATTGTGAATGAACAAATGTATTAGGAAGTGCGAAGCGTTAATGCATGTAAAGTACCCGCAGTGTAAAATATGCTATTAAGCGTATTTCTTTTATATATATATATTTTAATAATAATGAATTCATTAATTACTAAAATACTTTACCTATTTGTAATTAATATATCCAGTGATCAATAACCTGAAGAGCTAACAATCAGTTTTGATTTTCATGCAGCTTACAGTGTACATTTAGACTGTTGGTGACCCGAGGTGTAAGTGTCAGCAATGTGCGCAGTGCACGAGGGGAAACCGCTTGTATAGTCGTGTAACGCGCCATTTTAGATTTGTAATGTTATTAGTTGCAAGTTAGTGTTGTAAAATGGCGGCGATTGTGTATGTGTTATGCGGCTCGCCAGCAGTTTCCATTATTTATAATAGTGTATTTTGTACCTCGTCTGTTCCTAGGTAAAAGTCGTACATGGCTGGCGATGTTTTGCACTGTTTGGGGTCGTGTAGCCTCGTTTTCATTTTTTCCGGACGCCATTTTTTTTGTCGCTTAGCCGATTTACAAGTGCCAACTGGGGAAGACGTTACAGATATCACATATATAGTTGTGAGCAGGCGGGTTGTTGCTAACGCTGCGGGCTTGCGAAGCGAGGGCCAGAGTTGCTGGCAAGGAGCGCCGAAGGCTCCCACGTCGGCTACAATGAGCCGCAGGCGGGACTTACACCATCAAATTTACGGACTTACCATCCAAAAATACGGGACTTAGAAAAAAAAGCATTACGAGCTCACAAAAATACGACCTTAACGCCCGAACCGCACTCACTTAAAAACATTAAAAACACAATAAATACACACAACAAACACATAAAAAGCTTACCCACAGCAAGGCGGGCACCGAGGACCTCTGCAAGTGAAGTTACACCTCCATTTAAGTCCAAATTCATGAGTTTAGACACCCGAAAATCACCTAAGTGAGAGAAAAAATGGCCCTTGAAAAAAAGAAAACGAGGCTACAGGACCCTAAACACGCAAAACACATACGGATTTTCCTAAAAAGCGAGGTAAAGATACACTATTAACAAGGACGCTAAATCATCCACACCCGCGTACCACATACACATTCCCCGCCATTTTACAACACTAACTTACACAATGCGGAAGTACCCAGCTACCCTAACGGCTTCCCCTCGCGCACGCAGCCTATTTACACTACACACTGCACACATTGCTGACACTTACACAGCAGCTCCACAGCACTGAAAACCTACATTGTATGCTGCAGGAACATGAAAACAGATTGTCAGCTCTTCAGCACAATGCTTCCTGCATATATTACTTACAAATAGGTAAAGTATATTCATTTAGTAATTATTTCATTAGCATACAAAAATACATATACACAAAAAAAACATTATCACATTAAACATAAAAGCCATTCACTGGGCGCCTCACAACGAGCGCCAACGCTGCTCATAGCACACAAAGCATTGCAATAAGTGCAAAAAACACATCACCGCCGACCAAAGAATAACAGCAAAAGCGCCTATCAGAAAAAAAATACAACCAACAGCCTCGCAATGAGCGCCGAAGGATCTCCGACCGCCAACAAAATGAATGTCTCGTCCAAACCATTACCTGCCTTACAATCTTATTGCCGCCATTTTTTGACGGGCAAGTCGCTAGTAAATATATAAAGATCAAGATAATAAAAGTATCAGGAAATGTAACACAAAGATGCACGCGCGTCTGAATAATACGACAAATACGGATTTTTGTCATAAATCATATGATCGCAGTATTGGGTCATAAACCCTAAACACTGGAATCTGTTACATACAATTTACTGATGATGTCATTAATGGGCTTCAAGGGGGGGGGATCTCTTTTCATACTTTTTGAGCGGTGCAAATCCAACATACGCAGAGCGGAAACGCCACATCTGTGGGACACACACAAAGGGGTTCACTTTGGGAGAAAAAAACAAACAAATATGAAATATTTAGTAATCATATTTTGATGTTACCAACAGATAAGGAAACGAAACTGAGGTTATTATATCTAACTAGCGTATTGCCCGTCAAAAAATGACGGCAATGAGATGTGTATGTTTGGAAAGTTGTATAATTATTAAAAAAGTGGTCCGTATTGGCTCATTGCCAAAGTGGTCCGTATTAACGGCTCGCCTCGCTACGCGAGGCTCGCCTGCAATGAGACAGGAGAGGGGAGAGAGAGGGAAGAGGGGAGAGAGACAGGAGCGCTCATTGCCAAAGTGCTCCGTATTAACGGCTCGCCTCGCTACGCGAGGCTCGCCTGCAATGAGCGCCTGCGGCGCTCATTGCCTAAGTGCTCCGTATTAACGGTGCCAAAAATTTTGGAAAGTTGTATAGTTATTAATATACATATGGAATTGTAAGGTAGCTAATGGTGTTTTGTGTGTACTACTCAAATATATAAGTTAAAATAATAAATAATTAATGAATGACTATACTTTAACAATTTTTTATGCATTGTGTTTAAGAGCTGGGAATCTGTAGTGATGTTGCAGCAGCATTGGTGGTGTGGAGGTGCTGTGTAAGCGTTTAGAACGTGTGCAGTGTAATAGTGTGCGTGCGCGAGCTGAAACGGTTAGCGTAGTACTTTAGTTCCGCATTATCGTAAAATGGCGGGTAATGTGTGTTATGCGTCTTAGTGGATAATCCATACGTGATTTCCGTGGTTATAGTGCTGTAGCCTCGTTTTCGTTTTTTCGGCCTCCATTTTTTCTCTTGCTTCGAGACTTTTTTAGTGTGTAAACTGTTTTATTTTTAAGAAAATGAAGGTGTAACTTGTTTTTTTTGAGGTCGTGGATGCTCCCTCTTGCTGTCGGTAAGCTTTTTATGTATGTGCTGTGTGTATTTATTTATTTATTTTTTTATTTCCTGTTCACGAGTTGCGGCCGTATTTTTCTGTTCCGTATTAACTCTGATTACCAAAGTGCTCCGTATTAACGGCGATCCTCGCGTATGCGTCTTATCGGATTATCCGTACGTGTTTTCCGTGGTTATAGTGCTGTAGCCTCGTTTTCGTTTTTTTTTCGGACGCCATTTTTTCTCTCGGTTCGATAACTTTTTAGTGTCTAAACTGTTTTATTTTTAGCGAAATGAAGGTGTAACTTGTTTTTTTGAGGTCGTGGATGCTCCCTCTTGCTGTCGGTAAGCTTTTTATGTATGTGCTGTGTGTATTTATTTATTTATTTATTTTTCCTGTTCGCGAGTTGCAGCCGTATTTTTGTGCTCCAGATTAACGCTGAATGGCAAAGTGCTCCGTATTAACGGCTCGCCTCGCTACGCGAGGCTCGCCTGCAATGAGCGCCTGCGGCGTTCATTGCCAAAGTGCTCCGTATTAACGGCTCGCCTACAATGAGCGCCACAGGCGCTCATTGCCAAAGTGCTCCGTATTAACGGCTCGCCTCGCTACGCGAGGCTCGCCTGCAATGAGCGCCTAAGTGCTCATTGCCAAAGTGCTCCGTATTAACGGCTCGCCTCGCTACGCGAGGCTCACCTGCAATGAGCTCCTGCGCGCTCATTGCCAAAGTGCTCCGTATTAACAGCTCGCCTGCAATGAGCGCCTGCGGCGCTCATTGCCAAAGTGCTCCGTATTAACAGCTCGCCTGCAATGAGCGCCTGCGGCGCTCATCGCTAAGCCCGCTAAGTCGTACGGACCACGCAAACAGCGTGACGACGACTCGTAGTAAAACAATTATAATATGTGATAGTAGCAAGCTTGGGAGTACTGGGAGTAATAATACTGCAGCAGGAGGTCAGGACTAATGTCACCTATAGACCCCCAGACAGATAAAGGTCAGTACTAATGTCCCTCTATAGACCCCCAGTCAGATAAAGGTCAGTACTAATGTCCCTCTATAGACCCCCAGTCAGCTAAAGGTCAGTACTAATGTCCCTCTATAGACACCCAGTCAGATAAAGGTCAGTACTAATGTCCCTCTATAGACCCCCAGTCAGATAAAGGTCATTACTAATATCCCTCTATAGACACCCAGTCAGATAAAGGTCATTACTAATGTCCCTCTATAGACACCCAGTCATATAAAGGTCATTACTAATGTCCCTCTATAGACACCCAGTCAGATAAAGGTCAGTACTAATGTCACCTATAGACCCCCAGTCATATAAAGGTCAGTACTAATGTCACTCTATAGACACCCAGTCAGATAAAGGTCAGTACTAATGTCCCTCTATAGACACCCAGTCAGGTAAAGGTCAGTACTAATGTCCCTCTATAGACACCCAGTCATATAAAGGTCATTACTAATGTCCCTCTATAGACACCCAGTCAGATAAAGGTCAGTACTAATGTCCCTCTATAGACCCCCAGTCAGATAAAGGTCATTACTAATGTCCCTCTATAGACACCCAGTCAGATAAAGGTCAGTACTAATGTCACCTATAGACCCCCAGTCATATAAAGGTCAGTACTAATGTCACTCTATAGACACCCAGTCAGATAAAGGTCAGTACTAATGTCCCTCTATAGACCCCCAGTCATATAAAGGTCATTACTAATGTCCCTCTATAGACACCCAGTCAGATAAAGTTCAGTACTAATGTCACCTATAGACCCCCAGTCATATAAAGGTCAGTACTAATGTCACTCTATAGACACCCAGTCAGATAAAGATCAGTACTAATGTCCCTCTATAGACCCCCAGTCAGCTAAAGGTCAGTACTAATGTCCCTCTATAGACACCCAGTCAGATAAAGGTCAGTACTAATGTCCCTCTATAGACCCCCAGTCAGATAAAGGTCATTACTAATATCCCTCTATAGACACCCAGTCAGATAAAGGTCATTACTAATGTCCCTCTATAGACACCCAGTCAGATAAAGGTCAGTACTAATGTCCCTCTATAGACCCCCAGTCAGATAAAGGTCAGTACTAATGTCCCTCTATAGACACCCAGTCAGATAAAGGTCATTACTAATGTCCCTCTATAGACCCCCAGTCACATTTCTGTAAATATATTATTATATCTTTCCATGTGACAACCCTGAAGACATGCCCCTCTGCTACAATGTAAAGTAGTAAGTGTACAGACTGTATAACAGTGTAATTTGCTGTCCCCCTCAAATAACTCAACACACAGCCATTAATGTCTAAACCGTTGGCAACAAAAGCGAGTACCCCCCTAAGTGAAAATGTCCAAATTGGGCCCAAAGTGTCAAGTTTTGTGTGGCCTCCATTATTTTCCAGCAGTGCCTTAACACTGATGGGCATGGCGTTCACTGGAGCTTCACAGGTTGCCACTAGAGTCCTCTTCCACTCCTCCATGATGACATCACGGAGCTGGATAATTTTAGAGACCTTTCCATTTGAGGATGCCCCAGAGATGCACAATAGGGTTTAGGACTGGAGACATGCTTGGCCAGTCCATCACCTTTACCTGCAGCTTCTTTAGCAAGGCAGTGGTCGTCTTGGAGGTGTGTTTGGGGTTGTTATCATGTTGGAATACTGCCTGTGGTCCAGTCTCCACAGTACATATTGGCATTCATGGTTCCCTCTGATTTTTTTTTTTATCTGGTTGGTCTTATTTTGTTTTATTTGCAATTATTCTGATACATGTTTATAATTAGATTTCTTTGACTTTGTTATAAATACATTTTATTTTATAAAAAGGAAAATTTGTCTAAAATTGATTTTGAACTTGAAAATTATTATTCTAATTATTTAGAAAACTTATGTCGCATTAATTCTGCAACAATAATGCATGTATCTATAATGGGTTGGATTAGCAGGTCTTAATGGGACTGTGCAACTCAAAACCCGGGACTGAATACATTGTAGATTCCAAGACTGGAGACATTGGAGGAAGTCTTGTTGCTGATGGACCAGCTTCCTGAAATGGTCCCACACCCTCTGATCAGGTTTGGCCTTCCTCAACCACCCCTTCAAGGGGTATATCTGGGTCATGCTCCAGTGGAGTCAACGCCACCGCCTGTGTCTCTGTGGATGGGCTACACCTCCTGGGTACTGAAAAAAGTGGGCAGTAGTGTTAAGGTTATCTAAACAATTAGTTGTGTGTTTCTAAATCCCTTACATTATGGTCACTTGTAATTGGCTGTGGTGATTGTCTTCCACAGGTAAACATTGCCCTGTATCATGAGCATTGTAGAACAGGGCTCATATCAAAATATGTCATCTGCTGTTGTTAAGATGCATTTTTGGGTGGGTATATGTACATACTGTATGTGTGTGTGCATATGTATGTGTGTGATAGTGGTTATATGTATGCATTTATATATGTCTGTTATTGTATATGTGTATATATATGTGTGCACATATTTATATACTGTATATATATATATATATATATATATATATTTCTGTTTTTTTTTCCCAGTTTTATTTTAGTCGTTCTGACTCCCTGTGACACTATGAATAGCAGCATGCCAGATACATATCTCAATCATTGCTCCTCCGAGCTCCATCAAGTTCATGTTCATTGCTTCAGTGACCTCAACTATCGATCTTCGCCTCTCTCATCCCATTCTTCGTGTGGCTTCAATCTTTCCCAGCATCAGAGTCTTCTCTAGGGAATCCGGCCGTCTCATGATAGGGCCAAAATATTTAAGCTTCAGTCTCATGATCATACCTTCCAATTAACAGTTTGACTTGATTTACTGCAGTACTGATTTATTGGATCTTCTTGCAGTCCTCGCCAACACCACAATTTAAAGGTATCAATTCTACAGCGCGCAGCCTTTTTTATTGCCCACCTCTTACATCCGTACGTTACTATTGAGAATACCATAGTTATTACGATGCAGACATTTATTATTAGTTTAATATATTTACTTTCTACTAGCTTGCCATAGATTTCCTCCCCAGAAGCAAACATCTTTTAATTTCATGACTACAGGCAGCATCTGCAGAGATCTTGGATCCCAGGAAAACAAAATCTTTCACTGCCTCCACTTCTTCCCCCATCTATATTCCAGGAACTGACCACTTGCCATGATCTTTGTATTTTTTTTTTTTATCATATAAACTTTATTGAGAGTAGTATGAATGGCAGTAACAATTAAAACATTTCAGGAATAAACGTACATTTGACACCTGAACACAGATTTCCTCCAAAATGTAATACTGAGACCATTCTCTCTTTCCTCAAAAAACCTTATTTTCAAAGATTTTTAGTGATAATTATAATACATATAAATTTCTAACAACTCCGTAAAGATAGTAAACTAGCTGAGCTTAAATAGATTCAGCATAAAGAATAAAAGTGAGAGAGATAAAAGTTTACTCTCGCTTGCCATACCAAAGGAAAATTCAATATTCCTCCGAACACTCCCCCTCTCCGCCGCCTCTTTAGCACTTTTTTTTTTTTTCTCCCCAATAATCATTGTATTATTACCTCACCTCCAACAGAACAGTCAGCCTTCTTCCAATCCCGTCCGAACCGCACCGCTCCCCACTCGGCTCCACACCTAGCCGCCTCAGAAAAAACAGGCCCCACCCGACCCCCCAGACTATCCCTCCTCAAGGAATACCGTTTGGTGATCTAATCCAAGGCTCCCAAATTTCCAAAAATGCCGGGAGAGAGTCTAAAAGAGTATAAGTCATCCTTTCGTTAATAAATAGAAATTTTACTTTATTAATCACTTCTTGAAAACTGATAGAATTATCTTTCCATCGCCTGGCAATTATGTTCTTGACTGCAAGATAAATCATTTGAGCTAACCTATTGCCTCTTCTCCCTAATTCTGAATGATGTATTCCTAGAAGGCATGTCGCTATTGAAGGTGTAATAGGGGTATGCAATAATCCTGAAATTAGTGTGGCTGCCTTCTCCCAGATCTCAGCCACCCTGGGGCATTGCCACCATGTGTGGATGAAATCCCCCCTACCTTGACACCCTCTAAAGCACTTATCTGAGATTGTTGGAAATATCTTGTTCAATCTGACTGGAGTCGTGTAAGCCCGGTGCAGAATTTTTAGGGAAGTTTCCAAGAGACTGAAATTAAATGAACCCTTGGAGAGATTCAAAAAGGCCTCGGCCCAAGTTGTCCCCTCCCAAGTTTGTTGTAAATCAGATTCCCACTTTATTATGAAGGGGGGCTTTGTAAGATCCGGGGGAGAGTTTAATATGTCATAAAGATTTCCCAGGGTTCCCTTAAAAAGCGGTACATTCTTGCATATTGTAGACAGCCAGGTAGCCATGGGGGGTCCATGCTTCCTCACCACCTCCCCTATCCAATATCTTATTTTTGTAAGATTAAATAGCTCTCGCTGGGGTATTATATGATCCCTTTTCACTGTGTCTAGTGTTAAGATTCTGTCGCTGTCCACCCATGATCCCAATTTGTCTAAGTTAAGCGTGCTCCAAAAATTTCTCGATTCTACTGACAGAGAGGTCAAAAGGGAGGGAGATGAGAATACAGAAGTTAGGGGAGACAAGGCGTGGGCTAATTTGTGTTCCCGTCTGGCCCGATTCCAAGTCCTTAAGGTGAAGCTAGTGATAGGGTTACTAATCCGGTCCCCGTATGTCTCTGAGGGAGGAGCCCATAGAATTATTCTCCAAGTCAGGGGAGCCATTAATGCGTCCTCAATAAACACCCAATTTGGTTGGTGATGGATGGAGTGCACCAAGGGGATAAAAGCAAGTTGCGCCGCTTTGAGGTAGTTGGAAAAATTAGGACATGATAGACCGCTCTTGGACTTGTGCCTAAACATTATCCTCCTGGCTATCTTTGGAGGTCTATTCCTCCATATAAATTTAAATACCAGGGATTGGAAACGGGACAACTCTGCATTGTTTATTTGAATGGGCAAAGTCCTGGCTAGGTAGAGCAGCCTTGGCAAGATGTTCATCTTGACCGCAGCAATCCGACCAGTCCAGGAGATATCCCGCCTCGACCAGATGTTTAGGACTCTCTGCAGTGTTCTAAAGAGGGGAGGGAAGTTAGCTTTATACATTTCTGCTAATGTACTGGTTAGATTAATTCCCAAGTATTTAATGTGAGAGGCTGGCCACAGGAAATTATATGTTAGTTTCAGCTGGTTCAATATGTCTGGGGGAAGACCAACACTAAGGGCCTCTGTCTTCTCCTGGTTCAATCTGAGCCCTGACAAGGAGCTATACTGCGTGATCATTTCCATCAGAGCTTGAATCGATGGGCCCGGGTTCGTCAGGGTACAAAGGAGGTCATCAGCAAATAAAGAACATTTCACATGCTGATGTCCCACCCGTACACCACCTATTTTGGAATTTGCTCTGATCGCCTGGGCTAAAGGTTCAATTGCTAGTGCAAAGAGGAGTGGAGATAGTGGGCAGCCCTGCCGAGTGCCGCGTCCGATATTGATATAGGCTCTCTGAGAACCGGGTAGCTTAAGGCAGGCTTTGGGTGAAGTATAGTATGAGCGCAGCAGGCTGATAAACTGGCCCTTAAACCCAAATTTAGACAATGTGGCAAACAGAAATGGCCATTCCAGCATATCGAACGCTTTTTCAATGTCCAAGGCTAAAATACACACAGGGGGTCCACCTGATCTAGCTATGTGTATGATATTTAAAGTCCTCCTGATATTGTCCCCCGTCTGCCTGTGTGGGATAAAACCTGACTGGTCCTTTGTGAATCAGTGCTGGAAGAAAAGCCGAGATTCTTTTGGCAAAGATTTTTGCTAACAACTTAATGTCTCCATTCAGGAGTGCAATTGGCCGATAATTTTTAGCCTCTTTGGAGTCCCTGCCCTCTTTAGGGAACAATGTCAAGTCAGCGTTGTTCAGCTCGGGGGGGATTGCCTCCCCTCTCAGAATTGAGTTAAAAAGGTTACACAGGTGAGGGGCTAGTATTTCTGGGAATTTCTTGTAATAAATATTGGTAAACCCATCCGGGCCAGGCGACTTTCCAAGCTTAAGCTCTTTTATTGTCTCTAGGATTTCCTCTACCGTGACCTCCTTGTTTAAGTTCTGCAAATCCCCTACTGAAACTTGCGGGAGATCTAGGGAGTCTAGATATGAGGTAATATAGTGTTCTGGGGCCATGTTCTGTGAAGTGTAGAGAGATTGGTAGAAGTCCCTAAATGTCTCTTGGATTTCATTCTGGCTAAACGTAAGAACACCCGTCCCTGCCTAATTTGGGAGATTCTAGATTGTGCGTACCGCGCCTTCAAGCTCCTCGCCAACAATTTATCGGGCTTATTCGCCTTTAAGTAAAATAGATGCTGTGTTCTCCTTAGCGCCTTTTCAGTCCTAACCGCTAGAATACCCTCTAACTCCAATTTGGCCTCATCTATCTGACCCCTAAGAGAGGGGGAGGGGGGACAGCTGGTTCTGCTTCTCTAGCTGTGCTAATTTCGTCATGAGATCACTCTCCCGTTTGCGGGTCATTTTCTTATGATGGGAGGCAATTTAATGCAAGTCCCCCTTATGTAGGCCTTATGGGCCACCCACACCCAACCTGGCTCCCGACTCCCCTCCCGCATTGATTTCAAAGAACGCCTTCAGCTCAGCAGCAATTTGCTCCTGGACTGCAGGCAGCGCTAATAAATATTCATTTATTTTCCAGGAGTAAGGCAAAGTCTGGGTCCCCAGCTCTACCTCCAGAGAGACTGCTGCATGGTCTGACCAAGTGCACGGGATTATATTAGCGTCCCTGGAGTGGTCCAGTAGTGCGGAGCTCACAAGAAGAGCATCTATGCGGGAGTAGGTCCCATGACTTGAGGAATAGAAAGTATATTCCTTCCCCCGTGGATGGTGCCCCCTCCAAGCGTCCACTAGATCTAAAGAGTGCAGGAGCCTCCTAATCTGCTTGATTTTGTGCGAGAAGAGATTATGAGCCGAAGGTTTAGACCTATCTGCCACCTGATCCAGAACCAGGTTAAGGTCACCCCCTATTATGAGTTGTCCCCAGTTCCCCACCTCTAGGGTTTTAGAAATCTTATCAGAGTCTTGTGGGGAGCTACAGTGGGCGCGTAAAACGATGCTAAAGAGATCGGGTTTCCTTGAACTGTACCTTTTATGATATAAAAGTACCCCTCCCGGTCCACTACTCTTGCGTCCAATTGGAACTGGAAATTCCTGTGGAGCAAGATCGCTACCCCTTCCTTCTTAGATGTTTGGGTTGTATAGTAATATTGGGGGTAGTCTTTACTGAAATAAGTAGGAGCCTTGTTGTTGGCAAAGTGAGTTTCCTGAAGAAAGATGACTGAGGGACTAAAATTTTTATAATATAGGAAAGCCTTCCTTCTTTTAAAGGGGGAGTTAAACCCCTTTACGTATGGGTGATTATCCTAGCCGGGGCGCTCATGTGTAATTAGGTGTAATAAGCCTATATTTTGCGTGTCCCATTGTACCTCTCTGAAGCGGCCGTGCGGAGGGAGCGGAGAGCGGCCCATCCGGTCCAGGACTGGAAGTCGGCTAGAGTGTGGATCGCTATAGATACCTGATCTGCCGGGAGCATAAAAGAGAGATAGTTGGTTAGTCATTTCTAAGGATGTGAGGATATTAACAGAGCTCATCACAATAAATAACTTGTCAAGGGAACAGTCCCCGTCTAGACTACAATTGTGTGGGAATAAAAGATTATAATTCAGGCTAAGTGCAAGCCTGCAGCCCCAGTAGGGGAGCCCTCCACCCCGTTGGGTTGCATTTACAGAGGCCATAGGGGAGTAACTGGGGGCCATTTGTGGCCTCTCGTCCACCAATAGGAGGGGTGATGGAAGGAGGCGCTGTAGGTGGAAAGAGAGCGGCGGACGGAGAGGAGGAATTTGAGTATACAGGAAAACAGCGTGAGGGTGGGCAAAGCCCGCGAGAGCAGAGTACAGGAGAAAAGAAAGACTAGAGAGAGAGTAAAGGGGTAGAACACTCTCCCTGTGGGGCTACAGTTTAGTAAAGCCAGTTTCTTTATCCTAGCCTGCATACTTCCTGGCTAGAATCATGGGTCCTCCCACCGGCGGGGGGGATTTCTGGGGGGCTACCTAAATGGTGAGCAATTACAACAAGAGTAAACAGAAAACATCCTGGCAACTGACATTTATGTTCTATGAGCACAATTTTACCGGATTAAACCTTCCAATAGAGGAAGGAACAAGATAATAAAAACATCCTATTTTATAAGGTATTAACAGTAGCTAAGACTATTGCAAGTTAAACCTTCTTATAGGGAGGAAAACACAAACAGGTTAAAGCAAGTCATTAACAGGCATGCAGAACCACTCGCAGCTTAAGTATAGAGGTCTTCTTTATAGCTTTGGGGGGCAGTGTCCCCAACTCTGGAGTCAATAATCCCACTCAGACGTAGATACTGTCCAAACTTGGCTGAGGTAGGGACAACAAGATCCCCCCCCTCCGCTGCAACTGTCCTCTGCTCATCAAAGGTAGGGGGAAAAAGAAGTCTCTAGGGAAACTATGAAAGGGTTTCACACCCTCCGATTGCCCCTGTCTTGGTCCGGTCCTCTGGGTGAGGACCCCAAAAGTCTTATCTGAGGTTTTCTTTAGACTGGTGACTTCCGTCCAATGCCTCTGAGGCAACCGAGTGATGAGGGGTGCAGGAGGCCCAATTGCAAGTTCCTCTGTTGTCAGGGCCAGTCTTTTAAGGAGACCTAGACACTCCTCCAGAGAGCGAGATGAGTGGTGCACCCAATTTAGGGAGAAGGAAAGAGCAAAAGGAAATCCCCATCTATATCTGATGCCCTGGCGTTGGAGTATCTCTAGGGCTGGTTTCATTAGCCTCCGCCTCTGGAGTGTGATAGGGGAGAGGTCTGCATAGAATTGTAGCTTGGATCCGTCGGGGCCAACAATCGATGCCATCTTGCGTGTTGTAGACAATATTAGGTCCCTGGAATGCTGGCGTAATAGCCTAACAATAATGTCCTTGGGGAGGTCTTGATTTTTGCTTCCTCCCAGGGCCCTGTGGGCACGCTCCACCTCCCATATATGATCTGGAGTTTCCGATAGGATCTTGTCGATGGTAGCTTTAAGGTAGCGGGGGAGATCAACTACTGCTGTCGGCACCCCTCTTATTCTTATATTGAACCTTCTCGACCGATTCTCTAGATCTTCAAGTTTATCTTCAATGCTAGAGATGCGGGAGGTTGTTCTCTGCAATGTTTACCCTATCATTCTCTTGAGTCGATATTATCTGGTCCACAGACTCCTCAAGGAGATTGGTCCGCTGCCCCAACTCGTGCAAATCTTTTTGAAGGGCTGCAACTGCCCTATTAATATGCGTCTCCAAAAGAGCTTCAAACTTTGCCATTGAGTTCTCAGTGATGTTTACCTCTGGTTTGCGAGGATGCGGCCTGCCTGCTCTGAGTCTGAGTGATCAGAGTGTTCAGATTCTGAGCCCTGGGCTTCAATGTTGGAGGCCCCAGCTCTCTTGAAATGTTCCTCAATCCTCTTAGTTGAGAGGGATTTCTTGTTCTTCCCCATGTTTGTTACTTTGATGTATTTTGACTTAGGACACAAACAGTAATTCTCTGGTGTGTGGGGGACTCTCTTCTGTCTCCTCAGGACCTTTTTTTGCTTTCTTCTTGCCCCGTGGGATTAGATGACAGTGCCAGGGATGTTTCTCAACATGACGCAGCCCCCGCCGGCAGGAGTTCCCCTTTTTCCCCCCCAGGAATTCTACATCCTAGAGAGATAAGCCTTGTTAGCTGCTATTAGTCGTTTGCTCCAGTACCAGATTGTTGTAGTGTGACCTCGGCTCCACTAGGTGGCAATGGAAGCCTTCAGTTTCAGGCCACTTTTACTCTTGATGTTTTGCCTCTTCAGACTGGAGTGTTTGGAGATCAGCAGGTTGTTGCCTATGTTACAGCTCATTGGATTGGCACCCAGGAATTCCAGCTATTATTGCCGGTCAACATATGCACCACCAGTTACAGGACTGTTAGTGAGAGAGCAATTAGCAGTACAAAGGCCTTTTGCCTAATAAAGAAATGCAAAGTTCAAACACACAAGTTGTAGTAGAGACAGGCCCGTCCCAGCTTGAGCAGCCTGGATCCAGAAAGGTAGGTCTCTGGGAGCTGATTAGTAGTGTGTTCTATGTTCTGTGGGTCTCTGAACAGGGCAGCCCTCACTTCAGCCTCTCTAGATCCCCTGGAGATGCTACTTGTAAGCTGTTTGGGGTGTTGAGGAGATATTCTAGCCTGGCAATGGCCCTTGCACTAGGCCCCTGGACACAAATGGCCGCCTCCCGTTTCGCGGGCTTTCTGGGCCCTTAGTTTCTTTCCCCAGCTGCCTCCTCTGGGGGTCTGCAGCCTTCCCAAGCCAGTCCAACCGGGCCAGCCGCCACTGGTCTCCCCTGGGGAGCCCCCGGCCCTCTCCCAGAGTATTCACTGCGCCTGGATCTTCTTCCTCACGCTGGCCACGTGTAGGGCCAAGATGGCCGCCACCCGTTTCAGGGCCCCTCCAGTCCCTGTGACCTCCTGGGCCGATCCGGACGGGTCCTGCACAGCACTCCTGGACCAGGGCCTGTTTACACCTTCTCCAGGTGAGCCCTGGCTGTGCCTTCACCCTCCTATGCCTTGGCAGGGTGCGTTGTTGCGGGTGACGCCGGCGGGGTCACTAGAAGCACCCGGAAAGGGGTTTGGGGTGTCCCCTCCAGTTCCCCCAATTGCTGTAGGGGTAAGGTAGTCCCCTTGCTGGGCTTTTTAGCCCCTTATAAGCTTCAGCTCTGAGTTTTGAGCAGGAGCTCAGGGCACACACGTCTTGCTGCTTCAGACGCTGGCTCCGCCCCCCCGATCTTTGTATTTTTAACGTTGAGCAGTAGGTCAGCTTTTGCACTTTCTTCTTTTACCCTCACAATAGGTCCTTTAGATTCTGCTCACAAGCACACTACATATCAGAGAAGATCTTAAAAGGTTGGACCTTAATTACTATGTAACTATGTAAGTGCAGTTCTAGTACAAGGTAAAGAAAAACAAGATTTTTACAAAAACATTGATTTGTTTTCTCACTGTGTTTTTGAAATTAGTAATCATGAGTCAGTACAGTGGCAACCTCACCCTTTTTTTTTTTTTTTTTTTGATTTTTTTTTTTTTTTTATTTTAGAATGTTTATTTTTCATTATTGCAAAAAACAGATTTAAAAATATTAAAAAAACATAATCAAATGATTTTACAACAACAATTTATAAGTTATACTCTCTGCCATTCGTACTCTATCATTCACCGTTCATTCCTACTGACATTTAAATGTTGACTATTTGTGTCTTGTTTTTGGTCCCAAATTTTCCATTTTAGTGTGTCACAATTAATAAAACCTTTTTTTTCATAATCTCTCTCTAGTTCTCGTATATATTCTATTTTCCACACGATATCAAAAAAGTTTGGAGCAGTTTTGTCTTTCCAGTTGGAAATTAAGATATTTTTTGCTACTGAGAAAGTCAAAATCGCAAAGGCTTTTTCCTCTAACGTGAAATCGTTCGGAAAGTTATGCAGCAAGCTGCATTCCTCCCTTAAACGGGTATTGCTTTCCCACAATATTAAACAAAAATGTATAGCAGTTTTTCCAAAATGGCTCTAATCTTGGGCATTCCCACAGAATATGCAGCAAATGGGCGGTATTGCCACAATCCCTCCAAACACATTTTTTCCGTGGGATTATGGGAGATTTGAGCGATTTTAACGGGAGTAAAATACCAGTGATTAATTATTTTAAAAAATGTTTCTCTATATGTTGATTGTTTGATGAATCTATTTGTTAATTTTAAAGATGCTTCCCAGTCTTTAACCTCTAAAACAATTTTTTAGGTTCTGCTCCCATTGCTCCATACCTTTGGTTTTAGATTTTTCTCCACATGATCTTGTTATGTTAAAGCATTTACTTATTAAATGTTTATTTCCTGATCTCAGGAGAATTTTTTCTACCTCTTTTGACTCTTTGCTATTTTGTAGGGTAATGTTAAATTGACTACAACTGGATTTATATGCTTTGTAGATTAACCATTCTTCTGTTGCAATCTTAAATTTTTTTCTAATTTGATCAAAAGATGCCATAGATCCTTGGATTAAAGTGTCTCTAATTCGTATCAGGCCTTTTTTTTTCCACTCGTTTAAAGTGCCTTCCATATTTCTATGTAACAGTGCTTTTAGTGGGGTCATTAAACTGCCCTCTGGTATTAAACCGTTTTTCTTATTAATTTGTTTCCAATTTTTTAAAATTTCTTTTACCACCCCTGATCCTGTCATAATATCCTTGTGGGGAAATTTCCCTTTATAAAACAAGGCTGATAAGTGCCATTCTGGAATTAATGCTTGTTCAATATGCCACCATGGAAGAAAAGCAGCTGTTTCTAGCCATTTTAACGCGTGAACTATGCTATTGGCTTCTTGGTAAGGCAATAATAACGGGTAAGAAATTCCTCCTTTTACGAAGGTTCTTCCCATGGTTATTTTTTTTTATTCTTTTATGTTTGGATTGATGTATATAGTAATCAATCATTCCTTGGAGTTTCTTTAACCATATTTTAGGGATTTTGAAAGGAATACATCTCAAAAGGTAATTAACTCTTGGAAGAATCATCATTTTTATAACTGCAATTCTACCTGAGAATGAAAATCTATTTTTTCTCCATTTTTCCATAATCGTCTGACATTTCACATATAAGTCTCTGTAATTCTTATCCACCATTTTTTGAGTTTTGCTCATAAACACTATTCCTAGATGTTTGAAAGAATTAGAATTCCAATTAAATGGGTATAAAGACTTCAAGTTGGATAGTAGCTTTTTTGAAAAATTGAAGTATAAAGTTTCTGATTTTTTGTAATTCATTTTATAGTGCGAAATTTTACTGTATATTTGGATTATTTTTGATAAATGATAAAGAGATTTTTCTGGGTAAGTGAGTGATAAAATAACATCATCTGCATAAAGGCTAGTTTTGTACTCCCTCTCCTCCACCCTAATCCCAGAAATATTGGGGCATGCTCTAATAGCTTCAGCCAAGGGTTCTATCATTAAAGCAAATAGGGAGGGAGAGAGAGGGCAACCCTGTCTAGTACCGTTTGATATTTCAATTGAGTTTGTGCTACTTCCCAACCCTGCTATTTGTGCCGATGGGGAACTATATAGTGCCCCAATTGCTTTAGACCCAAATTCTCCAAACCCGAATTTAGTTAATGTTGTTCTCATATACTCCCACCCTACTCTGTCAAATGCTTTCTCTGCGTCTAATGACAGAAATAGGGTGGGAGTACCTCGGGAATTCGTTATTTTCCCCTAAGTCATGATTTTTCTGATATTGTCCGAACCTTGTCTTCCTGCTATAAATCCCATTTGATCTGTTGTTATTAGTTTTCCTATCACCTGTTGAATTCTAAGGGCCAATATTTTAGCATATATTTTAATGTCTGCATTTAATAGCGAAATAGGCCTATAGTTGGAGCAATATTGTGGGTCCAGATTGGGTTTAGGAATCATGATCAGTATCACTTTTAACATTTCTTTTGGAATACATCCTGTATTCTTAATTTCATTAAAGGAGTTAGTCAAATAAGGGCTCAGTAGTTGACCAAAGGTTTTTTTAAAAACAATTAGTGTATCCGTCTGGTCCTGGGGTAGTATAGGGTTTAAGAAGATTTATTACTTGAAGAACTTCCTGTGTATTAATTGGGTCATTTAATTTTAATCGCTCCACTTCTGATAATTTTGGTAATTGATTGCTATCCAAAAAATTTTGTATATCTTCCTGTAATTGGTTTGCATAGATTAGTATCTTTTTCTAAGTTATATAGATCCTGATAATATTTAAAAAAGGCCTGACTGATTTTTTTAGGGGAGGAAATATCCTACCTTTCTCTTTCAACGTTGCTATTCTTTTTGTTTCCCTTCTTTTTTTAACTTGAGTAGCAAGTAATTTACTGTTTTTGTTGTTTTGGTGATAGTGTGTCTGTTGAAAGCGCCACAGTGCTCTATCTGATATTTGCTGATTAATTTTGTTAATTTTATTTTTAATTAATTTAATCTCTATTTTCACCTGTGGTTGTGCATCCAGCAAAAATTTAGATTCCAATTTATTCAGTTCTATATATAATTTTTTTAGTGGAGTGCCTCTTTGTTTTATCCATTGTGATTTCAGTTTGATCAACAAACCTCTAGTGAATGCTTTTTGTGTATTCCATAACGTGCAATTTGATGGGACAGTGTGTTTATTAAGGTCAAAAAATTGTGAGATTTCTTTATTTAAAAGTTCTGTATTATTTCCGACTTTTAACAAAAAATCGTCCATTTTCCATTGTGGTCGATCTAATTTAAGGTTGTGAATTTCAACTGTTGCTATAATGTAAGCGTGATCTGATGTGACAATATTACTTATTTCTGTGTGAGAGACTTTCTCTATTATTTGAGAATTTGCTAAAATTAAATCAATACGTGAGTAAGTATTATGTGGAGTTGAATAAAAGGAAAATTCTTTTTGATTTGGATGTTGCACTCGCCATGTGTCAAATAAGTTATAATTAATAATTCATTCAGTGAATATTTGTGCTGTTTTACCAACTCTTTTGAGATTTTTAGCTTCCAATTTTTTAGACCTATCCAAAGGTGGGTTAGGGATCATATTAAGTCCCCAGCAATAATAAGCGGGCCTTGTGCGTATTTCTTAATTAAGGTGCCTATTTGGTTTAAAAATTTGCCCTGTGATTCGTTGGGTGCATAAATATTTATCGATGTTATTTTCTGTTTGTTAATTTGGCCGTTCCATAAGATGTACCGACCTTCCGGGTCTGCGATGGACAACGTTTCCACAATATCTAAGTCGTTAGAAAAAAAACATTGATACTCCTCTTTTTTTTTTCTCCCGCACACTGAGTGCAGTGAGAAGTCAAAACGCCTGCTACTGCGCCCCAACAATTAGTTTGCTTCCAGTGTGTTTCCTGGAAAAATATTAAGTCTGCCTTTTCTTTATTGCATTGTCTGAATATTGTTTTTCTTTTGCTAGGGGAATTTAACCCTCTAACATTCCAACTTAAAACCTTTATACCCATGTCTCTATGAACCACACCTTTGAGTGAACTGATACCATTTGTCTATCATCTTTTTGTTTTTGGGACCATGAGTTACTTTTTTAACATTCATACTTACATTCTTGCATACATTCATTCTATTAGAACAGAAGGTGCTGTAGTGCAGCCTTTCACCATTCCTGTTCTGCAGGGATTCAGCCATTATTTAGAAATGGATAGCGGTCTAATGTGGAGATGGCTATATGTTTTAGCTTCCTTTAGTTCTTAACTGCGCTGTATATATCTTCTATATTTGTCTTCGTTATTCTAGATTAAAGAATAAAAAAGACAAAGCTGGGGGATGGGAAAGGGCGAGGAGAAGTGGGATGTATAATGTTGTAGTCTTTATATATTAATTCTTATGCACCTCACATTAGAATTAATTACTATTCAAATTTCTGACAGGCTACTTACAATTTATACTATTCTCAGTATTTCCAGCCTTTGTCCTCATACTCTGCCTAATGCGACCCCCTCTTTCTCCTTCTCCTTTCTCCTCCTCCAGCTACCCGAGGTCAAAAGCCTCAGACCCTGCCACACTATGTTCTTATTACTTGTCCTGGGTTTTTATACTGATCTTATAGCTTTCTGATCTTTTCTCAAAGGACTCTCTTGGATGTTATGCAGCCTTGAACACCTATCTTAATAACCCTTTATATCTCTTTGAGCATGTTAATTTAATTTATTTCTTCTTCTGCCATTCTATTGTTGATAGTTGCAGGTTCAACGTGGGCTCCTTGGTTCCATCTTTTTTTTAGTTTTAAGTTCTTTATGAATGTTTCTCCTTCTTCTAAGGAATTGATCTTATGCCACACGGATCCTTGTAGTACTAGTAATCCTACTGGGAAAGTCCATTTGTATATAAACTCCGATTTCCTTAGTGTTTGTGTTATTGAATAAAATTCTTTCCTTTTATTTCATTGTGCCTTTTGATAAATCTGAGAAAATGTGTATCTTTTCGTATGGAGATTCAAATGTTTTCTTCGTGTAGCTAGCTTTAAACGATTTCTTCTTTTGTTGTTAAATGGTGTAATTTGACAATCACGTCTCTAGGTTTTGTTTTTAGTAGATGATTTGGTAAAGGGATTCTCTGAACTGTGTCAAATTTCTGGTCCAGTTTTGAGTAACTAGGGCAAACACTAGAGAACATTTCCTTGAGATATGTTGGGAGTTCTTTCTTTTTTTATGGATTCCTCAATTCCTCTTATTCTGAGGTTATTTTTCCTGTGCGTGATCTTCCATTTTATTTATGTGATCCTTCAGACTTTTAATTTGTGTTGACATGTTTTTCTGACTGTTCCACCAACATTTTGTGGTCCAGGATTAAATTGTCAAACTTAGTTTCCAGGTCCGAAGATCTTTTATTAACTTCTGTAATTAGTTTGGGAATTTTCCATAATTTGCATCTTAATCTCTGAAAAAAATTCTATTTGAAAGTCTTTTAGGATTTCCTTCATTTTCCCTATAGTTAGAAGGTTCTCCTAATGGGTCTCAGAGTCTTTGTTAGTTAATTTTACCGCTGGGAGATTTGGGCTTTGGTCTAGCCCTCCTTCTATGGCTTGTTTTTGCGACTGTTTTGTAATAGCTTTAGGGGAAAAGAAGGAGGATGAGTCTAAAGTGGGGCTTTTCCGCCCTTTTGCTTTAGTTTTCATCGCCATTTTGTGATAAGTGTATGGGATAGTTGTTTCACTCTTATGTGTTTGTAACTTTATCACACTTGCTGTCTACCCCAATGGGTCTATACTTTTCCTAGCAATGTTAGGAGAATTTCCTTTTACTGGATTTAATGTGTGTCCAATAAATAGCGACCAGTTATTTAACCGTGGGCTACTAGGACCCACCTGACAAGTTCTTTGCAAGAAAAGACAGTATTTATAGCGTTTGCACTGTTTCAAAAGCAACTTTTCAAGAAGTTTTACTTCTCTTTATGGGATATTTCACGTGTGTTAAGGTATGTATTACTGCACCCTTGTATCATTTTTATTTACAGTCTTTTAAAAAAAATGTATAAAGGTGGCATATACCCCAGCATTTTTTATTTCTATTGTCGCAGTGACATCATTTTTCTTTTTCAGCAGTGTAAAAGGGAGAAAATATTTTACTTAGCTTTTGTTGTGCTTGAGTCCTTGTACTTGATGCTCTTTATGTAGCCTCCTCCTCCACTGCTTTCTCTGTGTCTTTTAGCCGCTCCCGTGCTCTGTAGCCCCCAGCTTTTTCCTGTTTTACTGCCCTTCAATATGGAGGGGGCTTAAACGCCTCTCTTCCCCAAGGAGGACTCCATTGCAGGATGTGGCTTTCAGGGCTCTGGGTTCGGGCTGTGGAGGTGCTGCTACTGCTGTGGTAAGGGGCTGGGTCTGCGCTGTCCCCTTATTTTGGGGCTGCTTGCGGGGCTGTGCTGTGTTGTATTGTGCTAAGCTGCACTTTACACAGCAGCTGCCCCGTCAGCGTTCCTGCTTGGCGCCATCTCCTCCCGCAAATCGCCGTTCTGGACGGCTACGCAGCCATTTCCGGTCACTCCCCCCTCACAGTGGCAACCTCACCCAGTGTACATCCTGCCATGTACAAACTGCTGGAACAGATGATCCAGAGTCCATACCTCGTTGGCAGGTATGAGCATGTTGCCTGTCTTGAAGCTCAAATTGGTGAACTGGAGATGAGGTTTGTAGCACTTAGTGATATTGATCCACTGGCACAGTTTAGCTGGGCCTAGAATGGAGGGTGGAGTTGGACTAGTAACAATTTCTAGGGAGGTAGCTGGGTTACAGTTACAAGGGAAAGCGGGGGGAATAGGAGGAAGAGGAGGCAGGCCAGCTGTAAATTGGCAAGAACCAACAGATTTGCCAGATTAAGTGAAACTGAGGCAGATATTCACTGGCAGTCTTGGTACACAAGGTGAGTGGAAGATGGAGTTTCCTAAAGAAGGATTTTCTAAAACTAGGAAATAAGCTTACGGAAGGACCTCCAAGTTAGTATTTTCTGAGATACCACCAGTGCCACGTGCTAGCCCAGGGATACAGACGGAGCTTAGGGAGGTTAATGGGTGACTAAAGATGTGGTGCACTAAGGAGGGGTTTGGGTTTTTTAGAGCACTGGGCTGACTTCTCACTTGGGTACAATCTCTATAGCAGTGATGGATTGCACCTTAATGATGATGGAGCTTGTGTGCTAAGGGAAAGGATAGTAGAATGGCGGTGGGAGCTTTTAAACTTGTAGATGGGGTGGACTAGATGGAAGTAATGTGGTAGAAAGTGTAGAGGGTTAAGGGATGAATTAATTACTCATGTTAGTATAGTCATTAGGGAGGTATTGCTGAGTAACTCAAACACAGCTGCAAGCACTTCAAACAGAAGAGGCATAATAACATAAAGTGTATGCTTGTTATTGCCAAAAGCTTGTCAGTGAAAAGCTAGAATTCTCATTAAATGAGAAATAGTACTTAATAGGCGTTACAGAAACATATTGGGATAACTCTCATGACTGGACTGTTAATTTGAATGGTTAGTGGTAGAAGAGAAGGGAGGATTTGTCTGAAATGCTAAGCCTGAATTTAAGCCTATAGTCAGAGAAGATATTTATGGTGGAACTAGCGATAATGTTGAATGCTTGTGGGTAGAGTTAAATAGCGGAGCAGCAAATTCTAAAATAATAGTGGTAGGAGTATGTTATAAACCCCCAAATATAATTAAAAGGGAGGAACTGCAATTATTGTTACAGATTGGAAATGCAGCTAAGCATGGGCAAGTTCTAATAATGGTAGAGTTTAATTACCCTGAAATAAACTGGATGAATAAGCTTAGCAGTTCATCTAAGGTGATCAGGTTCTTGAGTACACTCAGGGATCATTATCTGGCCCAGGTTATACAAGAGCCTACTAAAAATGAAGCTATCTTAGATTAACTTTTTTTTTTTTTTTTTTTTAATTTATTACAAAGTTTACAAACATTAAAATCCAAATATCAGAACATCAATATTTATACACAATCAAACAGAAAAAAAAGAAAAGAGAGAGAGAGAAAAAAACAAAACAAAAAAACACAACAATATGGAACCGTAACTAAATTTAAACATTTCAGCATTTGTCATAAGGAAAGGAGGTTTTTTTCAGAATATCAGTGCATATTGAAATTCAATTCTAGGGAGGAGAGGAGCAAAAGGTTTTCCTTTTCTCATAAATGGCTCACTATGTCTTCCAAAGAGACCATTTTAAGCTATTTTTTTTCGATGGAGAATGTGAGTGTGTTGAGTACTCCAATTCTATTTGTTTATTTCTCTCTACAATGGTCACAAGTTCCGTCCATGTCGGTAAGGATTGCTTATCTCAGATTTACTCAGCACAAATAATATTGATATGGTATCAAATGGTGAAATAGGGGAACCTTTGGGAAACAGTGATCACAACACAGTCTAATTTAAGATTGAATTAAAAAAAAAAGTTGTAAGGGGCCAACAAAGACTCTTAATTTTAAAAGGCAGATTGTAATGGTCTAAGGGCAGCAATACAAAGTATAGACTGGGACAGAGAACTGTCAGGTAAAAACACTGACCATAAATGGACAACATTCAAATCCTTACTAAATATACATACTTATCACCATATTCCATGTGGAAATAAAAGGAGTAAATCACATTCCATCTTGGTTAACAAAGATTTTAAGATCAATATATGGAGTAAAAAACGGGCATTTAAATTATGCAAAAAAGAGGGAACAGAGACTGATTTACATGAGTAAAAGGAAAACAACACGGCTTGCAAAAGAACTATTCGACTGGCTAACATAGAAAAGGAAAAGTTACAGGCAAACCCTGCTTAATGCTACCTTGATGTGCGATTATTCAATATAAAGATATATATATATATATATATATATATATATATATATATATATATATATATATATTGTGATGGAGTGCCACTAGGGGTCACAAGAGAGCTCTGTAAGAGAATGGAAAGAGTTAAATCCAGACAGTTATCAGAGGCTAAATGGAAACCCAGCTGGATACTGCCTTTAAAAGCCGCAGAGAGATGGGTGGAGTTTCTCTCACTTAGGCTTGGGCCTAACAGCCGTGAGCTGTGTGTGAAAGCCCTGGACAGCTCAGCTGCGGGGATCCTAAGAGCTGGGATTTGTGCTGGAGCGAGACAGTCAGGAAGGCTGCGGGGTTCCAGAGTTTGTTCACAGAGAAGACGCCTGTCTTATCAGAGATACTCCACTGAGAGAGGATTATCTAAAGACCCCATCCCTGGGAAGCCGAACGCAACAAGGGATAAAAGGTTGGTGCCACCTGCATGTATTTTGAGCACACCCGAAAAAGGATTACAAATGCCCCAGGGAGAAGAGAGTGCTAAGCAAGCATAACCGTCCCTCATCCCAAGAGGGTGACAAGGGTCCCTGGGGTGAAGCAAGGGAGAGAAAGGGTGGGCCCTATGCTTCACCCACTATTGGCAGAAGCCGTGGAGGAAAAGACATTAAAAGACTGTTTTGTTTCCTAGCCACAAGCTGGCATTCTCACTCTCAAATAAGAGACTGTTTGTTCCCTGGCCACAAGGTGGCGATACAACTCAAATAAGAGACTGTTTGTTCCCTGGCCACAAGGTGGCGATACAACTCAAATAAGAGACTGTTTGTTCCCTGGCCACAAGGTGGCACTCTCCGGAGCCAGAGAAGCTGGCCGGATATAGTCAGGGCGTTCCTGAGTATAGTAAGCACGTTTATGTAGGGTTTTATTTTGTTGCTGAATACAAGCACTGTTTTTTTGTTCTGCTTATGCGACCAAATAAATAGCAGTAAAAACTCTGACAAGCCTGCTGTGTCTTCCTCCCTGTATAAAAGAAATAGGAAAGTGCAGGACGCAAACCCCGACAGAAGGGGGCGCCCTGTTACACTGGTGGCAGTGGTGGGATCGTGAAGTGTCTGAGTGCAAGAAGACAGCCCACAGTACAGTACAGTGATGGAGGATATACTGAAGGCCTTGCTGCAACAGCAGCATCAGCAGCAAACAGCAGCATCAGCAGCAACAGCAGCAACTGCAGCAGCAACTGCAACAGCACCAGCAGCAACTGCAGCAGCAACTGCAGCAGGAACAGCAGCGACAAGCAGAGGAGGAAACAATCTACATGAGAGAGGCCACAGCTGCTCATCAAGAGTTCACTAGGAAGTGGGCCATCCAGCTAGCCCAGAATGAAGCTATACTGGAAAAAAATAGTAAAGATGCGGCCAGAGTCAGAGCCAATGAAATTCTTTGGGAGCTGACAGAGGATGATGATGTTATCATATACCTCACCATTTTTGAGCGAACAGCCATTAGGGAGGCGTGGCACAAACGGTACTGGGCCAGCCTCATTGCCCCGTATTTGACGGGCGAAGCTCAGAAAGCTTATCTGAGCTTGAATGAAGAAAATAAAGAAAATTATGATGACCTCAAAGCTGAGATCCTTGCCAGAGTTGGAGTTACCCGGGATGTCAGAGCACAGAGAATCAGTACCCAGAATGAACAGAAGGCGTACTTTACAGCCAGCATAAAGGCGCTGGGGGGTGCAACAAGCTAGCCGGAGAAGTGCTCCTATACTTCAACCACACGAGAAAGGTGCGACTGGCATGACAAGGAGAGATTTCCATCCAAAATATTATGGACACCCCATTGGAGCTTGGCGTTGAGAAGTCCATTTGGTGATATTGTCCAAGATAGACAAGCAAGGAACTGGCGGGCTGACAGAGGAGCCGCCACAGAGACGGCAGGAGCCAGCCACAGAGACGGCAGGAGCCGCCACAGAGACGGCAGGAGCCGCCACCAGAGATGGCAGGAGCCGCCACAGAGACGGCAGGAGCCGCCACAGAGACAGCAGGAGCTGCTGATGAGAATGCAGAGGTGCACAAAAGAAACTGCAGAGACAGTAACAGATATTGCTGAGAAGCAAAAGAGCCCTGCTAGTGCAGACAGGATGGCCTTAGAGGAGGAGAAACAGCATTCTGTAAGGCTCCAAGGACAATTTAAAGTCAAGATTGAGGAGCTTCAGATGAGAGAGCAGAAGATGAAGAAAGAAATGGAATCTGTTATCCAGTCCCAAAACAGGAAGGTTCAAGAGTTGCACAAGCAGCTACATGAAATGGAAGCAGAGAAAAATGTCTCCATGGATAACTTCTCACGTCAGAAGAGTGAGCTGGAATACAGTCGTGAGAAAGAGGAGAGGACTGATTCTGGAACTGGAGACAGCAGCACACACAGTAAAAAGACTGGAAGAAGATATCGAATCGGAAAGAGCAGCCCATCGGGAGTCTAAGGTTAACTCTGAAGTTATCCAGTTGCGGATCCTGGACCTTGAGTCTTCACTTCAAGTGGAAAAGGCCAGCTGCTCGCAAAGTGCATCCGACTTAAAGATGATAAAAAACCAGTTCAGAGAAGTGGAAGCTGCTATATAACAGAGAAAAGAAACGGGCTGACCGTAATGCAGAAAAACTCAAGGAGTATACAGTGTCCCAGACAGGACATATGACGCAGAGCCTGGAGATGTGTCATACCCAAACCAGACCAGCGAGAGGTAAAGATGATGCAAGACTATATTCCTGAATGGCGGAGGATGCCTGCATTTGAGACTACAGAGTGTCCTACAGGAATGAGAAACTGATGCCAATTTGGGAGCAGAGGAAGAATACTCCCAAGTCTAAGCTGGAAAACATGGGGGACATCCTGAAGATGGAAGGATTGACCCAGGAAGTAGCTGAAATCACTGCTAGGTGTACAGCCCTCCAAGTACAGATCACCAAGCTAGAACAAGAGAAGAGCTCCACCAATGCAGAACTAGAAACCCAGAGAGCCCGGTTTGATTCTGAGAAACTGCAGCTAGAGGGAATAATTACCAATCTGCAGACATCCCTTTCAGAGAATGCTGTACAGAAGGAGAGACCAGAACAAGCGGCTCAAACTCAAGAGGAGCAGCTGATTTGTCAAATAACCACATTGAAACTGGAAATCTCCAAGCTGAAAACAGTATTAACGCAAAAGGACAAGGAGCTTGAGGGACTCCAATATCGGGTGGAAGATGAGAAGAGGCAGAAGGTGCAGGTGATTGAAGACATGCAAAGAAATGAAGAGTCATCAAGACAAAACATAGCTGGACTCAACCATGACGTGGACAATCTAAGCAGTATATTGAAGCAAACTGAGGACAAGCTAGCAAAGTTCACCAGAAAACTGGAGAGCGAGGCCCAGCAGATGGTTCAGTTAAGGGAAGAGCACAATAAGGTGATTAGTGAGAGAGAGTCAACTCTTAATGTGTTTAATGAGTACAAATCCAAAATGAACAAGAATTAAAATCTTTAAACCAAGCTGTTGAGATTCTGGAGAAAGGTCTTCAATCAAGTTTGGCCACATCCGAGGAGCTAAAAAAGGAAAAATCAGAGTTGGCAGTTAAAGTGCAAGAACGGGATGCAACAATCCTTGATCTAATTGCTAAATGCCAGAATCTGGACACTGAAAATGAGGCGCAAAGTAAGACTCACGCAGCCACAATGGAGTCTCTAAAGACGCAATTAATTGAGAAGGACAACCAGTTACGGCTTTATGAACAGAGAATCTCTGGGAAGGCGATAATGACAGAAGAAATCCTTCACCTAAAAGAACAATTGCTTGCTATGGAAGAGAATGTGAAAAATCTGAAAGATCTCTTAGAGAGTGACGTAAACCAAAGTCTACATAACCTCAAAGAGAACAGTAAGCTTTCAAGCTCAGAGAATTTAGAAAAATCCCCAGATCTTGGAAATGATCACATTACTTCATCTCTTGAAAAATCAAACCAAAAAGTACTTTCAAAAGAAGAGCTGCGTAAGACCGATTCAAACAAAACCAGTGCCAAGGATGAAGAGACAGAGAGAAAGAAAGACATTATTTCTGTCTCTAATAAAGAGAGAGCGAGTGTAGTCAAAGAAGCATCTAGTAAAGTTGAGAGTGGTGCAAAGCAAACTAAGGCGTCAGCTGTGATAGATCAGCCAGAAGAAAGCAGGGAAACAAAGGTTTCACCAACCATAGCGGATCAGTGTGATACAGAGCAGCAACCTGAAACATCAACAAAAAAGGAGACAAAATCACTTGACACAGATAAATCTTCTGAACCTGAGAAGAAAACAAGTATTTCAAAAAATAAACATAAAGATAAATTACTTCCCAACGAGAGCAAGCAGACTGACAGAGCAAACTCAGTAGTTGAGTCTCAATTGACAGAGGATGGAGCTGCAACTCCAGAAGTAGAGAAGTCTTCAAAATCAGAGAAGCAAGCTCCAGGTTTAAAAAGTAAACCTAGATCTAAGTTAGTCCCTGAAGATGAAAACAGTGGAACCGAAGGGAAGGAAATGACAATCAGGATCTCCAGCAAGAGGAAGAGAGGTGACGTATTATTTGTGGCTTCCGCAGTTGCAGAAGCTGAGGAGCCTGAAGCAGAGGAACGCATGGGCCGGACATTAAGACGGTCGCCGAGAATTTCACGTCACTCTGTCAAGGCCGTTCAAGTCAAAGAACGTAAACCTGAAAAGAAACCCATTGATGAGGAGGACAAACCTACTGCCCAGAAAGCAGAAAAAGATTTGGAAGAAGGGAAACATAAGAGTAAGGAACTCAAGGCAAATCGTTATAAAGATTATGTGAAAGAAACCGGTTGTGAGAGAAATGATACAGCCAAATCGCTCTCTGCAGAATTATCTGAACTGCAGGTCCTATTAAAAGAAATTGAAGAAGGGAAAGTTCTCCTGACGCATGGAAGTACGTGTGCTAGTGAGCTCAAGAAGATAGAGCAAGACCCAAGCCCATACTGCATAGTTACACCACAGAATATTATGCCCTATGAAGAGGAGCCCGTAAACGAGAAGACAAGGGGAAGATAAAGTTACGAGTGAACGTTTTCGGCCTCTCGGCTCATGTAGCTCAACTACATGGTGTTGAGCTGAGGGGGAGGATATGTGATGGAGTGCCACTAGGGGTCACAAGAGAGCTCTGTAAGAGAATGGAAAGAGTTAAATCCAGACAGTTATCAGAGGCTAAATGGAAAACCAGCTGGATACTGCCTTTAAAAGCCGCAGAGAGATGGGTGGAGTTTCTCTCACTTAGGCTTGGGCCTAACAGCCGTGAGCTGTGTGTGAAAGCCCTGGACAGCTCAGCTGCGGGGATCCTAAGAGCTGGGATTTGTGCTGGAGCGAGACAGTCAGGAAGGCTGCGGGGGTTCCCAGAGTTTGTTCACAGAGAAGATGCCTGTCTTATCAGAGATACTCCACTGAGAGAGGATTATCTAAAGACCCCATCCCTGGGAAGCCGAACGCAACAAGGGATAAAAGGTTGGTGCCACCTGCATGTATTTTGAGCACACCCGAAAAAGGATTACAAATGCCCCAGGGAGAAGAGAGTGCTAAGCAAGCATAACCGTCCCCTCATCCCAAGAGGGTGACAAGGGTCCCTGGGGTGAAGCAAGGGAGAGAAAGGGTGGGCCCTATGCTTCACCCACTATTGGCAGAAGCCGTGGAGGAAAAAGACATTAAAAGACTGTTTTGTTTCCTTAGCCACAAGCTGGCATTCTCACTCTCAAATAAGAGACTGTTTGTTCCCTGGCCACAAGGTGGCGATACAACTCAAATAAGAGACTGTTTGTTCCCTGGCCCACAAGGTGGCGATACAACTCAAATAAGAGACTGTTTGTTCCCTGGCCACAAGGTGGCACTCTCCGGAGCCAGAGAAGCTGGCCGGGATATAGTCAGGGCGTTCCTGAGTATAGTAAGCACGTTTATGTAGGGTTTTATTTTGTTGCTGAATACAAGCACTGTTTTTTTGTTCTGCTTATGCTACCAAATAAATAGCAGTAAAACTCTGACAAGCCTGCTGTGTCTTCCTCCCTGTATAAAAGAAATAGGAAAGTGCAGGACGCAAACCCCGACAGAAGGGGGCGCCCTGTTACAATATATATATATAAATCAGGACTTACTTATTGGGCCTAGGAACTCCACCAGCAAGGGCTAGTATGGCGCAGGATCGAACTGTCACCTCCCTGAACTCATGAATATTTTGTTCTATCATGTACTATTTTGTTATGACTATAATAACCTATTTAATGTTAGGCCTCCGGCTTCGATCTGGTACCCCGGATCCCCAAGTAGCATGGCATGTGAGTATTCAGGCCTTATAAGAATAGTTTAAATTATGTAGTTGTGCTAGAAGCAGGCCCTAGGACATGCTAATATTATATAAAGCTACTTCAATCACGTATGGGACAAAGGGTTACGTTTCTACAAGAATCTATGTGGATCTACGACTATTGTGAGCAGCCAGGCATGCATCCTCCCTGGCCTCAGATGGTCGTAAAGGGGGACTTTAGTTTATGGCCTCTGTGAAATCAGATCTAGAAACAGATGCATGAGAGTTTGTAATCTTGTTGACGGGGTATGGGGAAATTATTTTGGTGTTTGTACATTTTCTGTACAAGCCAGAATCAACAGTCAGTTGGATATTCTACAAAAAGGAATGCCCGTCCGTGTCTGCTGTTTTGGTTTATTCCTAATCAACAGGATATAACAGAATTATTATTTTTAATAAGCAATAACTTTTGGACTGAGTTTGCAATCTCTGATATCTTGAGTACTCCTGAGAGGTATTTCTGCTGGATACTGAGATTGAACACAAATGCACAACATAGAGAGAGAAAATTGAAAGGTGAGCGTGGTCACTCAATTCTTGGGTCGTAACATATATATATATATATATATATATATAAATATATATATATATATATATATATATATATATATATTATTTATACACAGGGCGAAGTGACATTATTATGACCAATGGCTACTTTTGATGTCAGCAGTGTGCAGCCAATGAAATAAAGCAAGTGTTGTGAGTTGCCTTGGTGGGTATATAAGGTGACATGTAGGAATTCTGCAAACATATTAATTATAACTGGGTGATACTTGTAATTTATCTGAAAAGGGGATCATCATAGGCTTATATGTCAAAAGTGCAAACGGCTGGTCACTACAAAGTAAACAACTGGTTACTGCACCCATGGTGACAAGGGTTCAATTTGCATGACAGTATAGCAATTGGACCTCTCCTGATTGGCAAAGTGTTGCCTTCTCTGATGAGTCACATTTTCTGCTCCATCGGCTGGATGGACTTTGGCATTTTAGATGCAAAACCTTTGAGAAAAAACTCTTTGCCACCTAAGCTGGTAGCAGCATCTTTATGGTCTGGGGAATGTTTTATTGGCATTGTCTGGATCCACTCATTCTTATGGAAGGCACTCTCAACTGATTGGGTTATCTATCCATCTTTGCAGATTAAGTACACCCATACATGTTGATTGTCTTGCCTAGAGCGGATGGAGTTTTCCAGCAGGACAATGAACCATGTTATATGGGGAGAATTTTATAGTAGTTATTGGAGGAGCACAACATAGGCTTCTAAATACTTCCCAAGCCTCTAAATTACTTGTACTTGAAACCCATCAAGCACCCGTTGGACCACCTTGATCGCCATGTTGGATGCAGTGCAGACTGCATGGCTCCAGATACCCTTGCCAACCTTTCATCATACATATATATTACCCCTTTGGGATTACTAACTTGTTGTGATGAAGGGGATTGTGTTTATTTGAAGCTGAGAGCTATAACATGTAGGGTCACCCAAAATGTCACTAGTCAGCTAATAAAATATGCACTCTTCTGTGACACTCTCTGGTGGAAACTGGCTTTCAGGGTGAAGTCATTTTTATTTTAACCTCAAGGGGTTATCTCTTATCAAGTCTAAACTTCTTGGCAAGAAAAGTTCACCTGACATAGTCTTATACAGAGTATGGCTGTATTTATGTAAGATAATCATATCCCCTCATAAGCACCATTCTCTAAAGAAAATGTCTAATTTATTAATTGAGTTCTCATCTTTGAATCTTTTCTAGCTCTACATAGTTTTTTTAATGTGGTACCCAAACCATAACTCCATATTACCAGTGAGGTCTTACCAGAGATTTATATAATGACAAAATTATATTTGCTTCCTTTGCTTCTATACCCCTCCTTTTTTTTTTTTTTTAGAAAGTTTATTTATATAAATACGTCTTTATACAAAAAAGAAAAATAAGACGAATATAACAATATGTTTGCAATATACAAAGACAAATAACAGAAAAACATAAACATTACAAGTGCAGAATCTTATTATCTCAACCTACTTCTACTTGTATTCCTAAGATCTGCACAGACACCCACAAAAAAAAAAAAAGGGGGGAAAAAGTCATGGAGACATTACCAGGAAAACACCCACATCCACCAACTCTCTAGCTCTATAGCAAATATTGGTCCCAGAGCTGCCATTTTATCAAATGCGTGGCTTTAGGAGTTTTGTCCCATACATTATCGGCTGATTCTATTTTTATCATCTCCCTATTATTTGAGACAGCGTTCTCTAATTCTTTCCAGGAAGGTACCTGTGGTTGTTTCCAGTATTTCAAAAGTAACCATTTAGCAACAAGGCATATGTGTGATATTAAATATCTTTCCCCTAAAGGAAATCTTTCCAATTGCATATGTAAAATAAATTCTAGAGGATTACAGATAATTGTTTTGCCTACAAGAGTGGATAATTCTTGACTTAGTCTCGTCCAGAATTTTTTTATTTTTTTGCAGTCCCACCACATGTGGAGGGTTGTGCCTGGTAATCCACATTGTTTCCAACATAAGCCATCTAAATTACTATATACTTTTTTTAATTTAATAGGAACATAGTACCATCTATGAATTAGTTTTACCATCATTACGTTATATGAGGAATTGATCCTCCTAATACATGTCAATATTGTATTTACCTTTGCTGCTGCTACCTGGCATTGAGCACTGCCATGTAGGTGCTTTTACACAAGCCCTCCTACATTGCATGCTTATTTTTCATTAATTTCCATTTGTTAAATCTAAACTGACCTTCTTCTAGTTCATACATGTCACTATGGAGGCAGAGCACATGTGGGTCTGATGTAATTACTTTGCCAAGTATATCTATACTAGCGACTTGCCCGTCAAAAATGACTGGGCAATAAAATTGTAAGGCAGATAATGCTGTTTGCCACAGACATTATTTTTTTGGGTGGTCTGAGATCCTTTGGCGCTCATTGCCAGGCTGTTGGTTGTTGTATTTTTTTTATCAGAGGCGCTTTTGCTGTCATTGTAAAGTCGGCGCTGATCTGCTTTTTGCGCTTATTGCAAGCCTGTCCCCGGTGTAGTTTGTGTGCTATGAGCAGCGTTGGCGCTCGTTGTGAGGCGCGCGGTAAATGGCGTTTATTGCGATAGTGTTTTTTTTTGTTTTTGTGTATATGTATTTTTGTTAATTAAATAAGTAATAAATTAATAAATTAATATACTTTACCTATTTCTAAGTAATACATATGCAGGAAGCATTGTGCTGAAGATCTGACAATCTGTTTTGATGTTCCTGCAGCATACAATGTAGGTTTGCACTGTTGTTGAGCTGAGGTGTAAGTGTCAGCAATGTGTGCAGTGTGTAGTGTAAATAGGCTGCGTGCGCGAGGGGAGCCGCTAGGGTAGCTGGGTACTTCCGCATTCTGTAAGTTAGTGTTGAAAAATGGCGGCGAATGTGTATGTGCTACGCGGGTGAGGATGATTTAGCATCCTTGCTAATGGTGTATCTTGTACCTCATACGCCTTTTTGGAAAAGCCGGATGTGCTTGGTGGTGTTTTGCGTGTTTTGGGTCCTGTAGCCTCATTTTAGTTTTTTCGGCAGCCACTTTTTCTCTCGCTTAGGTGATTTTCGGGTGTCTAAACTCTGTAATTTGGACTTAAATTGCTGTGGGTAATTTTTTCTGTCATTTTTGTGTTTTATTATTATTATTTTTTTATGTTTTCAGCTGCGCCGGTTCGGTCGTATTTTTGCAGCCGACGGGGGAGCCTCCACCTCCGCAAATGCGTCCCCTTGCTCATTGCAGCTGACGTTGGAACCTTTGCGGCCCGAACTGCGCCCCTCTTCGCCCGAACTGCGTCTCCCTTCGCGAGGGATGCAGTTCTTGCGAGCTTGCAAAGCGTGACGACATTTCGGAGTTTGACAACTATTATATGTGATGTCTTGTTACAAAGGGTGTGTACAGAATGGTTGACCTCTTATTAATTATTTAGCTGTTCTGGAACTACCATGGCTAGCTTGATGCTTGCTGCACACATTCACTTTTGAGTCTGACTATCTGTGCCACTATAGCCTGCAGCATGCCAGGTACATCTGTCAGTCTTTGCCTCTCTAAGCTCCATCCAGCTCCTACTTATTACTTTAATGACCTCATCTATCCATCTTTGCCTCTTACATTCCCTTCTTCACGTGCCTAATCTTTCCCAGCATCAGAATCTTCTCTAGGGAATTCTGTCTTCTCATGATATGGCCAAAATATTTGAGCTTTAGTCTCATGATCAAAATTTCCAGTGAAAAGTTTGGCTTAATTTGCTGTATTACTGATTGTTTGGATCTTCTTGCAGTCCAAACGACTCTAAGAAGTTTTCTCCAACATCACAATTCAAAGGAGTCAATTCTATGGAGATCAGTCTTCTTTATGGTCCAGCTCTCATATCATAGTTACATAGTAATTGAGTTTGAAAAATGCTTTAGTCCATCAAGTTCATCTTTTTTTTTTAGATCTCTCTGATCTGCAACATGCAGATTAGTTGTTAATTGACCTAGAGCAGGGGTGGGGAAGTTCGGTCCTGGTGAGCCCCACACATGCCAGGATTTGATTATATCCCAGCTACATACAAGTAAGTGAATTGTTTTTTCAGTCATCCTGACTGACTCACCTGTGCACAGAAAGGATATCCACAAATACAGGCCTGTGTGGGACTCACCAGAACCGAACTTGGACAGCCCTCTTCTAGAGGAATGCAAATAGAAAAAAAAAACATTGAAACATTGCCAATTGTCTAAAAATGGGGGAAAAAATCCTTCCTGACCCCAGATACTGGCAATCAGACTCCTCCTTGGATCAATACTTCCTCTCTAATTATCCAGGATAACCCTGAATGCCCATTTTACAAAAAAATATATCCAACAGCTTTTATAAGTTATCTATGGAATCCGCTGTCACCACCTCCTCTGGTAGAGAATTCCACTTATTAACCGCCCTTATTGTGAAGAACCCTTTCTTTCTTTAAAGAGGAATTGTTTTACTTCTAATCTCAAGGGATGTCCTCTTGTCAACTGAAAACCTCTTGGCACAAAAAGTTCCCTTGACAAATCTTTATACTGATCCCGGAATGTATTTATATAAGGTAATCATATCCCATCTTAGACGCATTTTTTCTAGAGAAAATAATAGCATAATAATAATAGTTTAGCCCCCCCAATTGCCCTTATTAGTTTTGTTGCCCTTCTCTATACCTTTTCCCAGCTCTAAAAATGTCCTTTTTAAGAAGTGGTGCCCAAAATTATACTCCATTTTCAAAATGAGGGTGTACTAGGACTTTGTATAGTGGCAGAATTATATTTGCTTCCCTTGCTTCTATACCCTTATTAATACATGCTAATATTTTATTTGCCTTTGCAGCTGCTGTTTGGCTTTGAGCACTGTTACCTAGGTGGTTGTCCACAAGTACTCCCAAATCTCTTTCAATATCTAATACCCCTAGATTTGCTCCATAAAAATTATAAACTGCATGACTATTTTTCCTCATAAATCCATGTTGACTCCTACTTATAATCCTGTTCAAATAGACATATTCTTGTATATTATCCCTTATTAACCCTTCTAAAAGCTTCCCCACTACAGAAGTGAGGCTCACTGGTCTATAATTCCCCGGATTTGCTTTTGCTCCCTTCGTAAATATAGGTATCACATCTGCTTTTATCCTGGTAGCGACCCTGTGGTGAGTGAGTCTTGAAAAATTAGATATAATGGTTTGGCAATTACAGAACCCAGCTCCCTCAGTACCCTTGGATGTATTCCATCAGGACCTGGGGCTTTATTAACATTTATTTTTTCCAACTTCTTTTGAATTTCTTCCTGCGTTAATTAATTATTTGGCAAAGGTAGTGTAGCCCCATTATGTTGCAGTGACCCAGCCACTGGTACCTCCCTTGTGTATACCAAAGAAAATAATCTGCTCATCTGCCTTTTCCTGGTCACTAATTATCAGACGGCCTGTGTCACATTGTAATGTTCCTATAGCTCCATTCCTCGCCTTCTTCCCATTAATATATTTAAAAAATATTTTAGGGTTTGTCTTACTCTCCTTTGCAAGTAACTTTTCATTTTCTATGTTAGCCAGTCTAATAGCCCTTTTGCTGCCTTGTTGATTTCCTTGTATTCAGGTAAAGCAGTCTCTGTCCCTTCTATGGAAATACCGTGGTTCTAACTATGTGGACCTTTGTTGATAATTGTATATCTTTACTATTTACTAGCTTGACCCAGACTTTCCACAGCTTCCCTTCCCAGATACAAACATATTTTAGTTTCATGGCTGCAGTCACCATCTATAAAGATCTTGGATTTAAGGAAAATAAATCTGTCACTGCCTCCACTTCTTCCCAATCTTTTTGCCAGGTACTTCCTTTACCCTCATCAGTAGGTCCTTTAGTTCCTTTTACCCTCCAGCTATAAGAGTATTATCCTCCTCAATCATATTATAGGATGCTCATGTACCTATGGAAAATGATAATTGCCACTAGGGAAGTAGTTGCCCCTTAATTATGTGGTGAAGCTCTGAAAGTCTTAATTGTTTTGGATGAAGAAAAGGAAACAAATAATGATGAAGAGATCCTTAAAAAGTTGGAGTACAGAAAAACCATTTATGGAAGTTTTTGGATAGGAAGAACCTGTATTGTTATTGAAAGGAAGAGCAATTGTACTTAAAGGAGCTTCCATATTCAAGACTGTGACCTTCTTGTCTTCTGAAAAAATACATCTGTGATGGGACCCTGAGAAGTAACCCTCTTAAGGGTTTGTGGAGAGATCCTGTTGTAGAAGTGAATCAAGATTTAGTGACATGTTTGATGACAGAGAAAGCTCAGGAAATCAAGCTCAGCACCGAGAATTAGAAGGAGATGACTAAAGCAGCTAAATAGACGGCTGGTGCAGCTAAAGAGGAGGCTAAAGATGGTGAAGCTGAAGATCCTTTGCCCTTGGAGCAAATTGATGATATAACATTGAGTAATGTTGTGAGCAAAGGTCAAAGAGTAATAGAGAAGATGTTGTGAATCACTGGGTGCAAAACCAGCCTCAATATGAAGGACGTTGATCAAGATAACGGGGAATATTTAAAACTTATAATACAATATCTTATGTGTTTGTGTGCACATTAACCTGAATTGAATCGCAAAGTTGAACTGTTAACATAGTTTTTGGAAAAAGAAAATGCCCTATCCACAAATATTACATTTCTTGCATTCATTGCATATTGGCTGAGGCACACTTGAAGGTAAAACCTAGCTTGTACCTCCCTACATGCCCAGAGTGACCAGGAGCTTATGTCTATCCACTGAAATTAGGTATTCCTTCTTCCTCCAATTACAGTCCAGCTTGCACTGCAGATGTGACAGTAGTAACAAGAACACGGCCTGCCCTGTGATTTAATAGGACATTAGTGAAGAGTATACACCGAACATATGATGTGCTGGGACAGAAGTGGAGAATATAAGACTCACTGTGAGATGTTATGGGACAGGAGTAGAGAGTATAAGCCTACCTTGTGATGTGATGGGACAGCAAACAAGAATATTTGTCTAAGTGATATGATGGAACAATAGTGAATAACAAAAATAAAAAGTTAAGTAAAGTAAACTCTGGTTCTAACTCCACACTTTTAAGCTGCACTTAGAATTCTGAAATCTTCCGCTCATGTAATCAAATTTTTCTTTTTAACATAATTTCTGTGCAGATACCGATATATAATTGTTGGCTAGTCCCTCCACAGTAGCGAGCCACTTCATATTCTTATATGGTATCTGGTTTAATTGTAACAGCTGCACGGTCGTTTTAAATCAAGCATAATTGAGCGGTGTAAAGGGTGACTTGATCCATTTATCCATTATATATTTGTGCAAGAGGTGGTGCCAGCTCTTCACTCCTCTCCATTACTCACCCGAAGGTATTTTTTAGCAGTGATATTTTTCATAATGAAATCTTGAATTGTTAATTATTTTTTTTTTATATAGTTACATTGTTTAGATATTTGTCTTAAAATAATATATGTACGTTTATATGCGCTTTATGTAGTCTGCCTTTACTTGCACTGTCTGCTGCTAAGTCTGTTTTGTATCAGTATTATTACAAATCTGAGCATTATTAACAAATCTCAGGAGGAATATCCACATATTGGGATTTTGTTTCTATGACAAGCGTTTGTTTTTTTTTAATTCTAAAATAACATTGTTGATTATTATTTACGATATTTAGATGAAGTTAGACCAATAATATGATATGCAGACCTATAAATACATGGAAAGACATAATTAAAATGATCTAAAAGATAAACTATAAAACAAAATAGTCCATGCTATTAATATGTATAGATTGGAGGACAGACGATAGATAGGTAACGTGATACAATAATGTGAAGTTGGAAGAATATAAGCTGGTAGACAATGTTTATTTATGACATATTTTGTACACACATTCATCCACTCATTGTGATACTGTAATATACATACAGACATTGTGAAATATACTTTTTGGTGCAGACTAAAACAAAGGTTTTTGATTTTCTTCAGCAGTGTATGATTTGTGTGCAGTTGAAAAATTCACAAATTCAATTAAATAGTAAGTTATCCTTTTATCGATTTTGTCATTTTGCCACTTAACTGAACATAATTTCTTTGTGTTAAATTATAAGACAACACAACCAACTCTGTTACAGCTCTCAGGTGTTTATTCATTCTTAATACATTTTAGTCTCCATGTAGACTATTTATAAGGTGAGTATATATTTTAAAAACATTCTATATAGTAAGAATATTACTGTTATCTAGTTTGGATTTTGATAATGTATATTTGTTGAAATAACAATAACTCGTCCAGTACACAATGTGTCAATTTTGCAATGTTTTGCTTAATTTGTTATCACTGGGTTGCTCATGTAACTATTTGTACATGTGTGGATATGTGTGTATGTGGCAGCATAACAGTTCTGCTACTCGTTGTAGTGCTCATTTAATGATCTTTCTTGATTAGATATAAAAGTAATATTACGCAAATGGATTCTCAGTGTACTTACAACTTTTTTATTTCTAACAGTAGAAAGCTCCAAGTGAAAGAAAAATGTTTTTTTTAATTTAGTTAGCAATTTATTATTTTATTTATTTTTTTAGTTTTGTATACAATTAAAATACCAATAGAAATTCTTAAAAAAAACCTCAATATATATGTTACATAGATATAGGGATTGTGTCTAAACAGATACATAGTGAAAAGTTGCAAACATGTCTGGCCTAATGGGCCTACAACCCCTGATGTTGAATGGGTTAAATAACAGGGTAACACAGACTTGACATTATTAGATGGATGGATAAGTAAACAAGCAATGACTAATAAAGTAAATTCTTAATAAATTAAAAAATATCTTTATCTGTAAATTATACATGATTTCACACTCTCTACCTGATTAATGATGATCAATGTAAGCATATATAACAATAAAAAATAATTTTACACTTCTTATCAATGTAAAACTATCTGGCTGATATTTCAGTGATTTACAGATAGATTAAAGTAATTATATTTAATGACAGTTGTATAATTACATTGAATGACATGAGGTCTGTTCCACCCATTATTAAGTATCAGGATCACATATTAATTACAACAAACAACTCTATTGGTACAATACAATGTGTAATTCTTAATGACACTGGGCTCTTCAGTTCAATTTATTAGAAATATCTCTAAGGATTTATTATACCAGTATTACTTAAAAAAGATTATATACACATTTGTAGATAGAATGATATTTATGGGCCTTTCAGGACCTAAGAGTCCATAGTATTTTACTTTATAGCCCCAGAGACTCAATGCCTTGGTTGATGCAACAAAACCCATACATAATATGAGAACATTAATTGGAAGGGGCTATCAAGTTATCTTTCTTTTTATAAAACATAATTAAAAAAAATAACAAAAACTAATAAAAACTAATTGCAGCTTAACAAACGAATTATGAGTGCTCAGCAGGATGGTACTAACCAAACCGTTAGCAGCAATGCACAGTACCAGCCTGCCTCTAGTATGTCTTCTAATAATACAAGCTTATACACTAATAGAATTTACTAAAAGTGCAGGACTGCTGAAAAGTTCTATTGCCATGCTTTACAACTCAGATATTCATTGTGTGACATTACATATTGTTGGTCTGATTGAGCATCTGAGGGCATCCTTAAACGGAAGGTGAGTGAGTGCAAGGTCTCTAACATCCACCAGCTCCGTGATGTCATTAAGCAGTGGAAGAGGACTCCAGTGGCAACCTGTGAAGCTCTGGTGAACTCCATGCCCATGAGGGTTAAGGCAATGCTGAAAAATAATTGTGGCCACACAAAATATAGACACTTTGGGCCCAATTTGGTCATTTCCACATAGGGGTGTACTCACTTTTGTTGTCAATGGATTAGACATTAATGGCTGTGAGTTATTTTGAGGGGACAGCACATTTACACTTTTATACAGGCTGTACACTTACTACTTTACATTGTAGCAGAGTGTCACATGAAAAGATATAATAAAATAATTACAAAAATGTGAGGGGGTGTACTCACTTTTGTGAGATACTGTATGTAATAGCTAACCCAGAGCAAACATCTCCCTCATTCTAAACAAGCAATTGATCTTTATCTTGGGTGAGTTTTCTTATATTGTGCTTGAGATTTCACTGAAACACGTCCCACATTTCAAACCTGTAAATTATATTTTAACTGTGTGACTTGTCTTATGTTTTTTAAGATGTGAGGCTTGGCTGAAACATTTTCCACATTCAGAACATTCAAATGGTTTTTCCCCTGTGTGAAATCTCACATGTTGATTGAGATTTGTGACCTGCCTGAAACATCTCCCACACTCTAAACATACAAATGGTTTTTCCCCTGTGTGAGTTTTTAAATGTGAATCGAGATGTGATGCTCGACTGAAACATTTCTCACATTCAGAACATGCAAATGGCTTATCTCCTGTGTGAGTTCTCATGTGTAGATTAAGAGTTTGGGCAACAATGAAACATTTTGAACATTCAGGACATTTAAATGGTTTTTCTCCTGTGTGCGCTCTCATGTGCAGAATGAGACTTGAGGACTGACCAAAACATTTCCCGCATTCAGAACATGCATATGGTTTTTCTCCTGTGTGAGTTCTCATATGCAGCTTGAGACTTGAGGCCCGACCAAAACATTTCCCACATTCTGAACATGAAAACGGTTTTTCGCCTGTGTGAATTTTCATATGTTCATTGAGAGTTTTTGCCAGACTGAAACATTTCCCACATTCAGAACATTCAAATGGTTTTTCTCCTGTGTGAGTTCCCATATGTCGCTTAAGATTTGTGGCCCGACTGAAACGTTTCCCACATTCAGAACATGCAAATGTTTTTTCTCCGGTGTACGCTTTTGACTTTGCTTTCAGATAACCATGCGATACACTTAAATCTTCCAATGCACAATCGGGCGAAGTAATGGAAATGTGGCACTCTTCAAAGGTATTCAAAATCACTGATCCATCTGAAACAAAAGCACCAAGAATAAATTAATTAAAAATACTACTAAATATCTTTGTCACAACCCACTCATCATTGAGCTTGAAAAGGCCAAGGAGACCAATCTTACCCACAAGTTGAACAGGATCTGGATACCGCATTCAGGGCAGCTTAATTAGATTCTAGGACAAGTAGCAGGCTCTCAAGTCATGTTAGCGGATTCAAGGAAAGGTTGTAGAAATTAATTTCTGATTAAAAAAAGAATAAACTCCTTCCTATGCCTATGGCACCAGTTGTTAGACATCTCTGGTCAGTGACTGAGCAGTGTTTGTTTGGCTCTAGTATACACAGTAACCTAAGTTTCTGGATGATGGGACAGAGTATAACCTGAATGGGGAATACAGACCTACGTTATCAGATATAAGGTCTTCGTTATGACGAGAACCTAGTGGAGGATGGAAGCAGGTTAGTGGGCCCAAAATGCCGGAAAAGAGGGAAAGGGATATTCCTAACACCTCATACCCATTATGCTTAGGGGAACTGGCAATTTGGTATATCCGCTCACTAGCCAACCTCCTCCCAGGTAAGGTAGTGACGTATTTTAGAGATGTTTTTTAGTTGGAAGAGACAAGATTTAATTAATGATTATATATGAGAAATGAAGAAGAGAACAGGGTCCAATAGAACTCCAAGACAACAGGCCTGTGAGGTAGGAGTAATGATGACATTGTCGATAGTAACAGATATGAGGAATGGAAGCTGTAGTAGAGGTTGGGAAGATAAGGAGATCTGTCATGTTGCGTTTGATTTTATGGGCAGACATCCAGGAGGATATACTTGACAGGCAGTTGGAAACTTGTGCTAGAAGACATCTCTGGTCAGTGTCTGAGCAGTGTTTGTTTGGCTCTAGTATACACAGTAACCTAAGTTTCTGGATGATGGGACAGAGTATAACCTGAATGGGGAATACAGACCTACGTTATCAGATAGAAGGTCTCCGTTATGACGAGAACCTAGTGGAGGATGAAAGCAGGTTAGTGGGCCCAAAATGCCGGAAAAGAGGGAAAGGGATATTCCGAACACCTCATACCCATTATGCTTAGGGGAACTGGCAATTTGGTATATCCGCTCACTAGCCAACCTCCTCCCAGGTAAGGTAGTGACGTATTTTAGAGATGTTTTTTGGTTGGAAGAGACAAGATTTAATTAATGATTGTATATGAGAAATGAAGAAGAGAACAGGGTCCAATAGAACTCCAAGACAACAGGCCTGTGAGGTAGGAGTAATGATGACATTGTCGATAGTAACAGATATGAGGAATGGAAGCTGTAGTAGAGGTTGGGAAGATAAGGAGATCTGTCATGTTGCGTTTGATTTGATGGGCAGACATCCAGGAGGATATACTTGACAGGCAGTTGGAAACTTGTGCTAGAAGAGAGCGGGGCATAGATCTGGTGCTGAGAGGTAGATTTGAGTGTCATCTGCATAGAGATGACACAGAAACCCAAATTATTTTATTAGGGAACCAAGTGAGGATGTATAGATACAAAAGAGGAGGGGGCCTAGGACTGAGCCTTGGGGTATGCCAACAGACAGAGGTTGAGGAGAAGTGGTGCCAGAGAAGGAGACACTAAAAGTTTGGTCTTGTAGGTAAGATGTGAACCAAGAGAGAACAGTGTCATGGATGCAGAGGGAGTGGAAAATGTGGATCAGTAATAGGGGTGGTCGACTGTATCAGCAGATAGATCCAGAAGAATTAGAATAGAGAAGTGGCCGTTCAAGCAGCCATTTTTTTACAAGCCCATAATTCGGAAGCCGTTCGGAGGCCCCCAAAAGATGCCAATTGATTACAAAATTAACTGACAACCTCACACACAGTACAGGGGGAGAGGCAGGGCGCCGTTAAGTGAGGCGGAAAGCTAATTTGTTCTTCAATTGGCACTTTTTGGAGGTCTGAATACGGCTAAGCAAGAAAAAAAAAATGGCGGCCGAAAATACGTAATTTTTTGCTGGGCTTTGCAGATAGTCCAAAATCCAAAGCGCTGAGCTAAAGTAAAGATTGTTAAAAAAAAAGGAAAATTGTTGCAAAGAGATTCAAAAAGTAAATGAGAAGAACCAAATAATTAATATTTTATTGTGTAGGTTCTGTGTATAATGATTAAGGATGGCCACTTGTGGCTCTCAAGTGTACATATAAAAACTTAACTTTATTTAGTAGTTTTATTAAAACAATTTTTTTTTATTTTCATCTCAAAAGTGCAAAATAAAAAAGGGGAAAAAGAGAGAATGAATATGTTTTATCTGCAATTAAAAATACTGAGAAAGGAGTGTATATTCCTTACTATCTATTTTTTTCTTGAAAGTTCACAAGAATAAAAATATATTTTACAAACAACCTCCAAACTATGAGCACATAGTGGCATAGAAATGCCTTCCTAGCTATGCTATTCCTCCATCCTGAAAAGATTGCAAGATAACTACTGCAAGTGTATGCTACGAGTGAACTGCCTGACAAAGCCAAAAAGCACCAGCAAAAATCTTCATTGAATTTTGTCCTACTAAAAGATTATGAGTTATCCTGTTTACACACAAACCCTATGCTAATCCACTTTATGGGCAGTCCAAAGAATAGAAGAAAATATTATGTAATGTAATAAAGACCACTCGCAAAGGCTTTTAAAACCTTTGCGGACCGCCTCAGCAGCACTTAAAGAGACAGTGCACGGTCTCTAACAAACACCCGGCCCCTAAAATGTAAACCCTTTCAAAGGCGGTCCTTAAATAATTACCCATTGAGGTTTAGGGGGTCCATATGCTGCAGGGTCCCTATTGGGTAGCCTGTAGCACCTAAAATGAACCCTCATGCCGCAAAGGGTCCAGATCAGGAGCCCCTGATACCTAACATTAAGCCCCATGTGCAGGGAGTCCCGATTGGGACCCCCTGGCACCTAATATTAATCCCCTCCCGACCAGCGGGTCCTTATAGAACATCTAAATAACCCTTACCATAGGTCCTTAAAGAACATGTGTGATGTAATTAATAAATACCTGCTGCAGGGGCCTGTGGCATTTAAACTATTAACCCCCTATGCTCCATGGCAGTCTATACAGACCCCCATGGAACAAGTATTAAACCCTTATTAACCATGGAGGTCTATTGAGACCCCTATGGGGAAAAAAATTAACACATTAAAAGCCATGTGTGTCTACCAGAAAACACTACAATAACCTAATAAAATTAACCCCTTCACAATAAACTAATAAATAAAATGCAAAAAAATCTAACTTAATTAAAATAAAAAATTTAATTACTTTAGAAATTGGATTTTAAAATAATAAAATACCTAACTTATAACTAAAATTTATTAAACCTAATTAAATAATACAATTAATCCTATTTAATTATTAAAAAAGTTAAACCTATTTAATTATAAAATAAATCCTAATTATTATAATAAATTAATCCAAGATAATTAAATAAGAATAAACCTAAATAATTATTAAATAAAATGTAACCTAATTTATTAAATACAATTAAAACTACTTAATTAAATAAAATAAACCTACCTAGTTAAATAAATTTAAAAAAAAACAAATTAAATAAAACTATATAATTCATTTTAAATGAATCTATTTAATTAGAAAAATAAGACTAATTAATAAAATAAACCTAATTAAAATAAACTAAACCTAATAAATATAAAAAGTGAAATAAAAAAAAATAAACCTAATTAAATAAATAAACCTATTTAATTAAATAATGATAACCCGAATTACTAAAAATAAAAACCCCTAAATTACTAAAAAAAAAAAAAAAATGTAAATTACAAAAAATAAAAAAGCTAAATTACATTAAAAAAAATTAAAACAGCTCATAAATAACTTACAATTAAAAAAAACACTAAAATAATAAAAGTTATCATCTTCTGGGCCAGGAAAGAGCCCTCAAACCCCCCCCAAAAAAAAACAAACCCACCACTAATAATTGACTGATCTAACAGATCGCCCCCTCGAATATGGCAGATACCACGGTAGCTTAGGCATAAATAAGATTTTTGAGCGTTCTGATTAGCTGAAACAGATGTAAATCATATTTCATCAAATCAGAATGGGTTATTTGATGTCACCCTGCTTTCTAACTTGAATATTTTGGACAAATCAGACTGCTCAGATTGAGGGTTTTATTTATAGCATCTATTCTATTTATAGCATCTAGACTTTGTGGTATCCATACTAATATAATAATGATACAGTGAATATTAATAAGTAAAAAATAATAATACATTAAATAATATATAAGTATATAGTTGCTAGAATGATATTTGTATGAATTTCATCTGCCATATAATATAAAAATTGAGAGATCTTGTTGTCTTTGAAAATGAGTTTATTAGAAATAAAGAAGTTTTGCAATTTAATATTTGCAACATACTTTATAATTTTCCAGCCCTTAAATTCAATGTGGCAATAATAGATAAAAAAAGTAAGATTCATCATAGTATGATGATATAATAGTGAATTGGTGGTACTTTACTAAGGTCTAAGTTAATTTCAAGTTTTTACTTTTTCAGATTTTAAGTTTAAATCTATTTTAGTCAAACTGAAATAATTGTTACATTTTAACAGGTATTTCAGGGTTTATAATAAACTCTGAATAGGTTTCTTTTTATGTTGTTCATAATAATCTTTATTTAACTAAATTCTGTTAATTGACAATTTGGGAAAAGATGACAGTTCTTGTTAAATTTAATTCCATCTTGCTTTCTCTACAAAGACCGACAGCTTTACACCTCCTATAAAATTCCAAACAAGTGGTAAATCTGCAGTAAATAAATCTTTTAAAAAAAAAGTAAAATAAACTCCTTGTAAGCAAAAAAATAAATAGGCAGTTGTGTATTATATTACAAACACTTGTGTAAGGACTAAGTGATATTATGATGATGATAATCTTTTATTGTTTATTAACTACTCACCTGCTTTGGCATTTAATGGATTCTCCTCAGACGGCAGGTGACCCCTCACATACGGCTCTTCTCCTTGCTCAATCATTGAGATGACTGTAGGTGTCCCATGAGCATGTCCTGTATATGATCAATGAAAGTGATTAAACAATAATTTGATCACATGAGTTTTGAATGAAATGTTATTTCAAAAATTTCCTTACAATATTTCATATTTTCTCACCTACAAACGTAAGGTTTTGGTAATTCTCAATCATCACCTCCTTATAAAGCTCTTTGTCTTCCTCTGTTATAGAGTCCCACTCGTCCTTGGAGAAGTAAACGGCAACTTCATCAAAATCACATTGTACCTAAAAACAATAAATCCTTCAGATCAGGGAGTTTTCCTGAGACAAAATCCCCTTTTTTTTCATTCAAATGTTCCCACAACAAGCAAAGGGAACCAAGAAGCTCAAAACAGCCAGGAAAGATGAGACAGAGAGAGAGAGGGGGAGACAGAGAGAGAGAGAGACAGAGCGAGAGAGAGAGAGAGAGAGAGAGAGAGAGAGAGAGAGAGAGAGGAGACAGACAGAGAAACAGAGGAGACAGACAGAGAGAGGGAGAGAGAGGGAGAGACAGAGAGAGACAAAGCGAGAGAGAGAGAGGGAGAGACAGAGAGAGACAGAGCGCGAGAGACAGAGGAGACAGACAGAGAGACAGAGAGGAGACAGACAGAGAGAGAAGACAGAGAGAGGGAGAGACAGACCGAGAGAGAGGAGACAGAGAGAGGAGACAGAGAGAGGAGACAGAGCGCAAGAGGAGACAGAGCGCAAGAGGAGACAGAGCACAAGAGAAGACAACATTTATAAAACCAAATGGATGAATTAAAAGACTTATAATGTACAGAAATAAATGTAAGAGGAGATTCATACTGGGCCCATTCTGGTTTCTGGAGACTCCTCTTACAAAATCCTTACAAGAAAACCCTTATGATTGGTCACTAAGTAATGTATTGTGCTGGTACTACAGGATACTTGTTCTAAAGTGAGATTACATGACTCTAATAAGAGTGAATGGAGATCCTACATGTTGTCTGAAGGCTCTGCTGTTATGGAAAGTGCACATACATGGCAGTTACTGAACATGTTCACGTGTACTTAGGAGGGTCTGCGAGTGCTCTCAGAGATACGTCCTTATATTTACGTTCAACCTCCCGCAAGAGCGGAAAAAGCCTTATGTGGCATTAAATAGCCAAAGCAGGATAAAAAAATAGTTAAAGAAGATTTTTTATGACAATACAAATGAACAATAAATGTAAATGACAAATACCAATCACACAATTAAACACTGCCCCCCAACTAATGCTCAGTCACACCACCCACCCACCTGTGTATCACCTGCCATTTAATACCATGTAATAAGTTAGAAAGTAACATATAATATGAGGTGACTGATAAGTAATGTTCATCTGCAAGAATAAAAAACACGAATGTTTGAGTGGGAAACACAAGCTACACAGACACAATGATGCATTGTTTACTGGAGCTGCTATGGAGATACTATGGGTCCTTACCACTGACTCATGAATTTAACCTCTTAGCTGCCACGTTGTTTACTGATGTGGTAATTACTAAGTTTCTGGGGCCTGACTCAACTTGCATCTGATTGAGTATCATGTAAACTATTTTATTTTGTATCAAAATCCCCATACCTACATATCAGTAAGCTCTTAAATTCAAGTTAGGACCACAGAAAAAACTCTTAATCTATGTTACAATATCATGGCTACGTATCTGTAAAGTACTCCCATACACATAAGGAATTCTTAAAGCACTCATACAATCTAATAGCTATGTATCTGCTGACATACACATAAGGACCAATGGGCTATTTCCTTTACGTTAAACTCCTCTGGGTATATGATGTGAACCAGCCTACGGGAGCCAGGTAATAGCTACTTATACTCTCCAGTATAAACTGCTGTAGCTACGTTTCTTTGTTATAATAGTTTATACGCGAGCCATGTAATCAAACCCTAGGTGAGCAGCAGCAGCCTCCATATAGTACAGAACTAGCTTCACCTTTAGGGGGGATGTTCAGATCTCAGTTTAAACAATAACTTCAGCTGAGAGATAAACTCTTCCTACCCATTTTAGACTTTTTAAAACAAATGTTCTTTGCTGTATACTTAATTGTAAATAATATATATATTATTATTAACACAGGCTGAGATCCCGCTCCATGCTAATGATAGCCAGTAAGCTTGAAACAGCTGTACATGGATTGGATACTCAGCCTGTGTTTAATCCAACTCTGGCTTTGCATTAAAGCTGTGTAATACAGATTGCACAAGCTTAAAGGAAGCCATGTGTGATAATGGCTATGGATTGAAGAGCGAGGCCTTTGTGGGCACATTTGCATGTCCCAGCTTAGCTTCCCAGAATGCAGTGTAATAACTGATTTTCTCTGAACTCTGAGCTGGAAGCAGGTTTTTTAACTTGTTATATATATATATATAATCAGAGTATTGCAGTGAATAGTGATACCTATTTTATTGGACAAACGTATTCATAATAAAGCGACGAGCTTTCGAGAGATAATGTCTCTCTTTATCAAGACAAAAAGCGATACTCACTGCAATACTCTGATTATTCAACTGGATTACTGGACATTCACGGCTACCTCACACTTCACATTATATATATATATATATATATATATATATATATATATATATATAATGTCAGTTGTCCGTTAATCTATTCCTTTACTCTTTAGATTTGAGCTGTGTTCTTCCAGTGACCTTCATCTTTTTTGTTTTGTCTCTCACATGGACAGATCACAGGAACTTTCTTCATTACCTGCCCATTTCCTCTAAATATAACTTCTGGGGTTTCAGTCCTGATCTTCTCAGCCATCTTCATCCTCCTCGTCTTCATCATTAGGAACTTAGATTCTCCAAGGCTTGCGCTTCTGATCCACAATGAGAGAGAAATGAGACATATGTGTAATTATGTAACAGAAAAATGGAGGCACAGCTCAGGGGAGACAGGAAATCAGAGCAAGAAAGGAAACACAAACATACATATGTCTGCGTGCGTGCGTATATAAATATGTATATATATATATATATATATATATATATATATATATATATATATACATATATATATATATATATATATATATATATAAACACACACACACATACATACATTATAGATTACAGGAGCGTATATCAGTTCTAAGTTTGATAATGTCTACCTCTTTTAAAAATTACAGAAAGCTATAAAGAAACATATAAGGACAATATGGGAACTTACATAGTTACATAGTAATTGAGGTTGCAAAAACACTTTTAGCCTATCAAGTTCAACCTTTTAAGATCTACTCTGATCTGAAATATGCAGATTAGTTGTTAATTGATCCAGAGGAAGGCAAACAAAAAACCCCAGTGAAACTTTGCTAATTGTCTCAAAAGGGGAACAAAATAATTCCTCCCTGGATCAATACTCCCTCTCTAATTAACCAGGATAACCCTGAATGCTCTTTTTAATAAAAAATATATCCAATCCCTTTTTAAACTTATCTATCGAATCCGCTGTCACCACCTCCTCTGGTAGAGAATTCCACAGATTAACCATCCTTACTGTGAAGAACCCTTTTCTTTCTGTAAGGTGAAATCTTTTTACTTCTAACCTCAATGGAGGTCCTCTTGTCAGTTGAAAACCTCTTGGCACAAAAAGCTCCCTTGACAAATTTTCATACTGACCATGGATGTAGTTATATAAAAGTAATCATATATCTTCTTAAACGACTTTTTTCGAGAGAAAATAAGTTTAATGTGGATAGTCTTTTCCTGGCAAGCTTCTGGCATTAGTAAGCATACACCTTATGCTAGGAGTTTGTAGTTTTGAAGAGCCTGCCTTTCTTTAAGCTTATTCCCTAAGTCTCTAAAATCATTCTTTTTAGTACACTCCATCTTCCCCTAACTTTGTTGTTGGTACCAATATGTACCAAGTCTGCCGGGTTCATTTCTAGCCTCTCCCAATAATCCATCTACCCGATCCACAACATGCCGAACCCGAACACCCGGGAGACAGCAAACTGTACGATTGCTGGGATCTGGGTGACAAATCACCCTGTCTACCTTCCTAATAATAGAGTCCCCTACCACCAAAACCTGTCTGTTGCTCTGCCTAAACTGCCCTCTTACTCCTCCAGTAGAATTGTTCTCCCGGCTGTTAGAGGGAACAGCTCCATATGGCATTGCCATTCCTGAATGGACATCAACAGTTTCACTCATCTGGAAAATCTGTTGGTGCTTGCCAACTCAGTATTGGCCTGCCTCCTCCTGTTCCCCCTGCTTCCCCTTCTAACTGTAACCCAGCTACCTCCCTGGACATCCTCACTAGCCCCAGCTCCAACCTCCATCCTAGGCCCAGCTAAACTGTGCTCAGTGAGCACCAACCCCCTTTCCAGTGGAGCAATATCACTAAGTGCTGCAATTCTCCTCTCCAGATCTCCAATTTGAGCTTCCAGAGAGGCAACATGCTCACAACTCTCACAGAGGTATGGACCCTGGATCATCTGTTCCAGTAGTGCATACATATGACAGGATGTACACTGGGTGAGGTTGCCACTGGACGGATTCATAATTACAGAAAAAAAAATCACTCCCATCTCACCTGTACCATATCACACATGGGATAAACACACTTTACTTGACTGAGTAAATCAAAGTTACCAGTTTGCAGAACTTTACCAAAAACAAAATAGTTCCTAGAGGACTAAGGGTACAGTTGATAACGGCAGGATATCTTTTAGACCTCACATTTATATAAAAATGTCTATTACCTCAAATGCTTCCTACATTTAATGAATGTGATCCTAGAAATGAAACAACAAAACATGGAGCCTATAAAAAGTGGAGAACTCCCATAAAGAGTTCTGTAAATATCAAAAAGAGGCTGATTTTGAAAACCTAATGCTTTAAAACGAAAATATGGAAAAGTACAAGAAAGAACTTTCTTTGAGGAAACAAAATAAATTTTCAAGGGATAAGTTAGAGCTACACAAGCTAGAGATGCAAATCTGATCACCACTAAAAATCTAACCCAACGCCTATAGATTTTACACTCTGCCGAAGGTTCACAAAAGAATAAAGCCGATACCATGGAGACCGATTATTTACGGCAATAATAACCTCACGGAAAAGATAAGTATCCGTGTAGATGACAGTCTTAAAGATCTGGTTAGTTGCTTGCCCTTTATATCTAAAAGATACAAGTGGTTTGTTGACGCACTTGGATAACCTGAGAATACCGCCAACATCATACTTGGCAAGTATTGATGTCGAACAACTTTATAGCCGAATACCACACGAGCCGGGGATAAAAGCCACGGAATACTTTCTAAATCCAAAAGGAAGAGAGAGCAACAACAATGGAACATATTTATCATTACCTTGTTATAGTTTGTCCTAACCACAAATTATGAATTATGGGGCATTCATATAGGTTGGAAGCCCTATGATCCATGTGAACTGTTATTCTATTTTCATATCAAAACTCAAGCATAAAATAAACCTTTATTAGTCATCATATAAAAGAAACTGAGCAGTGACAACAAGATCATCGGCAATAACAGTAGACAATATATATTTTTCTTTCCAAAAGCCAGTATATTTAAGATTCCTGTTTCACCAAAATATGTATATCTCTCAAAGAATCAAATTCAAAACTAGTACTAATATATTAACAATCATTGTTGAATACGAAATTTTATGATATGATACTAAGGAGTATTTGGGCTTAAAAATACTCATCTGATGTAAACTGATATTGTAACATTTACAGGATTTAAAGATCAAAAGGTTAGTTGGGTAGGAGCTCAGATTTTGACAGCCCGTAGGGTTTTTCTGCCTGTAACCTGCAGATGATTTGCGGGTAGCTGAAAGAGGCCAATGTAATAGGCGGGCTGTGATTTCTAAAATCGCAGAAACTTAATAGAGGCCATAGTCTTTATTATTTATCTTATTGCTAGTATCACAATCTATAGATATCACAGTGATACCCTTTGATTAGGGATTAACCTTAGAATTTAGTTAGGCTTTACTTTATCACTTCTTCTATATCACGCTTATTGTTGGTGATATTTATCATGTGAGAAGGATTTAAATATTTATACGTTTTATCACCCCAGACCAGGGCACGTTACAAAAACAAATAGGTTTTATCTTCATATTTTTTTAATTCATCCCCATAAGGTGGATTTCTTGTATTTTATTGAGATTTAATTAAAAATTGCATTATTCTTACAAATTAGAACTATATACAGTGGGGGGAAAAGTATTTGATGCCCTGCTAATTTTGAATGTTTGTCCACTGACAAAGAAATTATCAGTCTATAATTTTAATGGTCGGTGTATTATAACAGTGAGAGACAGAATAACAAAAAAAAACAGAAAAACGCATGTCAAAAAAGTTATAAATTGATTTGCAGGTCAGTGAGGGAAATAAGTATTTGATCCCCTATCAATCAGCAAGATTTCTGGCTCCCGGTTGTCTTTTATACAGGTAACAAGCTGAGATTAGGAGCACTCTCTTAAAGGGAGTGTTACTAATCTCAGCTTGTTACCTGTATAAAAGACACCTGTCCATAAAAGCAATCAATCAATCAGATTCCAAGCTCTCCACCATGGGCAAGACCAACAAGCTGTCCAAGGATGTCAGAGACAAGATTGTAGACCTACACAAGGCTGGAATGGGCTACAAGACCATCGCCAAGAAGCTTGGTGAGAAGGTGACAACAGTTGGTGCGATTATTCGCAAATGGAAGAAACACAAAATAACTGCCAGTCTCCCTCGGTCTGGTGCTCCATGCAAGATCTCACCTCGTGGAGTAATCAATGATCATGAGAGTGGTGAGGAATCAGAACTACACGGGAGGATCTTGTTAACGATCTAAAGGCAGCTGGGACCAGTCACCAAGAAAACAATTGGTAACACACTACGCCGTGAAGAACTGAAATCCTACAGCGCCCGCAAGGTCCCCCTTGCTCAAGAAAGCACATGTACAGGCTCGTCAGAAGTTTGCCAATGAACATCTGAATGATTCAGAGGAGAACTGAGTAAAAGTGTCGTGGTGAGATGAGACCAAAATTCTAGCTCTTTGGCATCAACTCAACTTGCCATGTTTGGAGGAGGAGGAATGCTGCCTATAACCCCAAGAACACCATCCTCACCATCAAACATGGAGGTGGAAACATTATGCTTTGGGATGTTTTTCCTTTAAGGGGACAGGACAACTGCACCGCATCAAAGGGTCGATGGATGGGGCCATGTACCATCCAATCTTTGGTGAGAACCTCCTTCCCTCAGCCAGGGCATTGAAAAGAAGCACATTAAAGTCCTGGAGTGGCCTAGCCAGTCTTCAGACCTTAAGAAAATCTGTGGAGGGAGCTGAAGGTTCAAGTTGCCAAGCAGCAGCAAAGAGGAGTGGGAAAAAAATCCCTCCTGAGATGTGTGCAAACCTGGTGGCCAACTACAAGAAACGTCTGACCTCTGTGAATGACAACAAGGGTTTTGCCACCAAGTACTAAGACGAAGGGGTCAAATACTTATTTCACTCATTGACCTGTAAATCAATTGATAAAAAAATGTTGACATGCGTTTTTCTTGATTTTTTTGTTGTTGTTCTCTCTCTCACTGTTACAATACACTTACCATTAAAAATATAGACTGATCATTTCTTTGTCAGTGGACAAACGTTCAAAATCAGCAGGGGATCAAATACTTTTTTTTACCTCACTGTGTGTATATATCTGTATACATATATATATATATATATATATATATATATATATATATATACATATCACATATTATAATTGTCAAACTGTGATTCGTCATCACGCTTACGACAAATCGCAGTTTGACAATGATCCGATCGAGGGGGGGAGATACACAGAGGGAGAGGGGGGGAGGAGACACAGAGGGAGACGGGGGGGGGGGGGGAGAGGCACAGAGGGAGAGGGGGGGGAAGAGACACAGAGGGAGACGGGGGGGAAGAGACACAGAGGGAGACGGGGGGAAGAGACACAGAGGGAGACGGGGGGGAAGAGGCACAGAGGGAGACGGGGGGGAAGAGGCACAGAGGGAGACGGGGGGAAGAGGCACAGAGGGAGACGGGGGGGGGGGGGAAGAGGCACAGAGGGAGACGGGGGAAGAGACACAGAGAGAGGGGGAAAAGACACAGAGAGAGGGGGAATAGAGACACAGAGGGAGAGTGGGGAAAGAGACACAGACGGAGAGGGGGAAAGAGACACAGAGGGAGAGGGGGAAAGAGACACAGAGGGAGAGGGGGAAAGAGACACAGAGGGAGAGGGGGAAAGAGACACAGAGGGAGAGGGGGGAAAGAGACACAGAGGGAGAGGGGGAAAGAGACACAGAGGAGAGGGGGAAAGAGACACAGAGGGAGAGGGGGAAAGAGACACAGAGGGAGAGGGGGAAAGAGGCAAAGAGGGAGAGGGGGAGAAAGAGACACAGGGGAGGGGGAAAGAGACACATGGGAGGGAGAGGGGGGGGGAGACACCGGGAGAAGGGGGAAAGAGACACAGGGAAAGGGGGCAAAGAGAGCCGGGGGCAAAGAGAGCCGGGGGAAGGGGGAAGAGACACGGGGGGGAGGGGGGAAGAGACACAGGGGAGGGGGGAAAGAGACACATGGGAGGGAGAGGGGGGGGGGAGACACCGGGAGAAGGGGGAAAGAGACACAGGGAAAGGGGGCAAAGAGAGCCGGGGGCAAAGAGAGCCGGGGGCAAAGAGAGCCGGGGGAGGGGGAAAGAGACACGTGGGGAGGGGGGAAAGACACAGGGGGAGGGGGGGAAAGACACAGGGGGAGGGGGGAAAGACACAGGGGGAGGGGGGAAAGAGACACGGGGGATGGGGGAAAGAGACACGGGGGAGGGGGGAAAGAGACACGGGGGGGATGGGGGAAAGAGACACGGGGGAGGGGGGAAAGAGACACGGGGGAGGGGGGAAAGAGACAAGGGGGAGAGGGGGGAAGAGACACGTGGGGAGGGGGGAAAGAGACACGGGGGGAGGGGGAAAGAGACACAGGGGAGGGACGCAGTTCTTGCGAGCTCGCAAAGCATGATGACGTTTTGTAGTTTGACAACTATTATATGTGATAACATACACGTACATACATTATATACACACACATACATATATATATATATATATATATATATATATATATATATATATATATATATATATATATATATATATATAGCATTTGTGGGCACATTTGCATGCTCCAGCTCAACTTCCCAGAATGCAGTGTAATAACGTTTTTTCTTGGAATTTTTAACCAGAAGCAGGTTTTTTAGCTTTTTTAAATGTGAACACAGATGTACAATTTATATATATATATATATATATATATATATATATATATATATATATATATATATATATATACACACACACAAACATACAATATATATATATATATATATATATATATATATATATATTAAATGTATTAATGATAAAACATACGGTGTGTATAAAGACATCACAGAGAGTACAATATGACCCGTTATGTACAATATTTGTATCTATAAAATGTGCAGAGCTCAGAGATAAAGTAATGTATAATATAAAGAGATACACAGGGATATAAACATACTATACACGGAGACAGACAGACATTTCTACCTTCTCTCTGCTCCGTGTTCAGATCTCACTTCCGTGTTGCGCGGCGCCAGTTGCTAAGCATCATTATAGCGTCACTGCCAATAGTTAAATCCGAAGTTTCAGGTAATTCGCCATGTTTGTTATGGGCAATAGAGCGAGACTGCTCACAATGCAAGAATAATATAAATTACATAATTTGTATGAAAGCATGTGTCCGAATTATTGGTTATCATATTAAACAAAATAAAAAATGAACTGAATACGATGCATAAATTATGAAAAAGAACTATTATCACAACAAGTGCTACTGGGAGTTGTAGTCCTCTCTATTCACTTCCGCTTAGTGGAAGTACTTCCGGTTTTCGTGTGTAGCGGCGCAGTAAGGAGCCGTAAATCCGTTTCTATCTGATTGTGAATAAGTTATTGCTCTTGTAGGTAAATGATCGGTGTATGTAAGAGAGGAGGCTGGGAGAGAAATGATTGTGTGAGAGAGGCAGAGAGCGAGGGGAAGAGGGAGAGATAAGAGGAAGTTATGGAAGGAGAGACAGGGAGGTAGGGAGAGAGATAGGTGGAGAGGGGGTGGGAAGGAAAGAGAGAGAGGGGGGAGAGAAGATATGGAAGGGGAGACAGAGAGGGAGAGATATAGAGAGGGGTTGGGAAGGAAACAGAGAGAGGGGTGAAAAAGGAAGGTGGAGAAAGAGAGAGAGCGAGGAGAACATATGGGGAGGGAAGGAGTGAAAGGTAGGTGGATGGAGGGAGAGATGGGGATGGATAGAAAGAGAGGGAGGGGGATATATATATATATATATGGAGGGGGAGATGAGAGAGAGGCAGAAATATAGAGAGACAGAGAGTGGGGGAGAGCAAGTGGGGGGGGGGGGGGAGAAAGCCTTCAAATGTATATTTGAGCTGTATAACCCTTTAATATTATTTCTAAGATGGGACTCACTTTGCACAAGGTGCTGTTTTTTGCGTGAGGACATAACAGCAACTTGTAAGAAATATAGTCTTCACAAGGCATGTCCTTAAACCTGGAATACTTTGTATAACGAGAGTGGTGTAAAAACCCCCATAGGAACAAAGGGTGAAATGAATAGGTCCCTGAGAGGTTTATATAAACAGCAACAATGTTATTTGCCTCCTTAAAGGAACAAAAGGAAGTTCTTAAGTTAAAGCCTTGCCATGCGTGTTCGGCCTGCAGACACTTCCCAGTGCCATGATGATATTGACTTAGAACGCAAGTAGTCTCACTGCGCTGGTGGAGATGAGCGCCGGAGGCACTCATCCCTACGACCACGCACGCCTTGCGCATCATACTTACAAACCGCGGAACTACACATGAAAGCGAAACTCAAATACACAATTCAAATTGCGAGACCCGCAGCACTTTGAAAAAATCATCTATTAAAATGATGGCCCGTAGCACTTAGAAAAGAAAACCGCCAATGAGGGGAAAAAAAATACGAGACACAAATAATACAAACTTAACAGACGCAACACGCACAGCGAAAAATACATAGCAAGGGAGGACAGCCAGAACGTCTGGGAATGAGGTTACACGCCAATTTAAATACAATTTTAACATTTTCGCCACTTGAAAATCACCTGAGCGAAAGAGAAAATAGTAGCCAACGAAAACGAGGCTACACGACCCCTAAGCACGCAAAACACGGCCATGCACATACACCTTTTACACAGACCCGTACGACCTAATAAATACACTTTTAGGAAGGACGCTAAATGCTCAACACCCGCCTAACACATACACACTAGCAGCCATTTTACAACAATCACTGAAACCTAATAACATTACCATTACAAAATAAGGAACTACACAGCTAAACAAACGGTAAAGGCGCTCAGCGCGCGACTCACAAGGAGCGCCAACGGTGTTTACAGGACCGCAACTACACAAGGGGTGAGGCTTACAATGCGAGTCAAAAGCCCATCAGCGCAAAATTTGCAATGAGCGCAAAAGGAGCTCTCATAACCAAACATACACTAACCAAGAGGCTCGCAATGAGCGCCGAAGGTACTCACACAACCAAAATACTTACTTTGTGTACCAAACAGCATTACCTGCCTTACAATTCTTTCGCCGTCATTTTTGACGGGCAAGTCGCTAGTACATTTACGATTGTTCTCTTGGTCTTAATGACGTCTATGTTCTTTTTGAAAGTGTTTGTATTAGATTTTTATCTCCTGGTAAACACTGGGGTAATGTATGTTAGAGTCAAATTATAAATCTAAGAACATATGATATAAGAGGTTCAAATGTATCCTATTTGTAAATTGCTTAATATAAGATTTGATCTGCGGTTGCTAAAATGTTCTCATTTTTCATAGTTACATATTAATTGAGGTTGAAAAAAATACTTTTAGTCCATCAAGATCAACCTTTTTAGATCTCGTCTGATCTGCAATATGCGGATTAATTGTTAATTGATCCAGAGGAGCAAACAGAAAAAAAAAACAAGTGAATCTTGTTATTTGTCTCAAAAGGAAAAAATAAAAAAAATCCTTCCTGACCCTGGATACTGGCGATCGGACTCCTCCATGGATTTCCTTGGCCAAAAGAATAGCTTGAAGTTTTTTAAGGGATTTTAGATCCCTTGAGAAAGTTTTTAATAAGAAAGGCGTTGTAAATATGACTAATATAATAGTCCTTACCTTGAAATATGAAAAGTAAAGAGCATACCCCTCTGGGGTAACCTAAAGAGAAGGACAACAAATGGCTACTAGATGGACAGTACTAGATATTGCAGATCCGAGGAGATCTTAAAAGGTTGAACTCGATGGACTGGAAGTCTTTTTTTAAACCTCAATTACTATGTAACTATGACAGCTTTTTTTCCCGTAGAGACAAAGATAAGAGAAGCACTTTGACTGAATCTCAACTGGATAGTTTATTATCACCTGAATCATCTTCAATTCAAATAGATTTAGGAGAAAATGCAACATTAGATCAATGTAAAATAATAGAAATACAAGATAAAGAAGATCTCACAACGTCAACTATGAGAAATTTGATTTCAGAATTGCAACTTTTTTTAAAAGCTGAAATAACACAAGACATTACAAATAATACCAAGATTTTAAATGGCATGATTTCTTATTGTGAAGACATAGAAAAAAAACAAGATTCGTTGGTTTCATATAACTATTGACATACTTACATAGGGCCTCGGTATCTCTGTGATCCCTTACTAGGGTGCTACTGCCCCTAAGCCTCCCCTTCCTATGGCCAATCGCAAGCCAGGCAATCGGCTGTTAGCTTTGGCGGGCTTGTTAAAATAAATTCAAGGAAGGACTGTGCAGCACTATAAATGATGGGGGACACATTGGCGGACATGAAGATGACATGTACTACATTGGCTAGCTGGCACATCGCCGCTAGCCAATACTGTAATTTGTGGCCACAGTCCGCCGGGCTGGAAGATCGAGTTGCTGCCTTGGAGGTCATCCAAACCCAGGACTCTGGGATTGAATGAACCCCAAGGCAGTAACATGTTCTCCAAGCCCGGCGGACTTTGTGGCCACAAATGACAGTATTGGCTAGAGGTGATGTGCCAGCTAGCCAATGTACTTCATGTCATCCTAATGTCCCCAATCAATTACAGTGCTGTACAGTGCTGCATTGAATTTATATTTAACCTTAAGCAAATAGGAACTAATGAAGACGCATTAGCGTCATTACTCAAGGAAGCAAAGCGTGCATTTATACAGTTCATGTCATCATGATGGACATAGATGGCAAATGCGTGAATGGTTGGCATTATGTGTACAACGTGATGACGCGGTGACGCTCAAAGCGTTGCTACGTCATCACGCAATTGTATCACAAGTATGGATAGTGAAGGCGCGAATTAATGGCAATACACGTATAGCGTGATGACGCGGTAATACGCGCCGCGTCACCACGTTACCCAATAGACCAATGAGGTTGTTTTAATACAGGCAATAAGTGGATAGAAAGTGCTATAAAAGCACTATGATAATGAAGTTCATTAACCCATGAGTAAGCCCTAAGTAGGGCGAAACGGGCCGTCTGGATTACTTCTAAAAAGATAAGTGCATTCACTTAGGTTGTGGTATATTATATTGAATTGAGAGGGTGCTATAAAGTATAATTTGCATCTAGCAAATAGTATTTACTGATGGTATTTTGGCTCAACACGCCACCTAGAATTGCATGTTGTGCATTTATGATCAAGTGGTGTATATAATATGGATGACACTGGCAATGTCTTCTCATTAGCCTTGATTTAAACGATTGGTCTTTTTCACACCCTCTTATATATTGACAAGTAATGTAATATATTCATTATTTGTTTTATTTTTATTTTTTTATTGTTCCCAACCGTATAGTGCTTGCACTTATCTTTTTTCTCAGTTTTTTGTTGTTTTATACAACATTTGGTTTTAGCTATTAAATAGGTTATAGCTTCCCAAGGATTAAGCAAATTCATTTGCCATATGAGGGAAACTATTATAACCATTATAACAACCATCCAATAGGATATTATTTGTATTTACGGATATACAATAGTATTTATATATGCATATGGACAGTTCCATACCTCCCCTTTGTATTGTATTATATATTTTGGGTGTGTAAGATATATATCTTTCAGATAGTATCATATCCTATTGTAACTAGATTTGGTTAACAATAATAGCTTTAACTATATCCACTAGTCATTCATAAAATTCCAGTTCTCGTAACAATTTACGGCCCGCAGCACACTAATGGTTACCCCAAGCAACTAACATTAACCCCCCCCATGCTGTGGCATCCCCATTGGAACCCCCGGAGGGTCCCCACATTAACCCTTGCAGCGAGGGTCCCCTAAAAGGTCCTTAAAGGACCTGTGATCAATAAAACTATTAACCCCTGCTGCGGGGGTACTATAAGTACCCCTCAGCACCTAAAATAAACCCCATCACTCATGGGGGTCAATATAGACCCCCATGATACTAAAATGAACCCCCTCAGTCCAATAGGGATCTATATAGACACCTATAGAGCCCTATAAAACACTATTAACCCCTAGGTCAAACCTATAAGTGCCATGAAGGTCCTCCAGAACCCTCATGACAAAGTCTAAGCACTACACTACACTATTAACCCTAACTATACCCCATTAACTCCTTAACCATATTGGAACCCCCGGAGGGTCCCCACATTAACCCTTGCAGCGAGGGTCCCCAAAAAAGGTCCTTAAAGGACCTGTGATCAATAAAACTATTAACCCCTGCTGCGGGGGTACTATAAGTACCCCTCGGCACCTAAAATAAACCCCATCACTCATGGGGGTCAATATAGACCCCCATGATACTAAAATGAACCCCCTCAGTCCAATAGGGATCTATATAGACACCTATAGAGCCCTATAAAACACTATTAACCCCTAGGTCAAACCTATAAGTGCCATGAAGGTCCTCCAGAACCCTCATGACAAAGTCTAAGCACTACACTACACTATTAACCCTAACTATACCCCATTAACTCCTTAACCATATTGGAACCCCCGGAGGGTCCCCACATTAACCCTTGCAGCGAGGGTCCCCTAAAAGCTCCTTAAAGGACCTGTGATCAATAAAACTATTAACCCCTGCTGCGGGGGTACTATAAGTACCCCTCGGCACCTAAAATAAACCCCATCACTCATGGGGGTCAATATAGACCCCCATGATACTAAAATGAACCCCCTCAGTCCAATAGGGATCTATATAGACACCTATAGAGCCCTATAAAACACTATTAACCCCTAGGTCAAACCTATAAGTGCCATGAAGGTCCTCCAGAACCCTCATGACAAAGTCTAAGCACTACACTACACTATTAACCCTAACTATACCCCATTAACTCCTTAACCTTAACTATATCCCATTAACCCATACTAAACCCTATTTTTTTAGATAGGGTTAAATGTATTGTAGATAGGGTTTTATGTATTGTAGATAGGGTTAAATGTGTTTTAGTTAGGGGGTAATGATTTATAGATAGGGTAAATGTATTGTAGTTAGGGTTTAATTTATTTAGTTAAGGGTTAATAGTATGTAGTTAGGGGTATATTTGTACTGTATTTATTTCTATACTGTAATGTTATGTATATTTGTGTATGTATTTTCTTTGCAGGTGAGTAATTTTTTGAACATTTTTTTAGTGGGGGGGTTGTGTAATGTTCATTTTTTTATTTTGTAACTGTTTTTTTTATTTTGTGTAATTAGTGGGGTGGGGTACTAGGTAGGTAGTGTAGATGTTAATAGGTTAGAGTAGGTGTTAGGTATGTAGGGGTTAATAAGTTAGGGTAGAGGGGGTTAGTTTAGATTTAGTGTTTTAATGGGGGGAATAGTGTAGTGTAGTGTTTGTACTTAGTGTCATGAGGGTCCTGGGGGACCCTTGTGGCACTTAAAGGGTCAATATTAGGGTTCTAATTCTCCCAGGGGGATCTGATTGGGTTAAAAGGAGGCTTACAGGGGTCTGTATGGACTCCCATAATTGATGGGGTTAGATGGAGGCTTATGGGGGTTTGTATAGACCCCCATAAGCGATGGGGTTAGATGGAGGCTTATGGGGGTCTGTATAGATCCCCATAAGTGATTGGGTTAGATGGAGGCTTATGGGGGTCTGTATAGTGATGGGGTTAAATAGGCTTGGATGGGGTTATATAGGCTAAGATGGGGCTACATAGGGCTAGATGGGGTTATATAGGCTAAGATGGGGCTACATACGCCTAGAAGGGGTTAAATAGCCTTAGATGGGTTTAGATAGGTTAGATGGGGTTAAATAGGCCTAGATGGGGTTAAATAGGCTTAGATGGGGTTAAATAGGTCTAGAAGGGGTTAAATAGGCCCAGTTAGGATTAAATAGGCCCAGTTAAGGTTTAATTGGTTTAGTATGGGTCAAATGGGATATAGTTAGGGTTAATGGGGTGTAGTTAGGGTTAATAGTGTAGTGCTTAGACTTTGTCATGAGGGTCCTGGGGACCCTCATGGCACTTATAGGGTTAACTATGGGTTAATAGTGTCCTATAGGGGTCTATATAGACCCCTATTGGACTGAGGGGGGTAATTTTAATCTCATGGGGGTCTATATTGCCGGGGGGTACTTATACGTGGCTTGGGGGTAACCATTGGTGTGCCGCGGGCCCTTTAAGGACCCGCGGCAGGACATTAAGACCCTGCAATTCTCCGGGCTTGAATTTAGAATTCAAGCCCGCGGTGGGAAATGTAAATCTTGTAGATGCTGCGGGGGTCCCGATCAGTAACGATTGGGACCCTCTGCAGCAAGGCAAGGGGTTAATGTGGGGAGCCTGCAGGGGTCCATATTTTGGGGTACAAATAATTCCATAATACAAAAATTGAAGGAATTTCCGGATGTAATCTCCTCAAATTTAAATAAAATTGGTATAAGCTGAAAAGTGAAAAAAAAAAATTGCTCCTTTTCCATCCCAAAAAAACCCTGTCTGATTGATTTACTCCATATCTCCATATGTAAATAAGGTGAAGTGGGAAGAATAGAAAATAAAGTTACTTTGGCATTTATATACAAATGAAACTATAAAGTCATTCGAACAAATATCTAGACAGAATCAGATTTCGATAGGAAAATTCTATTTTCAATTTACAAAGGTTTGGTGGAAGCGAAGTATCATTTTATATCAAATTGTTATAAAAATATATATTACAATAAAGAGTTTTGGAAAACTAATAGATTATTGAAATGGGAACAAGAGCTTGGTCTAATTTGGTATAATAAATTGTTATCTAGGGCCTTTCAGATTACAATGAGATTTGTAAAATGTGCTAATTAAAAGAACTACAATTTAAATTTATTAACAGATGATACATAGTTCTGACAACATTAGCTAAACTAGATCTGAAACAATATCCAGAAATTTCTTGGAGAGAATATGGAGCAAAAGGCACTCACACCCACATGTGGTGGGAATAAACAGAAATTAAATCATTCTGGTGACTTTGTAGGAATAAAATTGTGGACATTTTTAAGGTCTCATTGACCTTTTCACCTGATTGGATGTTGTTCCATATTTTTCTAGATAAGATTATCCGCCATGCTAAATTTAAAATTCAAATTCTTATTTCAGATAAAAGGTTGGTAGCTCTCAACTGGAAAAAAAAAAAACAATTCCGACATGGAAGGAAGTAATAGACATGGTTGAGCTTAATTACAATATCAAAAAAGATTTTTTGAATTCTCAGTACGTTAGATGGAATTGGAGGTTATGGGAAGAACAACACACATTTTTTTTCTGACAGAAATAAGGTCTAATATGTAAAAATCTATTATTATTATCCTTTATTAGTAACGCGCCAACATATTCTGTAGCGCTATACAGGGGTTAAATACAAGTCAAGATCAATTTCAAACAGTGCAAAGGATGGAAGACCCTGTTATTGAGCTTTCAATCAGACATACACAGGGCTTTCCCTAAAGCACCTAGCGAGATTGAGAGCTCGTAAACTTACATTCTAAAGGGTGTGGGTGGTGTACAGGAGAGTGAAAGATTTATAGTTCATGTAAACGCTAAAGATGATAGGCTTCTTTGGATAGATGTGGTTTAAGGAGATTTTGAAGGATTAGACACATAAGGATATTCTAATGGAGCAAGGCAAGGAGTTCGAAATTATCTGGGCAGTACGAGAAAAATCCTATAGGCAGAAGTGGGATGAGGTGACAAGAGAGGAGGAGAGAAGAAAGTAATTAGAGCGAAGAGGGCGGGTGGGAGCATATTTTGTGATGAGAGCAGAGATGTAGGAGGGTGCATTATTGTGGAGGGCTCTATATGTTAGGGTCATCATTTTTTATTTTATTCTGGAGGCTATGGGAAGCCAGTGGAGTGCCTGACAGAGTGGTGCTGCGGACACTGTGCATTCATTTTGGTAAATGAGTCTAGCGCATGCGTTTAATATGGATTGGAGTGGAGAGGATAGGAAGGCCAGCAAGGAGAGAGTTGCAGTAGTCAAGGCGGGATATGATGAAAGAGTGAATTCCACATTTTGTTGTGACTTGTGTAAGGTAGTGACGTATTGTGGAGATATTTTTTAGGTGAAAGTGACAACATCTTGTAAGTGATTGAATGTGAGGAATGAAAGAGAGGACAGGGTCCAATAGAACCCCCGAGACAGCGGGCCTGGGAGATGGGAAAGATGATGGCATTGTCAACAGTACAAAATAAGTGAGGGGGTGGGAGCTGAGGAAGAGGGTGGAAAGACAAGGAGTTCTGTCTTAGACATATTGAGTTTAAGTTGATGGGTAGACATACATAAGGATATGCTAGAGAGGCAATTGGCAACATGAGCTAGCAGAGAGGGTGATAGTTCAGGTGCAGAGAGGTAGATTTGGGTGTCATCTGCATAGAGATGATACTGAAATCCAAGAGAGAGGGTGAGAGAGAGAAAGGGTAGCTTGATTTCCTGTAGTATTGATTATTTAGATCTTCTTTTCTCCACCACCACAATTTAGAGTCGTCAATTCTATAGCGCTCAGATCTTTATGGTACAGCTGTCACATACTACTGTAATTACCATAGTTCTAATTATGTGGACCTTTGTTGATAGTGTAATATCTGTGTTTTTTAATAGCTTATGCAGACTTGCCATAGCTTTTCTCCAAAGATGCTTTTTTTAACATTAAGCAGGAGGCCAGCTTTTCACTCTCTTCTTTCACCCTCATCAATAAGTCCTTTAATTCCTCCTCAATTTCAGCCATCAGAGTAGTATCATCTTCCAGCAATATTGATTCCGGCTTTCGACTCATCCAGCCCGGCCTTATGCATGATGTACTCTACCCATAAGTTGAATAAATAAGATGATAATATGCAGCCTTATCGCAAACCTTTTCCGGTCTTGAATCATTCTGTTGTCCCATGTTTGGTTCTGACTGTTGCTTCCCGCATGACAGCGGAACATCCTCAGCCAAACACTGCTTCCTGGACTTCTATATAGCCAGCTTGGCTAATGCCAGGAGTATGTTGATAAGGAGGTTCCTGGCTCTGTTGCCTGGGAAACTGGGCACTGAAAAATAAAAATGTGAGGGGAGAAATGGGGCAAAAACTGCAGGAGGAAGCCCATCAATAGTGATGTAGCGGATGGCACTGGGCTGTCCTGCAATTTACTGTGAATAAGCTGCATTCGCATAACTGTATGTTGTACTTGTGTTAAAAGAAATGTATGTTGGGTTTATGCTCTGTAGAATATTAGCCAGACTTTTGCAGACCTAGGCTAATAGATAATCCTATTACAGAGACTCAAGAGATAAGAAAGTTGTAAAGAACCCTTGCATTTTCCAAAGTGTTTTCATTCTTTGATAAGAACAAAGAAGAATGATCTAATTAATGTCTGATTGTATCCAAGTTGCCAGGGAGGTGTGACTCACCTATTGTCCTATATGTGTATTGTATGGGGGATATGTGCAATGTCTGTGTGTTATGTGTAAAAACATACTTTTACTAACTTTTGAACCCCTGGTCTGATTCATGCCATTTTTGTATATGTTGTTCCCCTGGGTGAGAGATATTGAATGGTGCGGGACTTAAAGGTGTACCCCCTGTATTTGGGGTACATCCAGAATGTGGTTAAAATTGGGTCTGTTTTAATTGTGTTACCTGTTATCTGAGGGGAGGAGACGTGGGGGTTGAACCATGTATATAATTGGCTGTGATAATTATGTGGGTGTAGCCCTTCAGAGGGCATCATGGCATAAAAGGAGATTCCCTGTCATTAAAGAAGTAGTTCTGCTCCTGAAACTGTGTGTCGTCCAGTTATTGGGATTGCGGTTGGGATATTGCTATTATTTTACCTGTTGGAAACCTTGCCTGTGGATTTACCATTTACTTGTTCCTGAGCCTCACTGGGATTATAAGCGGAGATAACCTGGGGAATATTGCCTCTCCGCTACAAGTGATAAGAGGGGTTGAAGTCTGGTGCAACTAAAATACATATGATACACGGACTCTCCCTTGCCACAGAATGGACATGTGGCTGGAGAGTCCGTGAAGTTCTCTCGTGCTCAGTGCACCATTGAGCACTCTCCAACTCAAGTCCCCGGTGGGTTGTGAAACCAAAGAGGAATACAGTTCAGCCTTTAGCCCTCGTCAGCTGTAGGACCCGCCTCCCGATGGTATCGTGTAATTACCACTTGGTATATTACAAGTGCTCTGCGGTCACTGTGAATTAGGCCTGGCCTGGACACATAAATCCCCCCCTATATATAAGAGGTGCTCGTCAGTCACCATGAATTAAGTTTGACCTGGACTTATCAATCTACCCCGGTATATTACAAATGCTTGGTGGTCACTGTGAAATAGACCTGACCTGGAGTCTTAAATCACAGGCCGTATAATACAAGATCTCTGCAGTTATTATTAATTAGACCTGACCTGGACACATAAGTCCCACCCAGTATATTAATAGATTTCTGCAGGCACTGTGAATTAGGCCTGGCCACATAAATCCTACCCAGTATAATACAAGTGCTCTGTAGTCATTGTGAATTAAGCATGACCTGGACACATGTATCCACCCTGTATATTACAAGTGCTCTGATGTCACTGTGAATTAAACCTGGTCTGGACACATAAATCCACCCAGTTTGTTAGAAGTGCTCTGCAGTCACTGTGAATTTTTCCTGACCAAAACCCCTATTAAATTGTTACAATTTTTAGAAATTCTAGCCTTAAAAGGAGCCTGCAAGAGTTACTGCTATTAAACTGGCCTCTTTCAGCTACCCGCAAACGATCTGCGGGTTACAGATGGAAAAACTCTACAGGCTGTCGAAATCAGCACTCTGTTCCAGCTAAGCCTTTGATCTATTAAATTGCTACAAATCCCCAAGAACCACTGGCGTTCAAACCCGTAAATGGCAAATGGAGGCAAAAATCTCACAGTTATTAGACAGGACCCGCAGGGGGGCTAAACTCCTATCAGTAGCACTGTAAAAGCAAAAATAAACATAATACTGTATATTAAATTAAAGGGAAATTGATGTAAGGTATCAATATTAATAGCACAATACTTTCAAGCTTGCAAATCTGCAATAAAAAATAATTTATTTCATGTTTAATTTCAGTGTTATATCGATCCTGGCAATCAATGTGTTAATACATATAACAGTACTCGCATGGACTATAATATCATTCATTGATTATTTCATATTACATTATTTCTGGAATGCGGGTCCGATCGCAACTTGGACTTCAAAAATGTAGCTTCCATGTTTTAGTGACGTAATGATGGCGAACTCTTTTAATTTGGACTCCGTCTAAACCCGTAACCACCGGTTTTACTAAGTGATCATGTTCACGGTTGCAAATGCAACGTATGGAAGCATGGTTTCTGGATTTGGATGTCAGCCATGTATGTTGCAGTCTTGTCTAATTTAGTCGCTCTGTGTAACTCCACCAAATTTAAAGCCTGCAGGCTTTGCAAATATACCACGACCTCTGCAGGCTTCCAATTCTCTGAGGTCACTATGAATTAGGCCTTGACCGGACATATATCCAACCTGGCTTATTAAAAGTGCTCTGAGGTTACATGAAATTAGGCCTGACCTGGACTCATAAATCCCACTCAGTATATTACAAGAGAGCTGAGGTCACTGCGAATAAGACCTTACCAGGACAAATACATTACACCCAGTATATTACAATTGCTCTGAGGTCACTGTGAATTAGACCTGACCTGGACACATAAATCCCACATAGTATATTATAAATGCTCTAAGATCACTGTGAATTAGGCCTGGTCTGGACACATAAATCCACCCAGTAATATTACAAGTGCTCGGTGGTTACTGAGAATTAAGGCCTCACCTGGACTCATAAATCAAAAATCCCACCCAGTATATTGCACATGCTCTACAGTCACTGTTACTTAGGTCTGACCTGTACTCAAAAATCTCTCCCAGTATATTACAAGTGCTCTGAGGTCACTGAGAATTAAGCCTGACCTAGACACATAAATCCTACCCAGTATATTACAAGTGCTTTGAGGTCACTGAGAATTAAACCTGACCTGGACACATAAACCTGCCCAGTATATTACAAGTGCTCAGTGGTCACTGTGAATTAGGCCTGACCTGGAGCCTCTTTCAATTGAGCAATCGTTAGTTACTGTAGCCCGTAACTGAGGCCATAAATGTATTTGCTATTTAATTGGCATCTTTTTGCAGACTCCGCTTATAGCCTTGAAAACTTTGCGGTTGTTAAACCCGGAACTTACAACCTCCCAAAGCCTTTGATCTTTCACTGCGGCAAAACTTCTGATCGATAAAATCGCAAATCGCTAACAATTGCAAGAATCGCTCAAGACCCCACCGGCAGCCAAGCCCGCAAACGGCAAATGGTGGCCCAAAGCTTTATGTGCATTTCTATTATGTGTAATTTGTAAACATGTGTAATCAAGGATTAAGTGTAAAATCGTAATTAGATTAATAGAAATAAACAAAACTCCAATATACTGCTCTCATTTATCGCCGACACTCTCACTCTCACTGAAAAACCTCCAACTTCGAGACCTGCGTGCTACTTCGAAGGAAAATACAACACAGTCAACGCATGGGCAGGTGGAATGCAAATTTATAATCTCCCTCTGTCAATCATCTGAGGCGAGATGGCTTTCTATTGGCTGAGAGGCCTGCGTGGCACTACGTTATACCGTAATTGGATCGTAACAGCAGATCACATCTCGGCCAGCCCATTAAGAGCTTGCGGCCCGGGGGGGGGAGGGGATTTGTGTGGTGGTTTACAGGCTTGAGGCTTCGGCCAGTAACTTGAGGTCTTGCTCAATCGAATAGCGCCCGAATTGGAGATGACCTTGAGCCCTCAGCACGCCCGCAGACATAAGGCCTCTATCCCGCGGGCTTGCAATTTAAATTGGGCTCCTGGACTCATAAATCACAGGCCATTTATTACAAGAGCTCTGCAGTCATTATTAATTAGGCCTGACCTGGACGCCAAAATCCCACCCGGTATATTACAGTTGCACTGAATTCACTGTTGATTAGGCCTGACCTGGACACATAAATCCCACCCGGTATATTAAAAGGTCTCTGCTGGCACTATGAATTAGACCTGGCCTGGACACATAAATCTTTGCCAGTATATTGTTAGTGCTCTGCGGTCACTGGGAATTAGGCCTGACCTGTACACAAAAATCCCACCTGGTATATTACAAGTGCTCTGCAGTCATTGTGAATTAGGCCTGGCTTGGACACTAAATCCTACTCAGTATATTACAAGTGTTCTGAGGTCACTTTGAATTAGACCTGACCTGGACACATAAATTCCTTCCAGTATATTACAATTGCTCTGTGATCACTGTGAATTAGGCCTGACCTGGATAGATACAACACAAACAATAAGAATGTGTCAACTCTCCCCTGGATTGACCTCAAAATATCATGAGGTATAAAATGCGCACTGGATCAAATGCTGTCTTGATCGGTGGAGGTGTGAGAGACCTGGTCTCTGCTCCTTGTCGATTGATCATGATGCCTTGATAGGTATAGTTGGAATGTGGAGTAATCTCTGTTTGTCTATGATGACACATAATAAAACATATTATTGTCTTCTGACAACCTTTAGAGGTACAACCACTGCTGTTTCTGTGGTAACTCAACAGACAGCCAGGGGTATAAGCAAATTAAACCACATTTTACTGGTATTTATCAATAATAATATCAATATATAAAAGTTATTGTATAAAACAGGTCCGAAAGTGATAATAGGCAATAAATCAAATGTAAAAGGAAAATAAAGTGTATAAAGAATATAAACGTGTTTCGCTGATATAAACAGCTTCTTCAGTAACTCAAATCCTAAAAAAAAACATGAATGAATCACATAGTATTGTATCTTTTGGTATGATACTCATTGAGTTACATATACAAATATAAAGATACAAACGGATAAAACATAAATTATAATTGGTCATAAATGTAAGTGGTGACATTGACTTTAGTACAACTAGGTATATTAATTTTCCTTCCCCCCTATCATCTATAACAAGAGTGGTGATGGCCACAGAAGTTACAACTAAAAATTACAAAATTAAAATTAAAAAGATTGAAATATTTATTTTTTTTATTATTTTTTTTGAGCAACCAAGGTTAATACAATAACACAAGAGCATCACAAGCAAAACATAAATGTCATAGAAACAACACTTGAGAAGTGAAGACCTACAATAAAAACCTTGTTTTTTTTCTCTTTAGTTATTTCCATCTTGAATTACACTTAAGCACATTACATGTTTTTGGGCGTTTGAAAACATTGTTAAAAAAAATATATGTAGAAGAAAATAGAGAATAAAGTGAAAGGAGTAGGGGAAAAAAGAAGAAGAAGGGGTGAGGTATATAGCCATGTCAGCTCTACATATTATACTAAACCTGTATTATTATCATCCAACCCGGTGGGTCCAGGTGTCCCAACATGAAGCACACTTTCTATATGAGTAATCCAGGTCAGCTGAAATAATGCAATCATGGAATATATAAATTTAAGTAAAGATTTAAATAATTTAACAATGGTAATGAAAATAATATTAGTACAATAGGGGTAGACCACAAACATGGCATAATCATGAATCATTATACTTTGGATTTGTCAATGGATTTTTATAGGTATTGCGGAAATGTGGCCTTTGGCTACTGTTTTTTTCTGTGACTTCATATAAACAAATTGAGTCCCAAAGTGCTTTTTATCTCTTTTAATAAAATGTTTTCAAACATAAACAAAAATAGCTTATTTTCAGCATGAAATAAACATCTACTTAAACGCACTGGCTTAACATCAGGAACATCCTAGCTAGCCCTGAAGCCGCTTCTCGGACTTCAGGTAAAAACATAGAGTCTTTGAATAGTCAATATTCAATAATTTAAAGCGTCCTTTCTCTGCAGACAGTCATTTTTTATTTTCATACCATAGGGTCGGATTCGGGCCCGCCCTACTCTCCAGATACCCCAACATCCCGGGACCCTTAACACCCTCTTTTGGTGAAGGCTACAAACCTGTTAACTTCACAGACTTGTCCCTGGGGTTATCAGACTCTGTAATGGTACATTGACATCCAGTCTCTCTCTCAGCTGTAATGGATCCTCTGCTCCAATCGCTGGGATAGCACCAATCAGTCTCTGCGGTAAATACTGCTGTGGCAAAATCCTTGCAGCAGCTCCTCTGCAAATCCCCATTTCCTCTGCAGCTAACAGTCTCCTGTGTAAAGGCTGTTTGTGGCACAAATCCTCTGCAGCAAACAGTCTCCTCTGTAAAGGCTCTTTTTTCCTCTGCAGCAAACAGTCTCCTCTGTGAACTTTCAGGTCTCAATGTCTGCTTTCAGCAGACAAAAACACTGCCTTCGATCTCACTAACAGATGCATACAAGCGTCCTTCTTAGCTTGTAGTGAGGCTCTGGCCTCACTCTGCTAGGCCAAACAGAGCCTAATTAAATGGGGACCACACCCATCTCTCTGTGTGTGCCTTTAATAGGCTTACAACACCTGCAGGTTCAATTAGTCTGGACACATAAATCCACCCAGTTTGTTAGAAGTGCTCTGCGGTCACTGTGAATTTTGCCTGACCAAAACCCCTATTAAATTGTTACAATTTTAGAAATTCTAGCCTTAAAAGGAGCCTGCAAGAGTTACTGCTATTAAACTGGCCCCTTTCAGCTACCCGCAAACGATCTGCGGGTTACAGATGGAAAAACTCTACAGGCTGTCGAAATCGGCACTCTGTTCCAGCTAAGCCTTTGATCTATTAAATTGCTACAAATCCCCAAGAACCACTGGCTTTCAAACCCGTAAACGGCAAATGGAGCCAAAAATCTCACAGGTATTAGACAGGACCCACAGGGGGGCTAAACTCCTATCAGTAGCACTGTAAAAGCAAAAATAAACATAATACTGTATATTAAATTAAAGGGAAATTGATGTAAGGTATCAATATTAATAGCACAATATTCTCAAGCTCGCAAATCTGCAATAAAAAATAATTTATTTCATGTTTAATTTCAGTGTTATATCGATCCCGGCAATCAATGTGTTAATACATATAATAGTACTCGCATGGACTATGATATCATATTCATTGATTATTTCATATTACATTATTTCTGGAATGCGGGTCCGATCGCAACTTGGACTTCAAAATGTAGCTTCCATGTTTTAGTGACGTAATGATGGCGAACTCTTTTAATTTGGACTCCGTCTAAACCCGTAACCACCGGTTTTACTAAGTGATCATGTTCACGGCTGCAAATGCAACGTATGGAAGCATGGTTTCTGGATTTGGATGTCAGCCATGTATGTTGCAGTCTTGTCTAATTTAGTCGCTCTGTAACTCCACCAAATTTAAAGCCTGCAGGCTTTGCAAATATACCACGACTGCTGCAGGCTTCCAATTCTCTGAGGTCACTATGAATTAGGCCTTGACCGGACATATATCCAACCTGGCTTATTAAAAGTGCTCTGAGGTTACATGAAATTAGGCCTGACCTGGACTCATAAATCCCACTCAGTATATTACAAGAGAGCTGAGGTCACTGCGAATAAGACCTTACCAGGACAAATACATTTCACCCAGTATATTACAATTGCTCTGAGGTCACTGTGAATTAGACCTGACCTGGACACATAAATCCCACATAGTATATTATAAATGCTCTAAGATCACTGTGAATTAGGCCTGGTCTGGACGCATAAATCCACCCAGTAATATTACAAGTGCTCGGTGGTTACTGAGAATTAAGGCCTCACCTGGACTCATAAATCAAAAATCCCACCCAGTATATTGCACATGCTCTACAGTTACTGTTACTTAGGTCTGACCTGTACTCAAAAATCACTCCCAGTATATTACAAGTGCTCTGAGGTCACTGAGAATTAAGCCTGACCTAGACACATAAATCCTACCCAGTATATTACAAGTGCTTTGAGGTCACTGAGAATTAAGCCTGACCTGGACACATAAACCTGCCCAGTATATTACAAGTGCTCAGTGGTCACTGTGAATTAGGCCTGACCTGGAGCCTCTTTCAATTGAGCAATCGTTAGTTACTGTAGCCCGTAACTGAGGCCATAAATGTAAACAACACTTGAGAAGTGAAGACCTACAATAAAAACCTTGTTTTTTTTCTCTTTAGTTATTTCCATCTTGAATTACACTTAAGCACATTACATGTTTTTGGGCGTTTGAAAACATTGTTAAAAAAAATATATGTAGAAGAAAATAGAGAATAAAGTGGAAGGAGTAGGGGAAAAAAGAAGAAGAAGGGGTGAGGTATATAGCCATGTCAGCTCTACATATTATACTAAACCTGTATTATTATCATCCAACCCGGTGGGTCCAGGTGTCCCAACATGAAGCACACTTTCTATATGAGTAATCCAGATCAGCTGAAATAATGCAATCATGGAATATATAAATTTAAGTAAAGATTTAAATAATTTAACAATGGTAATGAAAATAATATTAGTACAATAGGGGTAGACCACAAACATGGCATAATCATGAATCATTATACTTTGGATTTGTCAATGTTTTTTATAGGTATTGCGGAAATGTGGCCTTTGGCTACTGTTTTTTTCTGTGACTTCATATAAACAAATTCAGTCCCAAAGTGCTTTTTATCTCTTTTAATAAAATGTTTTCAAACATAAACAAAAATAGCTTATTTTCAGCATGAAATAAACATCTACTTAAACGCACTGGCTTAACATCAGGAACATAATAGCTAGCCCTGAAGCCGCTTCTCGGCCTTCAGGTAAAAACATAGAGTCTTTGAATAGTCAATATTCAATAATTTAAAGCGTCCTTTCTCTGCAGACAGTCATTTTTTATTTTCATACCATAGGGTGGGGTTCGGGCCCGCCCTACTCTCCAGATACCCCAACATCCCGGGACCCTTAACACCCTCTTTTGGTGAAGGCTACAAACCTGTTAACTTCACAGACTTGTCCCTGGGGTTATCAGACACTGTAATGGTACATTGACATCCAGTCTCTCTCTCAGCTGTAATGGATCCTCTGCTCCAATCGCTGGGATAGCACCAATCAGTCTCTGCGGTAAATACTGCTGTGGCAAAATCCTTGCAGCAGCTCCTCTGCAAATCCCCTTTTCCTCTGCAGCTAACAGTCTCCTGTGTAAAGGCTGTTTGTGGCACAAATCCTCTGCAGCAAACAGTCTCCTCTGTAAAGGCTCTTTTTTCCTCTGCAGCAAACAGTCTCCTCTGTGAACTTTCAGGTCTCAATGTCTGCTTTCAGCAGACAAAAACACTGCCTTTGCTCTCACTAACAGATGCATACAAGCGTCCTTCTTAGCTTGTAGTGAGGCTCTGGCCTCACTCTGCTAGGCCAAACAGTAGGGGACCACACCCATCTCTCTGTGTGTGCCTTTAATAGGCTTACAACACCTGCAGGTTCAATTAGTCGCTTAGCACTGCTCCAGTAAGTTAACTCTCTCTTTCCTGGAGAGAACTCTTCATTACGTGTCTTGCTCTCACCTCTAGGGGGCACTATGTTACAGTATATTATCTCACTATAATATAGGTGATCTAAAACGGCAAACATTTAGGATAAAAAAAGAAAAGAAAAAAAAAGAGTAAAACATGACTGAAATAAGTAATGACGAAACACAATGGAACTATATACATCACAAAAATCATAATAACCATAATAGATATACAGTAGGCATAGGTTCCAAAAATAACTGTAACCAGTAATAATAATAAATATTCCACATAACTCATTATTATAGGGAAATAGGAAATAATAATAGTCTTAGTGGTATTTGGGGTACCACGTCTTCACAACGCTTCTGAAATGTGCGCCGACAACAGCTTTCCGACACATGCGAGCATACACACCAGCTCGCTGGACAACATATGCACCCATACAAAACTGCGCGCCAGCTCTAGGGCGCGACAGTACCAGTATATAGATAGTAAACAGACACCGTGCTCAATAGAAGGGTATACACACACTGCCCATTATACAGAGCCCAGTATGCACAATGCCCTCTGTATACACAGGATGCCAGTATCCCCCCCATAACCCGCAGTACTCACCAGTGACTGTGGCTCTTCTCCTCCCTCATCCTGCAGGTGTCATTGCTGTGCTCCCCTCTTCTCCATGAATCTGTACCCTCTCTCCCTCCTCTGCACCATCTCTCCTTCCTCTGCACACCTCTCCTTCCTCTGCACCCCTCTCCTTCCTCTGCACACCTCTCCTTCTCCCTCCCCTTCCTCTGCACCCCTCTCTCCTTCCTCTTCACCCCTCTACTTCTTCTCTTTCACTGTCTGAACCTGTCTCTTTTCCTCCCCCTAGGGCATCCAGAATGACAGAATGCCAGTATCCACCCCATGCCCTGCAGTACTCACCAGTGACTGTGGTTTTTCACCTCCCTAGTCCTGCAGGTGTCATTGCTGTGCTCCCCTCTTCTCCCTGGGTCAGCTGATCGCAGGTATCGTTGCTGTGCTCCCCTCTTCTCCCTGGGTCAGATGATCGCAGGTGTCGTTGCTGTGCTCCGTTCTTCTCCCTGGGTCAGCTTATCGCAGGTGTCGTTGCCGTGCTCCCCTCTTCTATCTGGTTCAACTGATCGCAGTTGTCGTTGCCGTGCTCCCCTCTTCTTCCTGGGTCAGCTGATCGCAGGTGTCGTTGCTGTGCTCCCCCCTTCCACCTGGGTCAGCTTATCGCAGGTGTCGTTGCCGTGCTCCCCTCTTCTACATGGGTCAGCTTATCGCAGGTGTCGTTGCCGTGCTCCCCTCTTCCACCCGGGTCAGCTTATCGCAGGTGTCGTTGCCGTGCTCCCCTCTTATATCTGGGTCAGCTGATCGCAGGTGTCGTTGCCGTGCTCCCCTCTTCTTCCTGGGTCAGCTGATCGCAGGTGTCGTTGCTGTGCTCCCCTCTTCTACATGGGTCAGCTGATCGCAGGTGTCGTTGCTGTGCTCCCCTCTTCTCCCTGGGTCAGCTGATCGCAGGTGTCGTTGCTGTGCTCCCCTCTTCTGCCTGGGTCAGCTGATCGCAGGTGTCGTTGCTGTGCTCCCCTCTTCTCCCCGGGTCAGCTGATCGCAGGTGTCGTTGCTGTTCTCCCCTCTTTTCCCTGGGTCGTCTGATCGCAGGTGTCGTTGCTATGCTCCACTCTTCTACCTGGGTCAGTTGATCGCAGGTGTCGTTGCTGTGCTCCCCTCTTCTCCCCAGATCAGCTGATCGCAGGTGTCGTTGCTGTGCTCCCATCTTCTGCCCGGGTCAGCTGATCGCAGGTGTCATTGCTGTGCTCCCCTGTTTTCCCTGGGTCAGCTGATTGCAGGTGTCGTTGCTGTGCTCCCCTCTTCTCCCCCCCGGTCAGCTGATCAGGGAGCTGTGATTGACAATAGATTGGGGAGGTAGGAGTGACAGGCTGCGAAGACGCAGAGACAGCAGGGGAGACCAGGGAGAAGCGACAGACTTAGAAAGAAAAAGTACTTAAAAAAAGACAGTGTCAGGAAAACAGAGAGACGAGAGAGTGACTGAATTAACTTAGGAATGTTGTAGGATAAGAGACACATACACAGAGAAAAAATAGTACTACAAAAGAGACAGGCAAAGACAGACAGATAGAGGGTGAGACAGACTGATGAGTCAGATGCATATAAGATGATCTTTGTATCTTTAGGGACCACCTCTGTGAGTGAGGAAGGGATAATATGGCAGGATTTTCATGTTTTCGTGTTGCAATTTAATTAGGTAGTGTCTCATTAATAGCTTTCAGCATCTTGCAGCATAACTTTTCATATTGGCATGTTCATGACCATTACAACATATGAGAAAATTAAATATTTTTTGAAGGACTATTTGTTAATTGGGAATTGTTGTATAATTAATTAATTCTAATGCCTTCCATTGCATTCCCCATATTTTAAAGTCCATTGGTGTGTTTTAATTTGCAGTGTTACAAACTAGTTTGGAACCCGTAAGATTTTGGCCATCATTTGCCGTTTGCGGGTTTGAATCCGTTTGCAGTCCGTCTTGAGGAATTGTAGCAATTGAATAGCGATTTTAGCAATCGTAACTCTTGCAGACTTGAAAGGTCAAAGGCTTAGATGGATTGTAAGTTACGGTTGTAACAACCGCAGGGATTTTCAGCCTGTAACCCGTAGATAGTTTGTGAATTGCAAAAAAGGCACCAATTGAATAGCAAATTAGTTTACGGGATACATTACGGGCTCCCGGAAACTGCTCTATTTTGCCCATATTCTACAGTAACATATTGGTCCCCATAACATATGGCAGGGCTGTTCCATTTGATCTATATAATACAACATATTGTAGGAATGTTCCATTTGATTTATATAATACAATGAAGTAGCCATTCTGCTCATATAGTGGCTTAAAAACCATATAGAAGAAAAGGAGAAAAGTAAACTAGCGCACTTCTATCTCTAAAGAGATTATTATTGTGGATTTGAAGTGGTATCTCAGCAGTGTATTTGCGTTAAGAAATAATTACTGTTGAATAGCCTTTTTTGAACAAAAAAGTGAATAAAAAGTTATTTAAAAAAAATACAAACAAGTGACTAAAATATTTAGTATATTGGTAGGGAATCAAAAAGAAAAAAACATGCATAACCCCAAACGAGAGAGAAATGAAAATTCTAATGAAAGCTCAAACATAAGAGAGGAATTAAAGAATGATTGAGGAGATCTCCAAATGGTACCTAACAAAGATGGTGTCGTAACTATCAAAATTCAAATAGGTAGACATTTTTCTTCTGTGTGAATTTTCTGATAGCAAATAGTATGTGGGTTTCTGTATTTAACAAATTCAAAGCATGAGAATGGTCCTAAATCCTCAGGGAATCCCATTATCTTCAGTAAAACATAAGTGTTGTTGGAAACCTTTTCCACATCATATGGTAATTAGGATATGCTTTGAGGGTGAAACATTTCTCATGTTTGTGCAAATGTTCTTCCTTCAGTGAAAAATTTCTTATCAACCCTGACATTTGAAAAGCGGATGTAACATTTCCCGCTGTCCAAAAATAAAAAAAAACAGTCTCTCTCATGTGCGAGTTGTCTGATGAGCCTTTCAGTTTGAGAACTAAGTGAAACATTTCCCACAATAAAAACACAAAAATTGGCCTTCTCCTTATGCTTATTAAGAATTGATGTCCGACTAAAACATTTAGTACATTCAGAACATAAAAATGGTCTTTCTCCTGTGTGAATTCTCTTATGTTTATTGAGAGTTGAGGTCCGACTGAAACATTTCCCACATTCAGAACATGAAAATGGTCTTTCTCCTGTGTGAGTTTTCTTATGTCTATTGAAATTAGATGCCAGCCTGAAACATTTCCCACATTCAGAACATACATGTGTTTTGTCTTCAGTGTGAGGTCACAGTTGAGAATTGAGATCTGTGGGTGTGCGGAAACACTTCTCATAGTCTGAAGATCCATATGTATATTCTCCTGTATGAACCACCTTAAGTCTTATAATATTTGCATTCCAGGTAAACCATTTCCTACAATCAGAATCTACAAAGAACGTTTCTCCTCTTTGCTGTTTCTCACATCTTTTGTCAGCGTCAATGTAACTGTGTGAGACACTGAGATCTTCTGTTCTGAAATCTGGTGAAAGAAGCGATATATGGTGCTCTTCACACATGTTATTGGTCACGGACACACCTGTCAGAAACAAGAACATCCGGAGTAAAGAAATTTACAATTATATTTACAAGGGTCATAATATGCGTCTAAATGTAAATGTTTGGTTTGTATTTATAAATGAAGCCAACTAAAACCAATCCACAGCTAATACATTGCCTGGGGTTTCAGATAGGTATAAAACGCTTCCTGAATACACAGCATATCCTAACAATGTACCCACATACATAAACCTACAACTTAAAGTGCTGAATTGTCTGCTGAGTGCAGTGTGATTAATATATATATATATATATATATATATATATATATATATATATATATATATATATACACACAGTATTTCACAAAAGTGAGTACACCCCTCACATTTTATTATATTTTTTCATGTGACAACACTGAAGAAATTACCCTCTGCTACAATGTGAAGTAGTAAGTGTACACTCTGTATAATAGTGTAAATTTGCTGTCCCCTCAAAATACCTCCACACACCGCCATTAATGTCTAAACCATTGGCAACAAAAGCGAGTACACCCCTAAGTGAAAATGTCCAAATTGGGCCCAAAGTGTCAATATTTTGTGTGGTCACCATTATTTTCCAGCACTGCCTTAACCCTCATGGGCCTGGAGTTCACCAGAGCTTCACAGGTTGCCACTAGAGTCCTCTTCCACTCCTCCATGATGACATCAAAGAGCTTGTGGATGTTAGAGACCATGAACTCAGCCCCACCTTCCACTTGAGAATGCCCCACAGATGCTCAATAGGGTTTAGGTCTGGAGACATGCTTGGTGGATTGTTCATCACCTTTACCTTCAGCTTCTTTAGCAAGGCAGTGGTCATCTTTGAGGTGTGTTTGGGGTCGTTATAATGTTGGAATACTGCCCTGCAGCCCAGTCTCTGAAGGGAGAGGATCATGCTCTGCTTCAGTATGTCACAGTACATGTTGGCATTCATGGTTCCCTCAATGAAATCATGCAGGCCCAGACCATGGCACTCCCACCACCATGCTTGACTGTAGGCAAGACACACTTGTCTTTCTACTCCTCAGCTGGTTGCCGCCACACACGCTTGATAACATATGAACCAAATAAGTTTATCTTGGTCTCATCGGACCACAGGACATGGTTCCAGCAATCCATGTTCTTAGTCTGCTTTTTTTCAGAAAACTGCAGGCTTTCTTGTGCTTCATCTTTAGAAGAGGCTTCCTTCTGGGACGACAGCCATGCAGACCAATTTGATACTGTGTGCAGCGTATGGACTGAGCACCGACAGGCTGACCCCACACTCCCTTTTATGAGTGCTCCCGGCACTGGGGAGCTACAGTTCATTGAGGGAACCATGAATGCCAACATGTACTGTGACATACTGAAGCCGAGCATGATTCCCCCCCCTTCAGAGGCGGCAGGGCAGTATTCCAACTGTGTGTGTTGAGTTATTTTGTGTTGAGTTATTTTGAGGGGACAGCAAAATTAAACTGTTACGCAGGCTGTAAACTTACTACTTTACATTGTAGCAAAGTGTAATTTCTTCAGTGTTGTCACATGAAAAGATATAATAAAATATAAAAGAAGTAGAAAGTAACCTAATTTAAAGACCTCTTAGTACATAATCAGAAGAATGATAAAACATAGTAGTTATAACACAAGTAAACTAAGTTTATAATGGGAATGCAAATTGCTCTTCTGTGGGACTACAAACGGCCCCACAGATTTTCTATTATTTATTATAAGCCTGGAGAGACCTGATTTGGGACATTCTCATTTTCAGATAAAAGGAATCTGACTGTGACACCATTGGATTAAAATGATTTTAAGAGTATTAGTAATTTTACATGAGATTATAAATTTAAACATATATATCAACAACTGATATGCAGCTTCTGAATGAGAAGATGATTAATTGAGATAATGGTGATTAGAGCAGTATTATAAGTTGTAATTGATCAATGAAAAAGAACTGTGGCCATATTCCATCTCAATCACAAGTCAACATGAGCATCATGGAAGCGGTTATAATAACCATTGCCCAATACTTGCTGTTTTTTGCAAAAAAAAATCGCCTGGCAAATTGTATCCTCCATTGAGGGGTCTCTGCACATATGTCTCTTCGTGTCCCGACGGTCCGTTTCGCTCTAAATAAGAGCTTCCTCTGGGGTAAATGTTTGTATAGGCTTTAGGAAGCTCTTATTTAGAGCGAAACGGCCCGTCGGGACACGAAGAGAGAGAGGATACAATTTGACAGGCGATTTTTTAGCAAAAAACAGCAAGTATTGGGCAATGGTTATTGTAACCGCTTACATATAAATATATATATATATTTGTGTAAACTGCCATCCAGTAAAGCCATAATTAAAGGTTTGATGATGGAGCTTATATGGGCAATACCCTATATATAATAAATATATTATTTACTAACCTATACTTGTCAAGTTCTAACCTTTTTCGCATTACTTATTGTGAATCTTAGTATTCAAACATATTATCAATCTCTGCACATCATCTCTCTCCTTTTTTCTTTGTTTTTAAATTATTTAGAGTGACCTATTAAGTCTTTTTTATCCCTATCTATCCCTTATCTCTCAAGAATTGTGGAGTAATCCAGTGATTAACAATCTTATTGACAAATGAGGATTACAAGCAAACATTACAACAATATTGTAACTTTCACAGCCCGTTACATACATTAGAAGCTAATTATTTATCTCCTCATGTCAATCTTTATAATCTTTATAGACTGGGATAATATTTTGACTTAATCCTTTATGATCACACTTTAGGGTGTTTTTTTCAAATTTTACAAACAATTTCCCTTATTAAAATGTGTACTCCTATATTATACTAATACAATATATAGCCTCATGTTCTTTAAGAACAAATTAAAAAATGTATTTTTGGGGGACAGTGTCTCTTTAAGTGTCGAAATGCAGGATCAGACTGTAAATTATTTTGGGGAAATACTAAAAATGCTAAAAAAGGGCAAATTCAGTAGCTCAAGAAGTTAACAGTCTTGGCTTCTAATTATAGTAAATCATGGCTGTAGAAAGAAAAACATAAATGTTAATGAAGATAAACATTTGAGAATTTGACAAAATATAGAATCAGACTGATGTAAAATAATATGGACATGACTTTGTGATCTATTTACCTCGATACACAAAGACATGAAGCTCCATTAATAGGAGAAGTTGTTAAAAAAAGTTGAGCTGAAACCATATATTACAAGAAAAACTCATCACATTCACATGATTAATTTTCCCCCACATATGGTTATACTGAATCCAAAACACCCAGATCCCAAGGGATAAGTGACAATTGTTGGCAATAATCACCTATTTGAATAAAATAACAACCTATACGAGTGGTGGGTCAGAAAAGTTGATTGACTGGAAATAAACTACAATGTTTGTATACTATAAAAAATGATATTGTTTTATATAAAGTATTTTAATTCCCCATAGTTCTAAATCACACCATATCTGGAAAATCTCAAATGTCTAAATAGTTTTATTAACCACCTTTGTTAATATTTACAGGAATTTAATCCTCCTTAACCTGTCGGTGACCTCACGTGCCCTGTATAAATATACACAATCTAATTTAAACTTCTATATTTGTTCAGAGCTACATCTAAAAATATATAAAGTACATTATGATCAACACACATTTTTTTAGGCACATCCAGATCCAATGATATAATGCTATTAGTTCCCTGTCTTATTCATTCACAATAAATCACCAATTATTCTAATTTCTCTTTTATTGGAGAAGAAGGGGGCTCAGAGACACATAGTAGGCTCACTTTGGATAAATATGAAAAATGTTGGCCCTATTTACAACTAGTAGTGCACAGAAACAAGAATTTAAGATACCAGAAAGTAAACTATATAGAACTAGTTGTCCACCCCTATTGGTATATATAGTGAAAAGAGAGGATGGATCAGGTAGAAACCATGTGCTAATACTTAACTTTAATTGATAATATAGCAACATACTAATTAAAAAAATGACGATTAAAAAAATTATGTACAAAATCACATCCAAGCTGCTGTCTCTGGTTACATATAATCAGATGGTCACGTGTAACACTTACAAATGAAAACACTCTTATCATAATTAAGGAGTCGCAACTGTCTCCTAATACAAAAACGTATCAATTGTATTCATATTTCCTTCAAAAGGTGAGAAGTACGAGCAAACCCATAAGAATATCTCACTCCAAGAAACCAGTCTCAATCGGAAATAATATGCCCATCTAAGTATGTATAACGGAGATCCCTGTCTTTGACCAGCAGTACTAATCGAGCACAACCCGCTATTTATCCTCTGAATACTGTCCTTTATACTGATAGACTACATATGTATCTGGTTAGCTTGGGGTTACAATGTATCCTAGACAGGTTAGTTTTACCCTACTGATGATGTGTTGTCGCAATAGTAATCCTGGAGCCATTGGCACGCAGCTGTGACATCATAACAAGACGACACAGAGAGGCCTGATGCAAGGGTTTCGAGTGTGCTGGCTTCTACGGAGGCCGAAACGGGCTGTCTTGCTTCGCAATATTTAAAGGTAAGTGCCAGAGGTGTGTTAAATTGCTCTTAACCCTTTATATGCCTTTTCTCCATCAGGTTGTGGATCTAGGGCTGTACGAGGTCTCCAAGCAGAAGAGATATACAATCCACAGGTATCCTGGAAAATGAATTGAAAGAGACCAAAGAAATTAAGCTTATCACATAGTGGGGATAATAACTAATGAAAATAACAATATTTTGTAGTACATAAATACATATAATAATGTGCAATAAGACCTGTGAGATACCGTTTAAAGTTGATTGCTTAGAATTTTTTTATGATTAAATCTTCTAATGTCTTTTGTCTTTGTTCTATTGTAAGGTGACAATTCTGGAATAGAAATTGAGTTAAAGTTATTTGCCAAGAAAAAAAAGATGTTTAATAGTGGGGACAGTAACTAGTAAAAGTAACAATATTGTGTAGTTCATATCATGCACGTAATAATGTTTTGAATCATAATTATCTAAACCTAATGTTGACTCATCTTATACAGTGCCTTGGCATTTTTTGTGTTTTGTTGACTCACAGCCTGGAATTAACATGGATTGTTTGAGGATTGGCATCATTTAATTTACAGAACATGCCCACAACTTTGAAAATGTTTTTATTTTTTTTATTTTTTATTGTGAAGCAAACAACAATTAGGACAAAATAACAGAAAAAGTCAATGTGCATAACTATTCACCCCCTAAAGTCAATACTTTGTAGAGCCACCTTTTGCGGCAATCACAGCTCCAAGTCACTTTGGATAAGTCTCTATGAGCTTGCCACATCTTACCACTGGGATTGTTGCCCATTCCTCCTTGCCAAACTGCTCCTGCTCCTTCAAGTTAGATGGTTTTGATCTTGTGAACAGCAATCTTTAAGTCTGACCACAGATTTTCTATTGGATTGAGGTCTGGGTTTTGACTAGGCCATTCCAACACATTTACATGTTTCCCTTAAACCACTCAAGTGTTGCTTTAGCAGTGTGTTTGGGGTCATTGTCCTGCTAGAAGGTGAACCTCCGTCCTAATCTCAAATCATGCACTGAGTGGTACAGGTTTTTTTTGCTCAAGAATATCCCTGAATTTAGCATCATCCATGTTTCCCTCAACTCTGACCAGTTTCCCAGTCCCGGCTGGTGTTCTTTTGGTGGTGTGATGTGTTGGGTTTGCACCAAACATAGCGATTTCTTTGATGGCCGAAAAGTTCAATTTTAGTCTCATCAGACCAGAGCACCTTCCTCCATACATTTTGTGAGTTTCCCACATGCATTTTTGGCTTTCTTCTGGCCATTCTGCCATAAAGCCCAACTCTATGGAGCGTACAGCTCATTATCGTCCTATGTACATATACTCCAGTCTCTGCTGTGGAACTCTGCAGCACCTCCAGGGTTACCTTAGGTCTCTGTGCTGCCTCTCTGATTAATGCCCGGTCCGTGAGTTTTGGTGGGCGGCCGTCTCTTGGCAGGTTTGCTGTTGTGCCATGTTCTTTCCATTTGGTTATGATAAATTTGATGGTGCTCCTGGAGATCATAAAAGATTTTGATATTTTTTTTTATAACCTAACCCTGACTTGTACTTCTCAACAACATTGTCCCTTACTTGTTTGGAGAGTTCCTTCATGGCAGTGTTAGGTTAGTGATGCCTCTTGCTTAGGTGTTGCAGCGTCTGGGGCCTTTCAAAAAGGGTGTGTATATGTAATGACAGATAATGTGACACTTAGATTGCAAACAGGTGGACATCATTTCACTAATTATGTGACTTCTGAAGGTAATTGGTTGCACCACAGCTTTTTGTGGGCTTTATAACAAGGGGGGTGAATACATACGCACGTGCCAATTTTCTGTTGTTGTTTTCTAAAAAATAGTTTTATGTATATATTTTCTCATTTCACTTCACCAACTTATACTATTGTGTTCTGAGCCATCACATTAAATTCAGATTAACAAAACATGGAACTTAAGGTTGTAATGTAACAAAATAGGTATAAAGTCAAGGGGGTGAATACTTTTGCAAGGTGTTGATTCTTTGAATCTGACCATCAGAAAAGACCATGAAGGGAACATACAAACGGATCTCATTCACAAACCAACAATCACTAACAGCACATTGCACCACTCTAGCTCCCACCACCCTTCCCCCAAAAAGGCAATCCCAATGGGTGAATTCCATAGGGTACCTAGAAACTAACAATTCCACAAACTTAAACAGAGACTAAAAAGTAAGGGGTATAGCAATACCTCCATTAAAAAAGCTTTTCATCTGGCTTTACATACCAATAGTCTGATTTGCTGATACCCAAGCAGAAGATGAACACAGAGAGAGACGTGAGGTTTGTTGGTACTTTAAACCAATAGTGGCAGGAAAATAATCATATCATATTCTTAGATCTGATCCCCAGCTGAATCAATATGTTGGAGAACATATCAAAATCAGTTGGCGTAGGTCATGTATGATCAAAGACGTGATTGTAAAAAAGTCACTTCTCCAAAGCAAAATAGAAGAGCAATTTCCCTCAGAGTACCTTTAAGTGTGGTCACTGCCAATTTTGCATTCACATTGTAAGAGAGGAACAAGTAACTGACAGAACAGGCAAAATACACATAGCATGAGAATATTACAACTGTAGCTCAATGATGCCTAGAATGTCCATGCAAACTCAGATATATTGGCATGACGAGTTGTGAAATCAGATGCCGATGGGGCGAACGCTTGGGGTTGATATCAGAAATGCTCAGGCAAGGGCAGGATATTGACAACAGTGGATCGACATTATCTTTGGGGTTGATATCTTTCATGTCATGATTCCAAATCCATTATTAAGGGTTTAATTTTACAAAAAATAAACTTAGGTATTAGAAAAGGTGATATAGAACAAGAGCTGCTAAAGAGCAAAATCAAATGTATAACTTTATTAGACACCATTACCCGAACAGTTTGAATGAAAACATAAATATTTCACAAGTTTAATGTAATCAGGAAATATTTTTGATACTTTTTGACCAACAGTAATTTTCATATAATTTCAAAATGTTTCAAGATTTTGAAAATAAAACTTGAAGAGGAGAAAACTATAAAAATGATATCTTGGGAAAGAGATCTAAAACCGGTATGGCCTGATAAAATTTGGTCCAAAGACCTAATACATACCAAGAGATTTATAAAGAATGCCTCGTATAGTGAGATCTATTTGAAACTTTTAAATAAGTGGTATATAGCTCCTACGAAATTATTTCAAATATCTAAATTAAGTAAAAAAAAGTACTGCTGGAAAGAATGTGGGCAGGTGGGCTCTCACTTCCACATTTGGTGGGAGTGCAAGTTAATCCAAAAATGTTGGCAGGAATTCTTTACAAAAATCTCTAATACGTTGAAAATGAATATGCCGCTTAATCCAGCCATAGCATTGTTCCATATAATTCCTGCAGAGTTTTCCCTGGACGTTGTGGCTCTGGTAATTAAGACTTTGGTGGTTGCCAAATGGCTCATTCTTTTCAATTGGAATCAACATAAAATTCCTAGTTGGTCTGAAGTCTTAATAATTTCTAAAAGAAACTGACAGCTAGAAAAAGACTTCGCAATGACCATTAATCTGAGTAATAAAAAAAAAAAAAATGGAAATTATGTGATAGATATTTTGAAAATTAGACCAGGCCAGTGGCGTAGTCTTTCCTTTTATATAAACAAAAGTCCTGACCACATAGGTGTGTTTTGAGAATATTTATGATACAGAAATAGATCTCTCCTTGGAAAATCCTCCTCTCCCCCTTTTGTGATATGTTATTACTATTTCTAATTTTGGGGGGTTTGTAAAATAGACACATGTTTAAGATGACTTTACATTTATTGTTTATGACTTAGTACAAATGGACAAAAATGTATAGACTCAAGAAATAATATTTTGATTATTTATTGTTGGATTTATTTACACTGTGATTTGTTTTAAATATATATGCATATATTTTTTTTCTTGAGTTGTTGTACAGTCAAATGTGACAAAATAAAAGTTTTAAATAAAAAAAAAAAGGAAATCTTTTTGATACCATTTACTTTGATGTCATACAATATTATAGGAACAATTTTATAGCATTATCCTGTTAATTCAGTATTATCTTCTTCCCATTCTTGCGCTATACAGTTTTTTTTATATGTATTTATGTACCTTAGAGATGTAAAGTAATAAATAAATTAACTTTGTAGTATTTATTTTGAACAATAAAATGATGACATGATTATGTAAATTTGGCCATCTATAATGTAATAATACCGCTATCAGTTTGGCAGCAATGGCAACTGGTGTACACACATCACTTATATTATGTATACAAACAATAACTATTATTGTTTTATGATGGTATTAGATAACTATAGGTGAAAATTTGGTTGTATTAAATTAAACATGACTATTATTTGATTTTTCACACTGGAAACCTGTATCCATTATAAAGATTGTTTATAGGTCATAATTTAGTTTAGGGTATTTTACCTTTTTGTGCACACAGCACATTTTTTATTATCCTAAATAGTTGTATTATATCGTTATCCAACACAGTTAATATGTCCGTGTCATAATCTGATAAAATTGCAAGTAGTGTTTCTGAACAATTTATCAGAGCCTGTTCCCATCTTTCCTTATATTGGTCTATATGAAAGATAAAGGATGGGAAAACCTTAATTCTTAAACCTCTCAGGTTTAGCCAGGTATTTATCTTGCATCATTTTATTCCAAAATGAATTAATCTGCTTCTTCAACAGCCTTTCCCACTTACTTAAACCCTCTATCCAATCATCCTCTGGCTCCTCCACATTTTGTTGGTTGAATATTTTTTTCTATCTCTTGCACTCTCCTTCTGTACCATTGACAGCAGTTCAAATTCAAATCTAAATTAGCAACGCTGATCCTCAATATAACATCTCTAGCAGCTCACGCCTCTCTGGTCCTCATTATAACATCTCCAGTCTCTCTCACCTCTCCAGTCCTCATTATCACATCTCCAGCAGCTCTAACCTCTCCAGTCCTCATTATCACATCTCCAGCAACTCTCGCCTCTCTGGTCCTCATTATAACATCCCCAGCAGCTCTCGTCTCTCCAGTCCTCATTATCACATCTCCAGCAGCTCTCGCCTCTCCAATCCTCATTATCACATCTCCAGCAGCTCTCACCTCTCCAGTCCTCATTATCACCTCTCCAGCAGCTCTCGCCTCTCCAGTCCTCATTATCACATCTCCAGCAGCTCTCGCCTCTCCAGTCCTCATTATCACCTCTCCAGCAGCTCTCGCCTCTCCAGTCCTCATTATCACATCTCCAGCAGCTCTCGCCTCTCCAGTCTTCATCACATCTCCAGCAGCTCTCGCCTCTCCAGTCCTCATTATAACATCTCCAATCTCTCACCTCTCTAGTCCTCATTATAGCATCTCTGATGTCTCTAACCTCTCAGGTCCTCGTTATAACATCTCCAGTCCTCATTCTAGCATCTCTGATGTCTCTAACCTCTCAGAGCATCATTATAACATCTCCAGTCTCTCTCACCTCTCCAGGCCTCATTATAACATCTCCAGTCTCTCTCACCTTTCCTGTCCTCGTTATAACATCTCCAGCAGCTCTCACCTCTCCTGTCCTCATTATAATATCTCTGATGTCTCTAACCTCTCAGGTCTTCATTATAACATATCCAGTCTCTCTCACCTTTCCTGTCCTCGTTATAACATCTCCAGTCTCTCTCACCTCTCCTGTCCTCATTATAACATCTCTGATGTCTCTAACCTCTCAGGTCTTCATTATAACATATCCAGTCTCTCTAACCTCTCCAGTCCTCGTTATCACATCTCCAGCAGCTCTCGCCTCTCCAGTTCTCATTAAAACATCTCCAGTCTCTCTCAACTCTCCGGTCCTCATTATAACATATCCAGTCTCTCTCACCTCTCCAGCCCTCATTATCACATCTCCAGCAGCTCTAACCTCTCCAGTCCTCATTATTACATCTCCAGCAGCTCTCACCTCTCCAGTCCTCATTATCACATCTCCAGCAGCTCTAACCTCTCCAGTCCTCATTATCACATCTCCAGCAGCTCTCACCTCTCTAGTCCTCATTATAACATCTCCAGTCTCTCTCAACTCTCCGGTCCTCATTATCACATCTCCAGCAGCTCTCACCTCTCCAGTCCTCATTATAACATCTCCAGTCTCTCTCACCTCTCCAGTCCTCATTATCACATCTCCAGCAGCTCTAACCTCTCCAGTCCTCATTATTACATCTCCAGCAGCTCTCACCTCTCCAGTCCTCATTATCACATCTCCAGCAGCTCTAACCTCTCCAGTCCTCATTATCACATCTCCAGCAGCTCTCACCTCTCCAGTCCTCATTATAACATCTCCAGTCTCTCTCAACTCTCCGGTCCTCATTATCACATCTCCAGCAGCTCTCACCTCTCCAGTCCTCATTATAACATCTCCAGTCTCTCTCAACTCTCCGGTCCTCATTATCACATCTCCAGCAGCTCTCACCTCTCCAGTCCTCATTATAACATCTCCAGTCTCTCTCACCTCTCCAGCCCTCATTATAACATTTCCAGGCTTTGTCACTGTAACGGAGCTGGAACACGCAGTCCAAAATCTCCGCTGGTATACGATAAAATACCCACGAGGCACTACAGTCTCACCATCCCCGACCTCCCATATTGGACGACACACAATTTGGGAGTCAAATGAATACTGACTTTATTTTGTTATTGCAGAACTATATATACATCTCTTTGGCCACAGGCAATACACATGCCCATATTTGGCTACACACAATACACACAAAGAGAACAATAGGGGGGTCACACCTCCCTGGCAACTTTGATACAATCAGACACTGATTCAATTACACCTCTTTGTTCTTATCAGAGAATTAAAACACTTTGGAAAATGCAAGGATCCTTTACAACTTTCTTATCTCTTGAATCTCTGTAATAGGATTATCTATTAGCCTAGGTCTGCAAAAGTCTGGCTAATATTCTGCAGAGCATCAACCAGCATACATATTGTAGGATCATATTTTAACCAAGAATAATCATAAAACAGGGTAAAACAGTGATGGGTTCCGCTACACACCTCCCCCGTGACCATAAGCCGGCATACACGGTCTGATCCCAACGGATCGGCCTGGGGATGTCCGGACAAAAGTATTTGTTGGTCAATTCTCTAGTTTGACAACCCATCAGCATTACTGCAACTCACATTTACTCACATTTCCCATATCCCCAGATAGCTGGGATCTGAGCGCACAAAACCACAGAATAGTGCTCAGATCCTCTTCATACAGTTCAATTGCCATGTAGCTAAAGTCTTTCCCATAGTCTTTCATTATATGAATGGGCTTCATGGCACAGTTATCTGGGGTATCATGGTTCACACAGGGCAAGTACAGAATGACCCCCCTGTATGTAAAGGGCCAGAATGAGTGACTTACACTCTGGTATGGCCGAACACTGGTTCCAAAGGGCAATATGTACCAGGGCCATAGTCGCAGGGCAGGAGGCTGGCAAACAGTCCTCTCCAAGCCAAGGTGGCGAAGGGCACTTCGTCACACATCTCTCCTTTGGGGGGAAGTCTAACCAGGTACCTGGATATTTTGCTGTGGTGAGGGGGCAACACGCTGAGGGGACTTGAGGGGCAGAGGCCAGCGGCACTCTGCCCTGATGCCAGCTCTTCTGCTGGTATAACCTGCAGGACATCCTGCTCTGTACAAGGGACAAAGGGAGGGCAGAGGCCGACTGCACTCTGCCCCGCTGTCAGCTCTTCTGCTGGGGTACTTGAGACATATTTCGGCTCAGTAGCCAGGGAAACGTGGGGGTCAGTGGGGGTTAACATTTCCTCTGTTAACCCTGGGGCCACATTAGAAGTTAGCTGGGGAGGGGAATTTGTACTTACCCCCTCCTCCGGTTGTCCCAGTGACGGTAGTTGGGGATCTGGACAAGCTGTGGGCGCAGAGACCACGGTCCCATCTGCGCCGTCTGGGAGATTGGTGTCTCCCCTGGTTAGGGTAAACTGTCGCTGGGGGGAAGGACGACACCTTCTGCCCCCTGTGTTTCACACTGCCGCTGGGGGGGAAGGACGACACCTTTGGCCCCCTGGGGTACCCACTGCCGCTGTGGAGGAAGGTCGACACCTTCTGCTCCCTGAGGTACACACTGCCGCTGGGGGGGAAGGACGACACCTTCTGCCCCCTGGGGTTCACACTGCCGCTGAGGGGGAAGGACGACACCTTCTGCCCCCTGGGGTTCACACTGCCGCTGGGGGGAAAGGACGACACCTTCTGCCCCCTGGGGTTCACACTGCCGCTGGGGAGGAAGGACGACACCTTCTGCCCTCTGGGGTTCACACTGCCGCTGGGGGGGAAGGCCGACACCTTCAGCTCCCTGGGGTACACACTGCCGCTGGGAAGGAAGGACGACACCTTCAGCTCCCTGGGGTACACACTGCCGCTGAGGGGAAAGGACGACACCTTCTGCCCCCTGGGGTTCACACTGCCGCTGAGGGGGAAGGACGACACCTTCTGCCCCCTGGGGTTCACACTGCCGCTGGGGGGAAAGGACGACACCTTCTGCCCCCTGGGGTTCACACTGCCGCTGGGGAGGAAGGACGACACCTTCTGCCCCCTGGGGTTCACACTGCCGCTGGGGGGGAAGGCCGACACCTTCAGCTCCCTGGGGTACACACTGCCGCTGGGAAGGAAGGACGACACCTTCAGCTCCCTGGGGTACACACTGCCGCTGAGGGGGAAGGACGACACTTTCTGCCCCCTGGGGTTCACACTGCCGCTGCGGGGAAAGGACGACACCTTCTGCCCCCTGGGGTTCACACTGCCGCTGAGGGGGAAGGACGACACCTTCTGCCCCCTGGGGTTCACACTGCCGCTGGGGGGAAAGGACGACACCTTCTGCCCCCTGGGGTTCACACTGCCGCTGGGGAGGAAGGACGACACCTTCGGCTCCCTGGGGTACACACTGCCGCTGGGGAGGAAGGACGACACCTTCGGCTCCCTGGGGTTCACACTGCCGCTGGGGAGGAAGGACGACACCTTCGGCTCCCTGGGGTTCACACTGCCGCTGGGGAGGAAGGACGACACCTTCGGCTCCCTGGGGTACACACTGCCGCTGGGGAGGAAGGACGACACCTTCAGCTCCCTGGGGTACACACTGCCGCTGGGGGGGAAGAAGAACACCTTCAGCCCCCTGGGGTACACACTGTCGCTGAGGGGGAAGGACGACACCTTCTGCCCCCTGGGGTTCACACTGCCGCTGGGGGGAAAGGACGACACCTTCTGCCCCCTGGGGTTCACACTGCCGCTGGGGAGGAAGGACGACACCTTCGGCTCCCTGGGGTACACACTGCTGCTGGGAGGTGGAATTAGTTGGAGTATTCCACGTGGAGCGGTTTCTGTTTCTGAGACAGTCTCTCTGCATGTGACCCTGCTGGTTACACGTGTGGCACCTGATGTACCGTGGAGGGGTTTGGTAGTTCCCACCACCCGGACGCAGTGCTGGGGGGGGTTTAATGGTGGGAGGTGGGTTAGCAGCTCCCCAGATGGACCGCTCCCGTGCCCGCTGCTTTTCCATTATGGATTTGTGGACATCTGTCATTAACCATTCCAAGGTTTTCATGGGAAGCGTATCTGGGAAAAAGGCCAGCCTGCTTTGGAGTTCTCTTCCAAACTCATTCTGTGGGGTAATACGAGGTACTGTAACCATGAGTTCCTTTCTGTCTGCATCCCTGTAGTCCGCGGCCGCCTCCTCCTCCTCATGATGGAACGCTGTCTGAAAACTAGCCGGTTCCATCCTGCTGTAGCCAGGGGTGCTGTACGGATACTAGCGTTGCCCTCAATTTGTACTCCACGGAATGGTGTCTCCTGTAGCTGTCCTTCTGACCATGGGAACAATCCCGCCACTTGCCAACAAATGTAACGGAGCTGGAACACGCAGTCCAAAATCTCCGCTGGTATACGATAAAATACCCACGAGGCACTACAGTCTCACCATCCCCGACCTCCCATATTGGACGACACACAATTTGGGAGTCAAATGAATACTGACTTTATTTTGTTATTGCAGAACTATATATACATCTCTTTGGCCACAGGCAATACACATGCCCATATTTGGCTACACACAATACACACAAAGAGAACAATAGGGGGGTCACACCTCCCTGGCAACTTTGATACAATCAGACACTGATTCAATTACACCTCTTTGTTCTTATCAGAGAATTAAAACACTTTGGAAAATGCAAGGATCCTTTACAACTTTCTTATCTCTTGAATCTCTGTAATAGGATTATCTATTAGCCTAGGTCTGCAAAAGTCTGGCTAATATTCTGCAGAGCATCAACCAGCATACATATTGTAGGATCATATTTTAACCAAGAATAATCATAAAACAGGGTAAAACAGTGATGGGTTCCGCTACAGTCACCTCTCCGGTCCTCATTATAACATCTCCAGGCTCTCTCACCTCTCCAATCAGCAGGCTGATGATCTCCAGGGCTTGAGTCAAGATCCTCTCAGACATCTTCTTGTTGATCATCAGTGAGTTGGATGATGTAAGATTGAGCTACAACATAAGAAAACTGTACAGATGACAAAAGTAATAAAACTGAGGAAATAGTGGACTTTTTGGACTGTATCACATTCTAAGTTTAAAGACATTGAGATGTTATCTTATAACTAACTCATTTGTTGGATTATGTTGGGTGTAAATGACACAGTAAATCTAGACTAGAGCAGACGAATCAGTCCCTAATATTATATTTACTAGAGAGAGGGAATTCATAATAATAATAATAATCATTCTGGTCCTCCTGCCAAACTCCCCAAGTAAGAGATTGTTACTGCAAGAAATATGATATAAATAGAAGGAGAGAGAAAGTGCACCAGTAATAGAGAGCAAATATATAGCGGGACACAACAGTACATATAAAGGAGCACAGAAACTATTAACCTGATCCACGACTAGGAAAAATACACTATTTCCAGTATAGCAGTTACATATATATTGCTTCTGGGTCACAGATACATTTATCAGCCTCCATTTTAGTTATGGTGACAGCTTTCAAGGGTTTGAGAGCTTTCTTTATCAAGCCAGAAACAATACTGAATAAGGTAAGCAATGGAATAGACCAAAAGAAAATCAGAGGAGCTCAATCTGAGAATGAATTACACCTAGGTAGGTTTGTTATCCTGCAGTATATGTCTAAAGAGTGATCCAGCCCTGAAATACCAGGCAATTCTACCTTGAATAGGAGAAACAGCAAACCACAGACGTACGTTTCGGCCACTGTGGGCCTCATCAGTGAGGTGCAGCTGTACTACCTAAGGCACAGTGAGCAAGGAGTCCACGTCTGGAGTCTCCTATCACCATTACGGAGACTAAGCCCCAACCAATGGAATAGAGGGCAAAGGTTCAAATGGACAGGCATCATAAATTATGTACTGATCAGTCACGTGTGCAAGTCTCTACACAAAGGTTTGAGGTAAGTTAGAATTAAACCAATATAATTTCGATCACAATACTCTAGACTAAAGTGCACTAATGAGATTGTTCTCTGATTTGGAAATCTAAGAGTAACAATACTTGTACATTTGTTTTTTAAACATTTTTATTTTTTATATGCTGTGTATTTTAAAAGCCTAAACACTCTCATAATGTTTTTATGATAAGGGTATATAATAATAGTATGACCCACAAGTGATCATTATGCTTTACCCTACATAATAATAATAATAAGTAATAGGCAATATATAGCTTGGTTTAATAAGATTGTAAGTAGCGAGGTCTAAGGCAAGGACCCTTGGTAAACCTGGCTCTATATTCACACACAGGACTCCCCAGGAGACAGACTCTACTCACTACACACTCACAGCTCCAGTCTGTGCCTGGCTCACAATCTATTGGAATTCAGGTTGCTAGGAAGAAGCTCCACGTAAGGACGCATGCTGATGACAGATGTCACTTGGATCGCCATGTTTGTTTTTGGCAAGTCACAGAATGATCTTTCAGACAGTAATTATCATGAACGATACATACATTACATGGCAGTAATAACATCATAAAGGTCCTTACCAATGAAACAATCGGACTGAACGGTGACACCACTGGTTGATAACAGCTCTGTTTTATTGTTCCGTTTATAGATGTAGAGAGTGAGACATATTTAAGTAAAAACAATGTTAACATAGAAACTGGCCTGTAAACATGGACACGCTCCTCTACTGTGCTGATTGGAGGCTGCTTATACTGCAGGGGTTTCTGGGACTTGTAGTTTTCTACAGTGATTTCCGGGTCATTCACTTCCTTTTCTTTATCTAAGATGGCGACACGGAGTTGATCCCTGTGTGTCTGAGCTCTCTGCAGGTAAAATAAATAAATAATGTTATACAGGTGTAATACAGACAGGTGGGAGTATATATATATATAGTGAGGAGTCATGTTATACAGGTGTAACACAGAGGGGTGGGAGTATGTGTATAGTTTGTGTACATCTGTATACATCTGTATATATTACATGATGAGGTAAAGCTCAGTGTGTATACAATCAGTGATCACAAAAAGTAATTATTCAGTGCATGCAGATAACAGATATTATGTAGTATTTCATATATATATTGAGCAAGAGGAGCCATTTTGAAGATTCTTCAGATTAATTCCGAGCTCACGTACATACAGGGGCTCGTAGTTTCATGGGAGCCCGGGCTGTGATATATTTCCCAGGATCCAGAAACATCCTGTCTGGCCCAAGTCATTACATTAGTCATATCCTACCACATAGATCCCCCCAAGATACTTTTATGACAGTGAGACCTAGAGGTCTGATCTTCTCACTTAATGTCTGGAGACATAGATCGGACATTTAATAAGTGTCTGTTGTTTGTGTCTCTGACACATTAGGGTCCTGGGGTCTGAGTGACGTCTGGGTGATTCCGGTCTCTTCAGTCTGATTACAGGCTCAGAATTATTATACACAAAGAGGAAGAAACCATAATATCATCTCTGTGTCTACACAAACATGGAGTAGTAAGATGGACTTTATACTGAGTCACAGAGACCAGGTGATGATCTGGTGTGGATTGTTATCATGTAATGTATATGGGTGACCTATACTAGTCTGGTATAAATGTATAATATTTATCTGGTTATTTTGCAGTCTCTGTTGTTTGTATGATAATGTGAGATTTGTCAGGTCTGAAGCCCCCACAATATCTGCCCCTTGTTCTGTACTGACCATAAAGACATGTAACAAATCCCAGCGTGTGACCCTCTCATATTTATTTGTACTGACCATAAAGACGTGTAACAAATCCCAGCGTGTGACCGTCTCATGTTTTATTTGTACAGACCATAAAGGCGTGTGACCATCTCATGTTTATTTGTACTGACCATAAAATCGTGTAACAAATCCCAGCGTGTGACCATCTCATGTTTATTTGTACAAACCATAAAGACGTGTAACAAATCCCAGCGTGTGACCAACTCATGTTTATTTGTACTGACCATAAAGACATGTAACAAATTCCAGTGTGTGACCGTCTCATGTTTATTTGTACAGACAGTGACAAAGTGACACCATCCGTTCTCTCAGAGTTTGATGAAGAAGAAGAGACAAATATGAGGAGTCCCCGGGAGATTAAAGAGGAGGAAATACCTGTAAATATCAGCGAAGGTAAGTGATACGTTATTTATACAGGGACTGGGATAAATGTTATATGTGTAATACAACTAATTAGTGGGAGCCTTAAAGAACACGGCATATTTGGTTACATGAAAACTGTAAATGAAAATATTTCAGTTCCTTTTATATCTTTTTTTATAATATTTACCCGTTTTTATTTATATATATATATATATATATATATATATATATATATACATATATATATATATATATATATGTGTGTGTGTGTAAATAAAGTATCGCTTTTTGACTTGATAAAGAGAGGCATTATCTCTCGAAAGCTCATTGCTTTATTATGAAAAAAGGGTATCACTATTCACTGCAATACTCTGATCATTCAACTGGATTACTTGTCATTCACGGCTACCTCACTCTTCATATAAATATATATATATATATGATATACATATATACATATATAATAGTATTATTATTATTATTATAATTCATTTATAATCCGCTGACATATTCCGTAGCGCTGTACATAAGTTAAGTTCAGAAAAAGATAAATACAAATTTACAAATAGCTAGGAATCCAATGTCCATAGTGAATTCCCAAAGTTCTTAGCATAGAAACTCGCAGACTTACAATCTAAGATATAGTGAGTGGTAAAAGAGGGAGAGAGAGGTGATAAGCGCGTTAGGGTGGAAGATGATATGCTTTTTTAAAGAGATGCGTTTTAATTGAGGTTTAAAATGTTTTGAGGCAGGGGGATAATCTGGTGGAGTGAGGCAAGGAGTTTCAGAGACTAGGGGCAGCACGAGAAAAGTCCTGGAGGCGGGAGTGAGAGGATGTGACGAGTTGTAGAAAGAAGAAGGTCATTAGCAGAACGAAGAGGGCGGGTGGGGTAGTATTTGGAAATGAGAGCAGAGATTTATGGGGGAGCGTTTTGTTAAGGTCTTTGTAAGTTAGGGTCATGATTTTAAATGTTATTCTTGAGTCTAAGGGAAGCCAGTGGAGTGATTGACATAGAGGAGCTGCCGACACTGAACGTTGTGTACGGAAGATGAGTCTAGCAGAGGCATTCATAATGGATTGAAGTGGAGATAGTCGGTGGTGGGTAGGCCAACAAGAAGCGAGTTGCAGTAGTCTTGTCGAGAGATGATGAGAGAGTGTATAAGGATTTTAGTTGTGTATTGTATAAAATAGTGATGATTTCTGGAGATGTTTTTTGGATGGAGAAGACAATATTTAGTTAGTGATTGCATGTGAGGGATGAAAGACAGAGCGGGGTCCAGTAGAACTCCAAGACAACGGGCTTTGGAGGAGGGGGTGATGATGTTGTTGTTGTTGACAGTGAGAGAAATCTAAGGAATTGACACTGTGGGAGAGGGAGGGAAGATTAGGAGTTCAGTTTTAGACATGTTAAGTTTGAGATGGTGGGTGGACATTCAAGGGAATATACCAGAGAGGCAGTTGGAGACATGTGTTAGATGAGAGGGGGAGAGATCTGGTGCAGAGAGGTAGATTTGGGTGTCATCTGCATAGAGATGATAATGAAGCCCAAAACAGTTTATTAGGGTACCAAGTGAGGATGTGTAGATGGAGAAGAGGAGGGGGCCAAGGAGATACTGAATTATCAATTTTGTAGGTATGATGAGAACCACGAGAGAGCAGTGTCTCAAATAACGAGGGAGAAGAGGATATGGAGTAGAAGTGGATGGTCGACAGTGTCAAAGGCAGCAGAGAGACCTAGAAGAATAATAATTGAAAAGTGACCTTTTGACTTGGCAGTAAGCAGGTCATTGGTGACTTTAGTGAGAGCAGTCTCTGTGGAGTGTTGGGGCCGAAAGCCAGATTGGAAGGTTTCAAGAAGGGAGTTAGGAAATAAAGCTGGTAAGGTGGTTATAGATGAGCCGCTCCAGCAATTTGGAAGCCAAGGGAAGCAGAGAGATAGGGCGGTAGTTAGATGCAACGTCAGTCAGATGAGTTTTTTTGAGGGTGGGTATAACTATGGCATGTTTTAGAGAAGATGGAAACGTGCCAGTAGTAAGGGAGAGGTTGAAAATATGTGTGAGAGCTGGGATTAGTGTGGTAGAGAGGGAAGATATGAGCTGAGATGGAATAGGATCCTGAGGACAGGTAGTGAGGCGAGTGAATATTGCAGTTGGGAGACTTTGCCCTCTGTAGCTGGACCAAAGCAGTTCAAAGTGGCTGCGGTATTGGAGAAGGGAGAAGACTGGGTGTTGTTAGTTGGTTTAGAGGGTGGAGTGTGAAAGCCACTATGAGATGAGAGTTAATTGCGGATGTTTTGAATTTTATGAATAACACGGTTGGCGAAGACTTCAGCTGTGACAGAGGAAGTGATGGGAGGAGGTGGTGGGCAGAGGAGAGTATTGAAATGGGCAAACAGACACTGGGGGTTAGAGGACAGAGGTGATGTATTAGTGATGTAAAGTACTGCAGTTTGTCAAGGTTAAGGGCAGAGGAAAAGGAGCGTAACATAAACTTGTAGTGGAGGAAATCTGCTGAAGTGGGTGATTCCCTCCATAGTCGTTCAGCAGTGGATGTATTGTGTTTGTGTAATGTGCCATGGTTGTGGATGAGAGCGAGAGCATCTGCATGTGGATATGGGGGCCAGAGTGTCAATGGTGGAAGAGAGAGTAGAGTTGTAGAGTGAGGTGTCAGGGCAGTTGAGGTTGGTGATGGGACTGAGAAGGGGTTGGATAATAGTGGAGAGCTGGGCAGGTCAAGTGCTCGCAGGTTTCTGTTCGTGATGGTGGCAGGGGTTGCAGAGGGGTGGAGAGAGGGTGATGTGGTGAGGTTGAAGGTAAGGAAGTGATGGTCAGATAGAGGGAGTGGACGGATGACAGGGTTGGAGGTTGTGCTGAGATTGGTGAAGATAAGGTCAAGAGAATGTCCAGCATGAGGAGTAGAAGAATCTGTTAGTTGTGAGAGGCCAAGGGAAGAGGTGAGTGTGAGCATGATATCAGTCTTTATCAAAGTGTATATATCCTTCATCACTCAACCAAGGAGTCTGTAATGTTAACAGTTGATTTTGTTGTAAACTGATCAATAACCAGTAGCAGGTTCTCTTTTTACTGCTAGGAATAGCACAAGTACCCTGGGGTCAACACCTCTTATCCACACTTCTTCTTTGTCTCTCAATTCTCTTGGCTCAATGCCCTGGGAAGCAGAATCAATACAACACACAGACAATGTCCTATTATTTTGCCACGGCTTTTATGATTTTACAAGGTGTTATATATATAATTAGGGCTTTTAACATAAGCTGAATGTAGATGTGTGTTACAAAACATGTTGCTCTATGTAAATGTTTTTTACATCATATGTTTTCTTGCAGTTTCACATTTAGAACGAACAACGAAGAAGTAACTTTTTTTTACTAGAATATCATTTGCAAATACCTTCCAGTAAACATCTTACAATGTTTCATAATGGAAAAATACAATATGAAGCTATGTGATATATGATTGAATACAAAAGATCTTTTAATGCATAAAAGCCCCCTTAATACCCAGTTGTATTCATTTACAAGCAGCTCAGCTCATGACATGTGATTTTATACCCAATGACCCAATATCTGGTATCTGTCCATACAAAGTAACAGCATTTGGTTGTTTCTGTCTTTGTTCTTCTTTCAACTAAAGGATTTAAATAGATTTTCAGGACACAAACACTTGATTGATATTGAATAATTAAAATGGTGAAAGTCTCTAATCTGTTTATCTCTATCTGTAGGACCTTTAGATGTGAAGCCTCCAGTTGTCTCCAAGGCTGAACAAGAAGATCTGAATATAAGAGATCAGCAGCAGGTGAAGGAGGAGGAGAGTCCTGGGAATATCATGGAAGGTGAGGAAGTAATACAGGATAAGAAAATGAATGATTCATTCTTTAAATGTGCCCTGTCACCCAAGAACAAGCTTATGTCACATAAAAGAGCACACACATTTTATATATTTTGCTAGCTGATTTTCCCCAGAGTAATCATTCCTGAGATATACATACATCACCCACTTACCTCACTCCCTATATTGGTAAATACATCGCCTGTGAGTGACGGCCTCCTGTGTGCTCCCATCATCCAATGGGGCACTCTATGGACTCTACACATACATCACCCACTTACCTCACTCCCTATATTGGTAAATACATCGCCTGTGAGTGACGGCCTCCTGTGTGCTCCCATCATCCAATGGGGCACTCTATGGACTCTACACATACATCACCCACTTACCTCACTCCCTATATTGGTAAATACATCGCCTGTAAGTGAGGGCCTCCTGTGTGTTCCCATCATCCAATGGGGGATCTTGTCTCTGCCCCATAATAGGAAAAGCAATAACACTGGAGTCTAATAACTTGTGAAGGAAGCTGCTGTAATGTAGACCTAACATAAGAACCTGCTTCATTCAATTAAACAAATCCAACGAGCATTATATGTTAAATTATAAATATTCTGAGCCGACCAGATTACAGACTCAAAGGTTTTGGAATGTGATAGATAAGACCTATGGAAACTTCCTTAGTTGTGTAATATATATATATTTGTTTCAGTAAAATGTTTGATATAGTTCGATGCTTGCAGTGTAGCTTTGTGTTTGGTCTGTGCTGGTCATAAATAATGATTTATATATCTGTATAGGCAGTGAAAGAGTGAAATCATCAATGTTGTCACAGTTTCATCAAGAAGAAGAGACAAATGCGAGGAGTCACCAGGAGATTAAGGAGGAGGAAATTCCTATAAATATCAATGAAGGTGAGAAATACTCTCTTACTGTGATAAAAAAAAACACATGTTTAATACCATTAAATAGATGGAAATGCACTAAATTTGGTTAAACAAATGTTGCCGATAACAATATTTTCCTAATTTATTTTAATGCTTTTGCTGTTGAATCTATTTATTACATCCATTACAATCACCTTTTTTAGAATGTCCTGGTTGTTTCCAATCTAGATTATTTTAAGCAAATATTGTCCTCCCATCCCACCAGTCCCCAGCTCCTCCTCTGCTATTATCTTAATGACTTCTTACCAACTACGCTGCTCTTCTCACAATGGCCCTTTGCCTCCTCCTCTGCTCTTCTCAAAATTACCTCTTGCCTCCTCCTCTGCTCTTCTCACAATGGGCCCTTGCCTCCTCCTTTGCTCTTCTCATATTTACCTCTTGCCTCCTCCTCTGCTCTTCTCAAAATTACCTCTTGCCTCCTCCTCTGCTCTTCTCATAATGACCTCTTACCTCCTCCTCTGCTCTTCTCATAATGACCTCTTGCCTCCTCCTCTGCTCTTCTCATAATGACCACTTGCCTCCTCCTCTGCTCTTCTCATAATGACCTCTTACCTCCTCCTCTGCTCTTCTCATAATGACCTCTTGCCTCCTCCTCTGCTCTTCTCATATTGACCTCTTGCCGCCTCCTCCTCTGCTCTTCTCATAATGACCTCTTGCCGCCTCCTCCTCTGCTCTTCTCACAATGACCTCTTGCCGCCTCCTCCTCTGCTCTTCTCACAATGGCCCCTTGCCTCCTCCTCTGCTCTTCTCATAATGACCTCTTGCCTCCTCCTCTGCTCTTCTCACAATGACCTCTTGCCGCCTCCTCCTCTGCTCTTCTCATAATGACCTCTTGCCGCCTCCTCCTCTGCTCTTCTCATAATGACCTCTTGCCGCCTCCTCCTCTGCTCTTCTCACAATGGCCCCTTGCCTCCTCCTCTGCTCTTCTCACAAAGGCCCCTTGCCTCCTCCTCTGCTCTTCTCAAAATGGCCCCTTGTCTCCTCCTCTGCTCTTCTCACAATGGCCCCTTGCCTCCTCCTCTGCTCTTCTCACAATGGCCCCTTGCCTCCTCCTCTGCTCTTCTCACAAAGGCCCCTTGCCTCCTCCTCTGCTCTTCTCACAATGGCCCCTTGCCTCCTCCTCTGCTCTTCTCACAAAGGCCCCTTGCCTCCTCCTCTGCTCTTCTCACAATGGCCCCTTGCCTCCTCCTCTGCTCTTCTCACAATGGCCCCTTGCCTCCTCCTCTGCTCTTCTCACAATGGCCCCTTGCCTCCTCCTCTGCTCTTCTCACAATGGTCATTGCCTCCTCCTCTGCTCTTCTCACAATGGGCCCTTGCCTCCCCCTATGCTCTTCTCATAATGACCTCTTGTCTCCACCGCTACTCTCACAATGACCTCTTGTCTCCTCCGCTACTCTCACAATGACCTATTGTCTCCTCCACTGCACTTCCTTTCTCTAGTTCATCCCCATCCCTCTTCCATGTATATGTTTTTGTCTGTGTCCTCCCTCCCTCATCACACCCTTCACACCCCTGCCTCTCAGTGTGTGCCTCCAACAGATGCTCTAGTGCATTTTATAGAGTGCTTGACTGTGAGGCCGATCAGCAAATATTACTTTTTGGCAATAATTAATTTGCAGGTTACGTCTAACTTCCACGTTTTACTGACGTCATGATGACGGACTTATTTACTTTTGGCTGTGTCTAAAAAGTAAATAACGGGCTTGCTTAAATATTGTCAGATCATGTGATCACACCCCTGAAATCCTACCTAAATGGGCAGGGTTTACGAGTTTAGACTTAAGGAGGTAAATTGTGATCTTGAGGCAATACATCTAAACATTTAGAGAAATAAACAACCACAGCCAAATGTATGAGTTTCAGTCATAGTGTGTGTGTGGTGTGTTTGGATATATATAGAAAGGGATGGACACATATATTAGTTGTGTAACACTTCTCTGATGCAGTTTTTCCATCCTCATGTTGAGTATCTCTGGCCTGTCTAAAAAAAAAAAAATATTGTTTTGATAAAAAATAAAAAAATTACACAATTGGGTGTCGGTTCATATAATATAACAATATGATGACAGTATTCATGTCTTAATTAACTAATGGGATCCTTGGATCTCACAGATCCCAGTTTAAAAAAATGTTACCTCAAGGGATAATTATCTTAATACCAGAAACTTTATTTTTTTCAGGTTTCTAAATCTGGTTGTATAAATATGCAGTGGGGGAACTAGATAGACCATGTGATTTATATTGTGTAGAATAAAACTCTTATAAATAATTCTCAATTGGACAAACAGGACTAGACAATTACAATCTTCGTATTGAGATTGTTAAAGAGGAACAAGATGATGAAGGAGAGGAAGACGGTGATAGCCAACAGATTGTAATTTATTCCCATCCATATGAAGGTGAGTGATAAATATAAAACTAGAAAAAGTTATCTAATAATATAATGTACCCTTTCATTTTTTACTCTGAGAGGGCTTGTATAACAACTTCTCTGGCTGTGTAGTGTATTAGGTCCAAGGGTAAGAAACACAGGGCAGCCACTTCCAGTAAATGTTTGGGAGTGAGAGAGATATGAGAAGGGCAAATCATATTAAAAATATATATAAATCTCATCCTCTCTCAGATTCTTATATCAGCTGTAAGTGACAGCCATGGACAAAATATCTTGTTCCAGGTTTATCCTAAGACCTGACATTGGGGATGTTGTTGAATGAGCCCGGACTATCAAACTATTACATTGTGTATTAAGCAGAACACCTCCTATTACATGAAGACAAGTATGTTCCCATTAAGATACATTTAGGACAATGAGAACTAGAGGTCTTATCGTCTCACTTAATGTCTGGAGACAGAAATTGGCCATTTAAAAAGTGTCTGAGTCCTGGAGTCTGGGTGATTCTGGTCTCTTCAGCCTGATTACAGGCTCAGAATTATTATACACAATATTTATTTGAACTTACCATAAAGTCGTGTAACAAATCCCAGCGTGTGACCATCTCATGTTTATTTGTACTGACCATAAAGACATGTAACAAATCCCAGCGTGTGACCATCTCATATTTATTTGAACCTACCATAAAGTCGTGTAACAAATCCCAGCGTGTGACCGTCTCATGTTTATTTGTACTGACCATAAAGACATGTAACAAATCCCAGCATGTGACCATCTCATATTTATTTGAACTTGCCACAAAGTCGTGTAACAAATCCCAGCGTGTGACCATCTCATGTTTATTTGTACAGAAAGTGACAAAGATCAAGAAGAAGAGACAAATATGAGTAGTCCCCGGGAGATTAAAGAGGAGGAAATTCCTGTAAATATCAGTGAAGGTGAGTGATACATTATTTATACAGGGACTGGGATACATATTATGGGCCTCATTCTAATCTGAGCCGCAAAACGTCAGCAACTCTGTGATTCCTTGAGATGGGCTTACGGCCCTGCGTAACGCTGCGTCTATGTTGGTATTCAGATGTACGGTGCCGCAAGGTGGTCCCTCTTATGGATAATCGCAAACCATGCAATCGGCCGTAGGCACTTCCGTGCTTGAATAGGATTGCGACCGCAAGGACGTAACTCATGTTTCAAGCCTGCAAACATTGTAGAAATGTAAATGCACAGCACTGTAAAGCACTGTAAATGATGGGGTACACAATGGGTGACTTGAGCATTGAAGGGACAACATTCTCAAGCATGCACATCGCCACAAAGGAATCCGCTCTGTAAGTCAGTGCAGAGTTTTCTGTCTGTTGCAGTAATCAGTGTACAGGTGAGAGTGGGTGTGGCTTGGCCTGTGTAAGTTATCTCTGGGTGCTTTCGTGTGAGGTCTGGTTTGAATCCGCTCTGTAAGTCAGTGCACAGTTTTCTGTCCTGTTGCAGTAATCAGTGTACAGGTGAGACTGGGTGTGGCTTGGCCTGTGTAAGTTATATCTGTGTGCATTTGTGTGAGGTCTGGTTTGAATCGCTCTGTAAGTCAGTGCAGAGTTTTCTGTCTGTTGCAATAATTAGTGTACAGGTGAGAGTGGGTGTGGCTTGGCCTGTGTAAGTTATACCTGTGTGCATTTTGTTGTTTTCTGTTAAATCGGTTCTGTGGGGCAGGACAGTGTTTTCTATCCTGTGCTCATTTATCATTGTACAGGCGAGTAGACGGGGTCTATTTTAACAAGGGAAGAGCGAGCTTGGGAGCTTGCAATCATTTCTAATGTAAGTGTAGTTAGTGTGTAGGAGATTAAATAAAAGGAGGAAATCCAAAGAAAAGGGGTATTATAAGAAAAAACAGAAAACAAACGTATATATTGTTTCTGTTTTGTTTGGTTTAAGGTGTGGAAAAGAAATCTTTACACAAATACATTGATTTGTTTTCTCACTGTATTTTGGCAACCTCACTCAGTGTACATCCTGCCAAATGTATGCACTACTGGAACAGAGGATCCAGGGTCCATACCTCTATGACAGGTGTGAGCATGTTGCCTCTCTGGAAGCTCAAATTGAAGATCTGGAGAGGAGAATTGCAGCACTTAGTGATACTGCTCCACTGGAAAGGGAGGTGGTGCTCACAGAGCACAGTTTAGCTGGGCATAGTGTGGAGGGAGGAGCTGGGGCTAGTGAGGATGGCCAGGGAGGTAGCTGGGTTACAGTTAGAAGGGGAATGAGGGGGAACAGGAGGAGGCAGGCCAGTTCTGAGTTGGCAAACACCAACAGATTTGCCAGATTGAGTGAAACTGTTGGGGATGTCCATTCAGGAATGGCAATGCCAGATAGAGCTGTTCCCTCTAACAGCCGGGAGAACAGTTCTACTGGAGGAGAGGGAGGGCAGAATAGGCAGAGCAACAGACATGTTTTGGTGGTAGGGGACTCTATTATTAGGAAGGTAGACAGGGTAATTTGTCCCCCTGATCCCAGCAATCGAACAGTTTGCTGTCTCCCGGGTGCTCGGGTTCGGCATGTTGTGGATCGGGTGGATAAATTATTGGTAGGGGCTGGTAATGAACCGGCGGTCTTGGTACACTTTGGTATCAATGACAAAGTTAGTGGAAGATGGAGCGTTCTAAGGAATGATTTTAGAGAATTAGGGAATAAGCTTAAAGCAAGGACCTCCAAGGTAGTATTTTCTGAGATACTACCAGTGCCATGTGCTAGCCCAGGGAGGCAGAAGGAGCTTAGGGAGGTTAATGCGTGGCTAAAAAAGTGGTGCAGTGCAGAGGGTTTTGGGTTTTTAGAGCACTGGGCTGACTTCTCACTTGGGTACAATCTCTATAGCAGGAATGGATTGCACCTTAATGATGAGGGCGCTTTTGTGCTAGGGGATAGGATGGTAGAACGGCTGGGGAAGTTTTTAAACTTGTAGGTGGGGGGAGGGACTATATAGAAGTATTGGGTTAAATAGGGTAGAGAGGGAAAGGGATGAATTAGTTAACCCATGGGGGAGGAGAAGGGGGAGGGTTACAATAGAAAGTAGGGAGGTATTAATAGGGGCCTCAAATACAGTGGCAGGCACTTCACAACAGCAGAGCCATAGCAACATAAAGTGTATGATTGCTAACGCAAGAAGTTTGCCTGGGAAAATGGATCAGCTAGAAATATTAGCAGTACAAGAAAAATGGGGCTTAATGGGCATTACGGAAACATGGTGGGATGAATCTCATGACTGGACTGTTAATCTGGATGGTTATAACCTATTTAGGAAAGATAGGGGAAATGGTAAAAGAGGAGGATGGATCTGTCTTTATGTTAAGCCTGAATTTAAGCCTATAGTCAGAGAAGATATTTATGCTGGCACTAACGGCATCATTGAATCTTTGTGGGTTGAGCTAAATAGTGGAGGAGCTCATTCTAAACGCATATTGGTGGGAGTATGCTATAAACTCCCAAATATAGCTGAAAATGAGGAAATACAATTATTGTTACAGATTGGAAATGCAGCTAAGCATGGGCAAGTTCTAATAATGGGAGACTTTAATTACCCTGAAATAAACTGGATAAATGAGACCAGCAGCTCAACTAAGGGGAGCAGGTTCTTGAGTACACTCAGGGATCATTATCTGGCCCAGGTAATACAAGAACCTACTAGAAATGGGGCCATCTTGGATTTAGTCATCACAAGTAATATTGATATAATGTCAAATGTAAAAATAGGGGAACTCTTGGGGAACAGTGATCACAACACAGTCTCATTTGAGATTGAATACAAAAAACAGAGTTGTAAGGGGCCAACAAAAACTCTAAATTTTAAAAGGGCTAGCTTTAATGGGCTACGGGCAGCAATACTACATATAGACTGGGACAAAGAACTTACAGGGAAGAATACTGAAAATAAATGGACAACATTCAAATTCTTACTAAATAAACATACTCATCAGCATGTACCATGTGGAAATAAAATGAATAGGAGTAAATCACATCCCATGTGGCTTAACAATGACTTAAAGATCATGATGAGGAAAAAGAAACATGCATTTAAATTATACAAGAAGGAGGGAACATAGGCAGCTTTATGTGACTATAAGGAAATCAACAAGTCTTGCAAAAGGGCTATTAGACTGGCTAAAATAGAAAATGAGAAGTTAGTTGCAAAGGAGAGTAAGACTAACCCTAAAATATTTTGTAAATATATTAATGGGAAGAAGGCCAGGAAGGAATCGATAGGACCATTACAATGTGACACAGGCCATCTGATAATTTGTGACCAGGAAAAGGCAGATGGGCTAAATAGGTTCTTTTCTTCGGTATAGACAAGGGAGGTACCATTGGTTGGGACACAGCAACATAATGGGGCTACACTACCTTTACTAAATAATTGGTTAACGCAGGAAGTAATACAAAAGAGGTTGGAGAAAATAAATGTTAATAAAGCCCCGGGTCCTGATGGAATACATCCAAGGGTACTGAGGGAGGTGGGTTCTGTAATAGCCAAACCATTATATCTAATCTTTCAAGACTCACTCACTACAGGGTCTCTACCAGATGACTGGAGAAAAGCAGAGGGGATACCTATATTTAAGAAGGGATCTAGCGCAAATCCGGGGAATTCTAGACCAGTGAGCCTCACTTCTGTAGTTGGGAAGCTTTTAGAAGGGTTAATAAGGGACAGAATACAAGAATATGTCTATTTGAACAGGATCATAGGTGGCAGTCAACACGGATTTATGAAGGATAGGGCGTGTCAGACCAATCTAATAAGTTTGTATGAGGAGGTTAGTAGGAACTTGGATCAGGGCAACTCAGTGGATGTAATCTTTTTAGATTTTTCAAAGGCATTTGATACAGTGCCACATGGAAGACTAGTGAGCAAACTAAGGGATACAGGAATTGCAGTAAATATCTGCTCATGGATCGAGAGCTGGCTAAAAGACAGGAAGCAAAGGGTTGTTGTGAATGGAACATACTCCGATTAGTCTAATGTGATAAGTGGGGTTCCTCAAGGTTCAGTATTAGGTCCTCTGCTTTTTGACATATTTAATAATGACATTGAAGTAGGACTCGAATGTAGTGTCTCCATTTTTGCTGATGACATTAAGTTGTGCAAGGTAATAAAATCAGATAATGATGTACTTTCCCTACAAAAGGATTTGCATAAATTAGAGAAATGGGTGGCTAAATGGCAGATGAGATTTAATACAAATAAATGTAAGGTTATGCATTTGGGAAGGAACCTTTGCCAAGCAATCTATAATCTTAATGGAGCAAATCTAGGGGTATCAGATATTGAAAGGGATTTGGGAGTACTAGTGGACAACCACCTAGGTAACAACGCTCAAAGCCAAGCAGCAGCTGCAAAGGCATATAAAATATTAGCATGTATTAGGAAGGGTATAGAAGCAAGGGAAGAAAATATAATTCTGCCACTATACAAATCTCTAGTACGCCCTCTTTTGGAATATGGAGTACAATTTTGGGCACCACCTCATAAAAAATACATTTTAGAGCTGGAAAAAGTACAGAGAAGGGCTACAAAACTAATAAGGGGAATGGAGGGGCTAGGTTATGAAGAAAGACTAACCAAATTAAACTTATTTTCGCTAGAAAAAAGGCGTCTAAGAGGAGATATGATTACGTTATATAAATACATCCAGGGTCAATATAAGGCTTTGTCAAGTGAACTTTTTGTAGCAAGAGATTTTCAACTGACAAGAGGACACCCTTTGAGGTTAGAGGAAAGAAGATTTCACCTTAAACAAAGAAAAGGGTTCTTCACAGTTAGGGTGGTTAAACTGTGGAATTCTCTACCAAAGGAGGTGGTGACAGCGATTTCAATAGACAACTTCAAAAAGGGGTTAGATCTATTTTTGAATAAATAGGGCATTCAAGGCTATCCTAGATAACTAGCGAAGGAATATTGATCCAGTGAGAAATTTGATCGCCAGTTTCTGGGGTCAGGAAGGAATTTTGCTTTTTTTCCCCTTTATGAGACAATTGGCAAAGTTTCAATGGGGTTTTTTTTTTTTTCTGTTTGCCTTCCTCTGGAACAAATAACAGTTAACAAATAATAATAAATAGTCCACATTAAAAAGATCAATAGAGATCTAAAAAGGTTGAACTTGAGGGACTAACTCTTTATTCATCCTCCAATACTATACTATTAATAATTATTTAATCAATAATTTAATTAATAACTATTCCGCATATTGCAGAGCAGAGGAGATCTTAATAGGTTGAACTTGATGGACTGAAAGTCTTTTTTCAACCTTAATTACTATGTAACTATGTAACAATAGAATACTTGATTTCACGTTTAATTTATTTCCAAAGTCCTGTTGGCTTAAATACGGAGTTATGGGCCTGGCGGTTATTCAAGCTCGTCGGACTTTGGAAATACATTAAACGTGAAATCAAGTATTGTATTGTGGCGATGTGCCTTCTTGAGAATGTTGTCCCTTTAATGCTCATGTCATCCATTGTGTACCCCATCATTTACAGTTCTGTCTTGAATTTTATATTTTCATTTACAGTGCTCCAAGTTTGCAGACTTGAACCACTATTCACAGGCTTACGTGCTTGGAGGTCATACAAGCCCGTATTGTCAAAACATAGCACTTCATAAGCAAATAAAAAAGCCATCCTGTACTTTTATTATAAGAGAAAGTGATGTTAGGTTTTAGAATTAATAGCACAACATTCTCAAACTCGCAAATCGGCATAAATAACTACTTTATTGCATGTTAAATTTCCGTCATGAAATCCTGCGGGCTTCAACCTCCGGGCCCGGAGGTTGGATTCAAAAGTCCTAGGGGCTTAGATGTTGAAGCCCGTCAGACTTTATGACGGAAATTTAACATGAAATAAAAAAAAATTAGATTGACATTAGGGTAAAGTTGTGCTATGAATTCTAAGCCCAAAAATCACTTTCACTTCTAATAAAAGTACATGATGGCTTTTATATTTAGCTTAGTTGGTGCTACGTTTTGTAAGTAAGAGCGTTGCGATACCTCTTGTGTGTAAGTAAGCTGCGATTCAGTTTTAGCAATTTACAGGCTTGACGGAAGGGTGATTATAGCATTTGAATAGAGAATTGTGCTTTCTTGCGGCCGCAACGCTTTGACGGAAGTAAGCTGCGATTTTAAGCAAATCGCAAGGGATCGCAGCTCGGCGGACCTAATCCGCCGGAGGCCGCAAAATGAATAGCTTAGTAGCTTGCGGCCTCCCGTTCCGGCTACTTATTTGAAAATCGTAGGATTAGAATGAGGCCCTATATGTGTAACACAATAAATTAGTGGGAGCCATACGGGACACGGCACACTTACATGAAAACGGTTGATGACAATATTTTTCCAGTTCATTTTCATATATATATATATATATATATATATATATATATATATATTATTTTTTTTGGGGGGGGGGGTTGTTTTAAAAAATGATTTACTACTTTTATTACAAATCACGTTTTACATGTTGTTCATGTTTGTAATTCTTATTTTTTAAATCAAAAATTTGTATACAAATTACAGAAATTAAAGGACACTACAGTGTAATATAATATAAAACAATAATTGGAGGTCAGTTCCATTTTAAGAAAAAAAAAATCAGTTGTTTATTACACATTAAAATTACATTTTGACGGTCTTATCTAAATAAAGGTATCCTAGGAATTTTCCGGTTTAGAAAATTCTGCTGCAAGAGATAGTTAGCTTAATACAAGAAACTTTATTTATTACCAGTCTGTGAATGTGGTTGTATAGATAGTGGTGGGGGAACTAGATAGACCATGTTATGTATTGTGTAGAATAAAACGCTACAAATGATTCTCTATTGGACCAACAGGACGCCATGATTACAATCTGCACATTGTGACAGTTAAAGAGGAAAAATACTGTGAGGGAGAAGAAGACGGTGATAATCAGCAGATTGTAATTCATTCCAATCCATGTGAAGGTGAGTGATATTTAACAACAACCTCCCTGGTTGTGTAAGACATCGGGTCAGAGGGTAAATCAAAATGGATATGGTCACCTGACAGCCTGACATGCATTTCACTTAGGCTTAATCAGAGGTGTTATCCATGAAGCCGTTGCAAAATGTGCATCAGGCGGATAAGGTCACTTCAGTCAAAATAAATCAGTTATTTCCAGTGAGACTTTAGTTTAATCCCTTTAGAATGTATTGTCATGAATCAGCCAGGGGCCATCTTGGATTTGGAACTGTTATCTGCCACATGTTATTGAACAGAAGGTTTTGGGCTCCCAGAGCCACTGTTATAATGTAATATATTCAGGGCAGAGTCCCACTGTTATTGTTATGCATTGAGAGAAGAGGCAGTTTACCACGTCACCACTAATAAAGTCGTCATAACGCATTAAGTGGACTGACATGGGAAGTACTGCCTCATAACATGTGGGTTATAAAATGTTGTAGTGGTAATATCTGTAAATATATTGTATTGGAATGTTGGAGCCATGTTGTGTGCAGTCATCCATATTGACTGCATATGTAACCTGAGTTGATCACCCATCTGCCTTCCAGCTATCACCTAAAGTAAACACTTGAAGTGATAGCAAGGCCAGAACAAAGGGGTCTGTACAGACATTGAGGCACCATAACCACAGGGGGTCTACAGGGGTTCTCACTCAGAGAATCAGGGCAAAGTCCAGAGGGCAGGGAGATGTTTCCCCCTTGAAAGCCAGAGACCAAATAAATTAGGTAGCCACACCTAGTGGGCGGACCTGGGAGGAGTCTCATGGTTCCCACGTAGGGACCCTGCCTGATTGGCCCGAGGCAGTTAGGGGCTGGCTAAAGGTAGCCCCTCCTGGTAATTTTGTATGCATGTTTAAAAGATGGTGTTTTCCAAAATAAAGGTGGTGGAGAGAGAGTTTTCACATAAACAAGGTGTGAGACTTTTTCTGTGTGTTGTATCCTGACTTGGGGAGCGGTCTTGCTATGGGCCACTAAGTAACCTGGATCCAGTATTCTCTGCCTGTAGCTTTTGGGCCTTGCCCTCTTCAGAGGCCATCTTTTGTGCCACAGAGAACAGGAACTACATGATTCTGCTGGGGTAGGTTTGAACTAGGTTCATATCAAGCCCCCAAGAAGAAGCAGATCGTGACATTTTGTTCCTTTTTAAGAAAAAAAAAATCAGTTGTTTATTACACATTAAAATTACATTTTGACGGTCTTATCTAAATAAAGGTATCCTAGGAATTTTCCGGTTTAGAAAATTCTGCTGCAAGAGATAGTTAGCTTAATACAAGAAACTTTATTTATTACCAGTCTGTGAATGTGGTTGTATAGATAGTGGTGGGGGAACTAGATAGACCATGTTATGTATTGTGTAGAATAAAACGCTACAAATGATTCTCTATTGGACCAACAGGACGCCATGATTACAATCTGCACATTATGACAGTTAAAGAGGAAAAATACTGTGAGGGAGAAGAAGACGGTGATAATCAGCAGATTGTAATTCATTCCAATCCATGTGAAGGTGAGTGATATTTAACAACAACCTCCCTGGTTGTGTAAGACATCGGGTCAGAGGGTAAATCAAAATGGATATGGTCACCTGACAGCCTGACATGCATTTCACTTAGGCTTAATCAGAGGTGTTATCCATGAAGCCGTTGCAAAATGTGCATCAGGCGGATAAGGTCACTTCAGTCAAAATAAATCAGTTATTTCCAGTGAGACTTTAGTTTAATCCCTTTCGAATGTATAGTATTCCTAATAGAGTGTACATAGACCTGCTGGATATAGATTACGGAAATGATAATTCAGAATAATAGAGTTGTGATCTGGTAGACATTGAGGAGAGGCAAATATTGTATTTTATATATATATATATATATATATATATATATATATGTGTGTGTTTGTGTATATATATATATATATATATATACGTGTGTATATATATATATATATATATATGTGTGTATATATATATATATATATATGTATGTATATATATATATATATATATATATATTTATATATATATATATATATATATATATATATATATATATATAATGTGTGTTTTCCCTTTATTTCTGAGGTACCGGATGTGTTTGGGTATCCCGTTACTGAATCAGAATATATATAGTTATGCGTATATATGTGCTTTAGAGCAATATGAGGATTACTTGGAGACTTCATAATGTGATTCCTTGCTCCCAATCTTAAAAACCATTAATTTGAAAGCTGCACAAAGACAGAAACAAGTACTGGATTGATATTGAATAATTACAATGGTGAAAGTCTATAATCAGTTTATCTGTAGGACCTTTAGATGTGAAGCCTCCAGTTGTCTCCAAGGCTGAACAAGAAGATCTGAATATAAGAGATCAGCAGCAGGTGAAGGAGGAGGAGAGTCCTGGGAATATCAGGGAAGGTGAGGAATTAATTACATTTTAAGCAAAACACCACCTATTACAAAATAAGAAAATTAATAATAAAGGCTTTAAAGGCACACTGTTACCCTAACAACAAGATTATTTAATCTAAAAGAGCATTAAACATGTATATACATTTCACAAGCTACATTAACTAGAGTAATCATGCCTGAGATATACAGCATTGTTTGTGCTGCTTCTGTATGCTAATTTGCAGCTCAGTATATTAATGTATGTCTCAGAGTCCTTAATAAGGGTGGGGGAGGCCTCTATGGTTTAATAATTGATAATCATTGCTAATTTTGCATTAGTCAGTCATAGGTGATTAACCTTCTAACCGTGCACAGCCGTGGGGCTTTATCCTTTACTTATCCCACTATGTGCACACAAATGCCACTTAAAGTACCACTGTACGGTCATGTTTATATTTTGCTGTCTGAAGAACTTGACTTGATAATGTGCAAATGTTTCTATTCAGTTTTGTTTTAGTGATGACATTTAGTTTTGTTTATAAGAAGATTAGACCCAGCAAGGACCGAGGGAGCAGATACAATCTGTATTCACTTCTGTTTGTGATTACGGAATATTCTGTTCATGTTTTTGAGTAAAATGTGTAATACAAATGTTTAGAAACCATCACTATAAGCCTCCAGTGTATGGGATTGTTCCTTATTATTTGCTATGTGATCTCAGCACCTCTTGCACACCGACGCACTCTATGGACTCTACACATACATCACCCACTTACCTCACTCCCTATATTGGTAAATTCATCACCTGTAAGTGACGGCGTCCTGTGTGCTCCCATCATCCAATGGGGCTCTCTATGGACTCTACACATACATCACCCACTTACCTCACTCCCTATATTGGTAAATACATCGCCTGTGAGTGCCGGCCTCCTGTGTGCTCCCATCATCCAATGGGGCACTCTATGGACTCTACACATACATCACCCACTTACCTCACTCCCTATATTGGTAAATACATCGCCTGTGAGTGCCGGCCTCCTGTGTGCTCCCATCATCCAATGGGGCACTCTATGGACTCTACACATACATCACCCACTTACCTCACTCCCTATATTGGTAAATACATCGCCTGTGAGTGCCGGCCTCCTGTGTGCTCCCATCATCCAATGGGGCACTCTATGGACTCTACACATACCTCACTCCCAATATTGGAAAATAATCACCTGTAAGTGACGTCCTCCTGTGTGCTCCCATCATCCAATGGGGCACTCTATGGACTCTACACATACATCACCCACTTACCTCACACCCTATATTGGTAAATACATCACCTGTAAGTGACGTCCTTCTGTGTGCTCCCATCATCCAATGGGGCACTCTATGGACTCTACACATACATCACACACTTACCTCACTCCCTATATTGGTAAATACATCGCCTGTGAGTGCCGGCCTCCTGTGTGCTCCCATCATCCAATGGGGCACTCTATGGACTCTACACATACATCACCCACTTACCTCACTCCCTATATTGGTAAATACATCACCTGTAAGTGACGGCCTCCTGTGTGCTCCCATCATCCAATGGGGCACTCTATGGACTCTACACATACATCACCCACTTACCTCACTCCCTATATTGGTAAATACATCACCTGTAAGTGCCGGCCTCCTGTGTGCTCCCATCATCCAATGGGGCACTCTATGGACTCTACACATACATCACCCACTTACCTCACTCCCTATATTGGTAAATACGTGGCCTGTTAGTGTCGGTGTCCTGTGTGCTCCCATCATCCAATGGGGCACTGTATGGACTCTACACATACATCCCCCACTTACCTCACTCCCTATATTGGTAAATACATGGCCTGTAAGTGACGGCGTCCTGTGTGCTCCCATCATCCAATGGGGCTCTCTATGGACTCTACACATACATCACCCACTTACCTCACTCCCTATATTGGTAAATACATCACCTGTAAGTAACGGCGTCCTGTGTGCTCCCATCATCCAATGGGGCACTGTATTGACTCTACACATACATCACCCACTTACCTCACTCCCTATATTGGTAAATACATCACCTGTAAGTGCCGGCCTCCTGTGTGCTCCCATCATCCAATGGGGCACTCTATGGACTCTACACATACATCACCCACTTACCTCACTCCCTATATTGGTAAATACATCACCTGTAAGTGACGGCCTCCTGTGTGCTCCCATCATCCAATGGGGCACTCTATGGACTCTACACATACATCACCCACTTACCTCACTCCCTATATTGGTAAATACATCACCTGTAAGTGCCGGCCTCCTGTGTGCTCCCATCATCCAATGGGGCACTCTATGGACTCTACACATACATCACCCACTTACCTCACTCCCTATATTGGTAAATACATGGCCTGTTAGTGTCGGTGTCCTGTGTGCTCCCATCATCCAATGGGGCACTCTATGGACTCTACACACACATCACCCACTTACCTCACTCCCTATATTGGTAAATACATGGCCTGTAAGTGACGGCGTCCTGTGTGCTCCCATCATCCAATGGGGCTCTCTATGGACTCTACACATACATCACCCACTTACCTCACTCCCTATATTGGTAAATACATCACCTGTAAGTAACGGCGTCCTGTGTGCTCCCATCATCCAATGGGGCACTGTATTGACTCTACACATACATCACCCACTTACCTCACACCCTATATTGGTAAATACATCACCTGTAAGTGCCAGCCTCCTGTGTGCTCCCATCATCCAATGGGGCACTCTATGGACTCTACACACACATCACCCACTTACCTCACTCCCTATATTGGTAAATACATGGCCTGTAAGTGACGGCGTCCTGTGTGCTCCCATCATCCAATGTGGCTCTCTATGGACTCTACACATACATCACCCACTTACCTCACTCCCTATATTGGTAAATACATCACCTGTAAGTGCCAGCCTCCTGTGTGCTCCCATCATCCAATGGGGCACTCTATGGACTCTACACATACATCACCCACTTACCTCACTCCCTATATTGGTAAATACATCACCTGTAAGTAACGGCGTCATGTGTGCTCCCATCATCCAATGGGGCACTCTATGGACTCTACACATACATCACCCACTTACCTCACTCCCTATATTGGTAAATACATCACCTGTAAGTGCCGGCCTCCTGTGTGCTCCCATCATCCAATAGGGCACTCTATGGACTCTACACATACATCACCCACTTACCTCACTCCCTATATTGGTAAATACATCACCTGTAAGTGCCGGCCTCCTGTGTGCTCCCATCATCCAATAGGGCACTCTATGGACTCTACACACACATCACCCACTTACCTCACTCCCTATATTGGTAAATACATGGCCTGTAAGTGACGGCGTCCTGTGTGCTCCCATCATCCAATGTGGCTCTCTATGGACTCTACACATACATCACCCACTTACCTCACTCCCTATATTGGTAAATACATCACCTGTAAGTGACGGCGTCCTGTGTGCTCCCATCATCCAATGGGGCACTGTATTGACTCTACACATACATCACCCACTTACCTCACACCCTATATTGGTAAATACATCACCTGTAAGTGCCGGCCTCCTGTGTGCTCCCATCATCCAATGGGGCACTCTATGGACTCTACACATACATCACCCACTTACCTTGCTCCCTATATTGGTAAATACATCACCTGTAAGTGACGACAGTCTGTGTGCTCCCATCATCCAATGGGGCACTCTATGGACTCTACACATCCATCACCCACTTACCTCACTCCCTATATTGGTAAATACATCACCTGTAAGTGCCGGCCTCCTGTGTGCTCCCATCATCCAATAGGGCACTCTATGGACTCTACACACACATCACCCACTTACCTCACTCCCTATATTGGTAAATACATCACCTGTAAGTGCCAGCCTCCTGTGTGCTCCCATCATCCAATGGGGCACTCTATGGACTCTACACATACATCACCCACTTACCTCACTCCCTATATTGGTAAATACATCACCTGTAAGTAACGGCGTCATGTGTGCTCCCATCATCCAATGGGGCACTCTATGGACTCTACACATACATCACCCACTTACCTCACTCCCTATATTGGTAAATACATCACCTGTAAGTGCCGGCCTCCTGTGTGCTCCCATCATCCAATAGGGCACTCTATGGACTCTACACATACATCACCCACTTACCTCACTCCCTATATTGGTAAATACATCACCTGTAAGTGCCAGCCTCCTGTGTGCTCCCATCATCCAATGGGGCACTCTATGGACTCTACACATACATCACCCACTTACCTCACTCCCTATATTGGTAAATACATCACCTGTAAGTGCCGGCCTCCTGTGTGCTCCCATCATCCAATGGGGCACTCTATGGACTCTACACATACATCACCCACTTACCTCACTCCCTATATTGGTAAATACATCACCTGTAAGTGACGGCGTCCTGTGTGCTCCCATCATCCAATGGGGCTCTCTATGGACTCTACACATACATCACCCACTTACCTCACTCCCTATATTGGTAAATACATCACCTGTAAGTGCTGGCCTCCTGTGTGCTCCCATCATCCAATGGGGCACTCTATGGACTCTACACATACATCACCCACTTACCTCACTCCCTATATTGGTAAATACATCACCTGTAAAGTGATGGCCTCCTGTGTGCTCCCATCATCCAATGGGGCACTGTTTTGACTCTACACATACATCACCCACTTACCTCACACCCTATATTGGTAAATACATCACCTGTAAGTGCCGGCCTCCTGTGTGCTCCCATCATCCAATGGGACACTCTATGGACTCTACACATACATCACCCACTTACCTTGCTCCCTATATTGGTAAATACATCACCTGTAAGTGACGACGTTCTGTGTGCTCCCATCATCCAATGGGGCACTCTATGGACTCTACACATCCATCACCCACTTACCTCACTCCCTATATTGGTAAATACATCACCTGTAAGTGCCAGCCTCCTGTGTGCTCCCATCATCCAATGGGGCACTCTATGGACTCTACACACACATCACCCACTTACCTCACTCCCTATATTGGTAAATACATGGCCTGTAAGTGACGGCGTCCTGTGTGCTCCCATCATCCAATGTGGCTCTCTATGGACTCTACACATACATCACCCACTTACCTCACTCCCTATATTGGTAAATACATCACCTGTAAGTGCCAGCCTCCTGTGTGCTCCCATCATCCAATGGGGCACTCTATGGACTCTACACATACATCACCCACTTACCTCACTCCCTATATTGGTAAATACATCACCTGTAAGTAACGGCGTCATGTGTGCTCCCATCATCCAATGGGGCACTCTATGGACTCTACACATACATCACCCACTTACCTCACTCCCTATATTGGTAAATACATCACCTGTAAGTGCCGGCCTCCTGTGTGCTCCCATCATCCAATAGGGCACTCTATGGACTCTACACATACATCACCCACTTACCTCACTCCCTATATTGGTAAATACATCACCTGTAAGTGCCGGCCTCCTGTGTGCTCCCATCATCCAATAGGGCACTCTATGGACTCTACACACACATCACCCACTTACCTCACTCCCTATATTGGTAAATACATGGCCTGTAAGTGACGGCGTCCTGTGTGCTCCCATCATCCAATGTGGCTCTCTATGGACTCTACACATACATCACCCACTTACCTCACTCCCTATATTGGTAAATACATCACCTGTAAGTGACGGCGTCCTGTGTGCTCCCATCATCCAATGGGGCACTGTATTGACTCTACACATACATCACCCACTTACCTCACACCCTATATTGGTAAATACATCACCTGTAAGTGCCGGCCTCCTGTGTGCTCCCATCATCCAATGGGGCACTCTATGGACTCTACACATACATCACCCACTTACCTTGCTCCCTATATTGGTAAATACATCACCTGTAAGTGACGACAGTCTGTGTGCTCCCATCATCCAATGGGGCACTCTATGGACTCTACACATCCATCACCCACTTACCTCACTCCCTATATTGGTAAATACATCACCTGTAAGTGCCGGCCTCCTGTGTGCTCCCATCATCCAATAGGGCACTCTATGGACTCTACACACACATCACCCACTTACCTCACTCCCTATATTGGTAAATACATCACCTGTAAGTGCCAGCCTCCTGTGTGCTCCCATCATCCAATGGGGCACTCTATGGACTCTACACATACATCACCCACTTACCTCACTCCCTATATTGGTAAATACATCACCTGTAAGTAACGGCGTCATGTGTGCTCCCATCATCCAATGGGGCACTCTATGGACTCTACACATACATCACCCACTTACCTCACTCCCTATAATGGTAAATACATCACCTGTAAGTGCCGGCCTCCTGTGTGCTCCCATCATCCAATAGGGCACTCTATGGACTCTACACATACATCACCCACTTACCTCACTCCCTATATTGGTAAATACATCACCTGTAAGTGCCAGCCTCCTGTGTGCTCCCATCATCCAATGGGGCACTCTATGGACTCTACACATACATCACCCACTTACCTCACTCCCTATATTGGTAAATACATCACCTGTAAGTGCCGGCCTCCTGTGTGCTCCCATCATCCAATGGGGCACTCTATGGACTCTACACATACATCACCCACTTACCTCACTCCCTATATTGGTAAATACATCACCTGTAAGTGACGGCGTCCTGTGTGCTCCCATCATCCAATGGGGCTCTCTATGGACTCTACACATACATCACCCACTTACCTCACTCCCTATATTGGTAAATACATCACCTGTAAGTGCTGGCCTCCTGTGTGCTCCCATCATCCAATGGGGCACTCTATGGACTCTACACATACATCACCCACTTACCTCACTCCCTATATTGGTAAATACATCACCTGTAAAGTGATGGCCTCCTGTGTGCTCCCATCATCCAATGGGGCACTGTTTTGACTCTACACATACATCACCCACTTACCTCACACCCTATATTGGTAAATACATCACCTGTAAGTGCCGGCCTCCTGTGTGCTCCCATCATCCAATGGGACACTCTATGGACTCTACACATACATCACCCACTTACCTTGCTCCCTATATTGGTAAATACATCACCTGTAAGTGACGACGTTCTGTGTGCTCCCATCATCCAATGGGGCACTCTATGGACTCTACACATCCATCACCCACTTACCTCACTCCCTATATTGGTAAATACATCACCTGTAAGTGCCGGCCTCCTGTGTGCTCCCATCATCCAATGGGGCACTCTGTGGACTCTACACATACATCACCCACTTACCTTTCTCCCTATATTGGTAAATACATCACCTGTAAGTGACGACATTTCTGTGTGCTCCCATCATCCAATGGGGCACTGTATGGACTCTACACATACATCACCCACTTACCTCACTCCCTATATTGGTAAATACATGGCCTGTAAGTGACGGCGTCCTGTGTGTTCCCATCATCCAATGGGGCACTGTATGGACTCTACACATACATCACCCACTTACCTCACTCCCTATATTGGTAAATACATGGCCTGTAAGTGACGGCGTCCTGTGTGCTCCCATCATCCAATGGGGCTCTCTATGGACTCTACACATACATCACCCACTTACCTCACTCCCTATATTGGTAAATACATCACCTGTAAGTGCCGGCCTCCTGTGTGCTCCCATCATCCAATGGGGCACTCTATGGACTCTACACATACATCACCCACTTACCTCACTCCCTATATTGGTAAATACATCACCTGTAAGTGATGGCCTCCTGTGTGCTCCCATCATCCAATGGGGCACTGTATGAACTCTACACATACATCACCCACTTACCTCACTCCCTATATTGGTAAATACATCACCTGTAAGTGATGGCCTCCTGTGTGCTCCCATCATCCAATGGGGCACTCTATGGACTCTACACATACATCACCCACTTACCTCACTCCCTATATTGGTAAATACATCACCTGTAAGTGACTGCGTCCTGTGTGCTCCCATCATCCAATGGGGCACTCTATGGACTCTACACACACATCACCCACTTACCTCACTCCCTATATTGGTAAATACATCACCTGTAAGTGACGGCGTCCTGTGTGCTCCCATCATCCAATGGGGCACTCTATGGACTCTACACACACATCACCCACTTACCTCACTCCCTATATTGGTAAATACATCACCTGTAAGTGACGGCGTCCTGTGTGCTCCCATCATCCAATGGGGCACTCTATGGACTCTACACATACATCACCCACTTACCTCACTCCCTATATTGGTAAATACATCACCTGTAAGTGACTGCGTCCTGTGTGCTCCCATCATCCAATGGGGCACTCTATGGACTCTACACACACATCACCCACTTACCTCACTCCCTATATTGGTAAATACATCACCTGTAAGTGACTGCGTCCTGTGTGCTCCCATCATCCAATGGGGCACTCTATGGACTCTACACACACATCACCCACTTACCTCACTCCCTATATTGGTAAATACATCACCTGTAAGTGACGGCCTCCTGTGTGCTCCCATCATCCAATGGGGCACTCTATGGACTCTACACACACATCACCCACTTACCTCACTCCCTATATCGGTAAATACATCACCTGTAAGTGACGGCCTCCTGTGTGCTCCCATCATCCAATGGGGCACTCTATGGACTCTACACACACATCACCCACTTACCTCGCTCCCTATATTGGTAAATACATCTCCTGTAAGTGATGGCCTCCTGTGTGCTCCCATCATCCAATGGGGCACTCTATGGACTCTACACATACATCACCCACTTACCTCACTCCCTATATTGGTAAATACATCACCTGTAAGTGACAGCATCCTGTGTGCTCTCATCATCCAATGGGGCACTCTATGGACTCTACACACACATCACCCACTTACATCACTCCCTTTATTGGTAAATACATCAGCTGTAAGTGTCGGCCTCCTGTGTACTCCCATCATCCAATGGGGCACTCTATGGACTCTACACATACATCACCCACTTACCTCACTCCCTATATTGGTAAATACATCGCCTGTAAGTGCCGGCGTCCTGTGTGCTCCCATCATCCAATGGGGCACTCTATGGACTCTACACATACATCACTTACTTACCTCACACCCTATATTAGTAAATATATCACATGTAAGTGTCGGCCTCCTGTGTGCTCCCATCATCCAATGGGTGATCTTGTCTCTGCCCCATAATAAGACCTAACATAAGAACCTGCTTCATTCAATTAAACAAACCCAGCAAGCATTATATGTTATATATTGTTTTATATTTTCCTAAATATTGCTATCTGGCTAGTTTCCATATTACATCAACATGTTTGAGGAGACCGAGCTGCCATTTAATTCTATAATCTAATTAGACATTAGAGCCAACCAGATTACAGACTCAGATATGTTGGAACTGTCATAGATAAGACCTATAAAGCACCCATACTTATGTAATATACATTTTATTCAGTAATATGTTCCAATGTTTGATATAGTTTGAGGCTTGCAGTGTAGCTTTGTCTGTGCTGGTCATAAATACATAAAAATACCAGTATCATTATCTTCTATATATCTGTACAGGCAGCAAAAGAGTGAAATCAGAGCTTGACCAAGAAGAAGAGACCAATGTGAGGAGTCACCAGCAGATTAAGGAGGAGGAGATTCCTATTACTATCACTGAAGGTGAGTGATCCTCTCTTACTGTGATACTATTATATTTTTTAGCACCATTACATAGACCAAAATGTATTATATTTGGTCAAATGAAAACTGCTCATGACAATTTATTTTACTGCTTTTCCTTCTAAATTACACCAGAGGAAGTGCTGCCCGAGAGCTGCCCTTCCAATCTCGGTTCTTGTACTGAGCATGTCAGAAGACATGGCGGTGAAGACTGATTCATTGATTCATGTATTAGCTGCCTCTAATTTACAAATTGTTTATTTTGGGGGGAAAAACACAATAATACTCAGAAAAAGAAGGACATTTCTCTACAACTTTTCAAAAGATAATACTCAGAGTATCTGAAAATCTATTAGATCTTTAACTTGTTTCAGACAATGAACTGAACTTTTTGAGAACATTAACATATAATGACTATTATAAGACTACTAGCGACTTGCCCGTCAAAAATGAAGGGATTAAAATTGTAAGTCTGGCAATGTTGTTTGCCACACAATGCGTGGATATGGCCCCTCTGAGCACCTTCGGCGCTCATCGCGAGCCACGTGCTGAGCGCCTTTGGTTCTCATTGAGTGGCTCTGCAGCCACTTTCTGCAGCCATTTTTTTTCTCACTTTGGCGATTTTTAATCGTGAAAAAGGCAAAATATGCCTCAAATTAACTTGCAATCTCACTCACAGGCTGCCTGGCTCTCCCCCGGTGATGTGTAAGTGTGTAAATGAATTTGAGGCATATTTGTGTGTTTTTTAATGTTTTTCCAGTTCGATGGTTCAGCCGTTAAAGTTGTATTTTGGGAGCCCTGCAGTCTACGTGCTTATGGTCCTAAGTCATACAGGACGTCATTTTTGCCAAGTCCTGCGTGTCTCGGGATGAGCGCCAACTAAGTCCCGCGTGTCCACCCCTGCAATGAGCGTCTTCGGCGCTCATTGCAGCCTAAGTCCCGCGTGCCTCAACTGCTCGCCTCGCAGTGCTCATTGTAGCCTAAGTCTCGCAGCGTGCCTCAACTGCTCACTTCGCGAGGCTCGCAAAGCGTGACCAACTGCCCATATATCCACAACTATTATATGTGATTTCATTTTAATTATTTAGTATTTTGGGGGGATAGCAGATGTAAATATCCTGATAAGGCAATGTGTGTGTGTGTGTCGCTCAGTCTTGTCCTACTCTCCGTGACCTCATGGACCTCAACACACTATGGTAATCCACTTGGTATTCATGGTAGAGATACTGGAGTGGTTTCCCAGTTCCTTCTCCAGTGGGCCACAGCATACAGCTCCTGATATTCCTAGGCGTTCTCATATCCAAGTACTGATCAGGCCCAACCCAGCATTGCTTCAGGGTGGTGTGACCTCTTGGTTCACTGACTGGAATCTAACCCAGGTTGCAGTGGTGACATGGCCATATTTGAGCAAAATCGCAGAGTAACAAAATGTAATTTAAAAACAGGATATACAAAGCTTGGTGAGTATCCATTTAAATCAAAAGTCCAATACTTGTATCACCACATTTGCAGAAACAATCGCAATATCATGGTCAAACTCTGATAGCAAACTGGCAATGCTGCAGGCTGCTATATAGCAGATACTGGAAACAAGGATCCTCAGAAGCAGACTGGGAGCTGAAGGCATGAACCAGTACACAGGTAGGGGTAATAGCTGGAACAGAGCAGAAGGTACAGCCACAGCTCTTTGCAGGACACAGACAGAACTCCAACCAGACAGAGACAGGATCAACAGTACAGGACACCGCAGCTTCAGCAGCAAACAAAGCAGGACAAGACTTGCAGCAGGATTAAATTGGTATAACTAGCACTTTGGAGAGATCTCAGCCAAATCTTAAATGACTCACTAGAGGTCGTGCCCCTCACCTGTCAGTGATGAGGGGGCAGAGTTAATACCCCACAGGATCAAACCAATCTTTTTCTTTGGTCCTACTCAGTCTGAGAGTCATTACAGTCTAAGGATTGACCAGAACTATCAGAAGGTCTTTCCTTTGCCTACTCCTGAGGGCTGGACTCCTGACTATCCTCTGGAAGACTTGGAAGAGTGCAGTTGATGGAACTGCTAATCCACATTTGACCATGAACATTGAATGCGTGGAACCACGTGTGCTTTTCTGGTCCAAATACCTTCTACTCAATGAGGTATTGGAAGCTCAACATACAGAAACTTAAATTCAGAAATATTTCTACCTCACATTCTTCATGTCCCTCCACTATAACAGGAGGTGAAGTGGTGAAGGAAGTAGATAACTGGCTCTGACCCAGGAGTTGAGGAAGGACATGTGGAATACTAAATGGATATCCAGCGGGTAAGCAGTGCTAACTTGTGAGCTACAAAGGCAACCTTCACCTCAATCTGAAATGGGTTTAAACCATCTAGGGCCCAACTTGAAGCATGGTTGCCTTAGTTTGAGATGCTTAGTGGACAACAACACCTTGTTGCAATCCTGATGTTCTAGAAAGTCTCTACGTCTGTGTTTACATTTTTTTTTTTTTTGGTCAATAGTGGTCTCTTTTAGAGCTACCTTGGCCGTAGACCAGTTGGAGATCCTCAGCTCAGCAGCAGGATTCCAGTGGGTATATAGTTTATTCGGATGGAGCGCGGGGGATACCCCAAAGCTGAGCAAAATAAAGTTGTTCTTTGCTAATTCAGTCAAGGGAAGCGGTCCATCCAGTCTTCCTGCTCGATTGAGCAGAATCACCAAAGGTATTTCACCAACCTCTAGTTGGTATTTTCAGTAAGGCCATTAGTTTGGGGTGGTATCCAGAATATTAAACCAAATAAATCTGTATTGTCTTCATAAGAGTTTTCCAGAATTGTTATATGATTTCTACTCCTGACTAAGTGCCAAAATATCTCCTTGAGGAATGGATCCATCAGGTCACAGGCAGCTGGCAACATGGTAAGTGGTATAATACAGTTTTCCGTCTGGATGGAGGTGAGTCTGTGACAAAATCCATGGCTAGTTGGGTCCTTGGACAAAACTAAGCCTTTTACATCAGAAAGAATATGGGCCAACAGAAGATCCTTGAGACTAACGAAGATATATTACTTGTTCCTGGATGATGAGGGAAGAAAGTGGCCAACACACAACCGCTGCATGATGTTCAGGAGAAACATAATACCGGTTGGCAGGAACTTAAAGACCAGGGAAACAGACTCCAGAGCCCCTGATAGGATTTTAAGCAGAGACATGGAATTGAAGGCCTCAAAATATGAAGTGGCAGTATCTCCTGTGGGACTTTTTCCAACTTCGCATCCACCTTATAGATGTGGGAGAGGGCATCAGCATTGCCAAAATGTGATAATGAAGTTGAAACAGGATAAAAAATAACGACCACCTTGAATGAGATTTTGTGATCAGTAAGGGCAAGGATAGGATTTCTTTGTAGTGTTGCCATTCCTTGAAGGCCATTATAATAGCAAGAAGCTCCCTGTTTCTAATATTATAGTCCTTCTTTTCTGGAGAAAAGTAATGCAAAAGATGTGTAGAGGTCCATCCAAGGTCTTACGTTGAAACAGGACGGCTCATCTCCTTTCTACTCCGCATCAACTTCCACTGTAAATCAAAAGTCCAATGATTGTATCAATCCATGTGCAGAAAGAATAACAAAATCATGGTGAAAAATAGCAAAATCACAAAAAGCAAACTGGCAATGCTTCAGGCAGTCCTCAGAACCAGACTGGGAGCTGAAGGCAGGAACCAGCACCCAGGTGGACATGATAGCTGGAACAGAGCAGAAGGTAGAAACAGAACTGTTGCCAGACAGAAACAGCAGCAGTTCAAGACAAAGGCAGAACTCCATCCAGACAAGAACATAAGCGGTAGTACAAGACAATACAGCTGGGAACCAGGCAGGACAAAGACTTGTAGCAAAAACAGAGGCTTATAACTTTGCAGACATCTTAGCCGGACTTTAAAGGGCTCACTAGATGTGGATTGGCTTAGCCCCATCACCTATCAGTGACTAGGGGCAGAATTAAGACACACAGTAGCAGACACAACTTCAAGGTCTCCCTCACAGCCTGTGCAGTGTGTGGCTCACTACAGGCTGTGGATTGACCGGAACAACCAGCTTGGCCTACCTCGAGACTTGCCAGACCAGATATTCCTGATAGACAAATTGAAAAATATTTGGAAGGTTAACCCCCTTCAGGGGTAGAAAATTGCATAATCCTTAAAGGGCCACTTAATTCAGCACAATTTGGCCCACATCACAGTAAAGATCTCCTGAAAGCATGTTGAAATACTTCTTGAGATCTTGGAGAAAAATGCACATATTTAAAATATTCAAAAAGTCTGTATTTACATGACTCACTGACATGTCTCTAGTCAGACACGCTCACTACAGCTCCGTGTAGTGTACAAAAGAAAAAAATGATCTGTTCAGAGTTGTGAGTTAACTTTTGAGAGCATTCCTGAGTTCAGGGAAATAAAGTTATCAATCAGTGTCCTCACCAGTTTGGCTGCCTGTTATTAATCATGAAAATGCTGGTAGGCAGGGCAGACTGTGTTTTGTAAACAGACTTAAAACTTTAGATTTTTTTAGCTGTTATTTGTGTAATTAAAAAAATAAAAAAGATAATTTTAGCATACAACCTTGTGCTCTTTCACAACACGAAGAGCCATTACAGTGAGGTAAATGGCCCTTTACTGTTATCCTAGTTTTTTTATTCTCCCAATTAAACATTTGAACATGTTTAGTTAAGTTAAATGTTTTGTTCTAAGTCTAATAGTAACATTTGGAGAGGATATAATAATTTGGGGAAAGAAATCCTTCTTACTAGATGGTATCTACCCGGAAAATTAATTGAAAAGTGATGCCATTTTTTATAACTTTTGAATTATTTGTTCTAATTAATGATCATGTTTTTCATATACTTGACTGAGATCATTAGGGATATTTAATATCAGGGTATATTGGAGAAAAAAAATAATTTTTGGATAATGTACATTGAGACTTCAAAGTTTATTCAATGTTTTTACAAAAGTTATATGAGAAGGAATATCTACTTGAAACAATAACCAATATAACAATAATAAAGTATTTGTAAAAGCAGCAGTAGTAATTGTTTTTTTTACCTTTCTGGATATTTTTGATAATATGGTGTTTCTCTGGATGTTTCTTTTTTTTTTTTTTATGGATCCATTGCAATGTTAAATAGGAATAGATGTAGAGAACAGCCTTGTCATGTCCCTCTTTAAAATTGGAAACATTCAGGGTTTTTGTTGTACTAAAAGTTGTAGAATTGTTATATACTGCTTAAAACAGGTTCAAAAGTTTAGGTCAAAATCTTTGGAAATGACCAAGCTGAAATAGGTAATATCAGATAATCTTTGCAAAGACCTTGTCTGCATCAAATCTTACAATTATATTTTGTTTTTGTTCAAGCACTGTGGCTATTGTTTGGGAACAAACATACCCACAAACCACATTTTACTCCAAAAGTCCTATAATAAGTTTCTTCTTATTAAAGTTTATTTAGACAAAAACGTGGGTCAGCAGCAAAAACAACAAAGGAATGGCTTCACTGACTGACTGGGCAGAAATATAAACAAACACAGCTTTGTTTAGTAATTACATACAGAGAATGGTGCAATCCATTATCACCCATCTAGGAAAATGAGACATTCCCACCAACAGCCAATAAATGATTATTTACATTATGATATCCCTATATGCGCCCAAAAAAGCTATTACTGGTTATCTCTTGTGCATAGGTTAAGAGTTGGCCTTGTATACTTACTGAAATTCATATTTGTTTAGACTAAAATAATTGTTTATGGCTTTTACTAAAACTGCTAAACCATGGGACATGCAGATTTAACTTTTTAAATCTAGTTTCAGATTGTTAATGGTACTGTTAAATGTATGCTCCTTAATCAAACTAATTCTAGATAATTAACAGCACAGTAAATGCCAACAACTCATTAACCAATCAAGAAATACAGTACACTAAAAATGGAGATAATGCTTCACAATTCCACAATTCATTTAATATTACACAGTTATTTAATGTGTGTGTTTATATGATACAAGCACAATCATTCTGGAGCTATTTCTACAGTTTTTGAGTTATTCACATGTTGTTATGTATCTTCAACTATTGCCACTGAGCCCCTACCAAGACATGTAGTTATCTAAAATTATTTATAGTTTCTACTGATACGAACTAATCAATTTGTTTGCTGATACGGTCAGATAACCTTTTACATGATGGTTAATGTTCTTACTGTTTGTTTTCTTTTTTTTTTTAAGGTGAATCAATGACAAGATATATTCCTGATACACACCACATTTCACTTAGTCCACCAGAGCGTGTAGTGGAATGTTTAAGTGTTTCACATGATTATCTGGAAGCAAATCAGATCAGCAGCGAACCAGAAAGCAAGAGTCTGAATATATCTTTTGTTACACATAAAAGATCTCACAGTGGAGGAAAATGTGCATGTTCTGAATGTGGGAAATGTTTCACCCGGGCCTCCAGACTCAATGAACATATGAGAATTCACACAGGAGAAAGACCATTTGTATGTTCTGAATGTGGGAAAAGTTTCATGAAGGCCTCCTGTCTCAAGGATCATAAGAGAACTCACACAGGAGAAACACCATATGTTTGTTCTGAATGCGGGAAAGGTTTTATTCGGCCTTCCAATCTCAATGAACATAAAAGAACTCACAAAAAAGAAACACCATTTGTATGTTCTGAATGTGGGAAATGTTTCACCCGGGCCTCCAATCTCAATGAACATATGAAAATTCACACAGGAGAAAGACCATTTGTATGTTCTGAATGTGGAAAAGGTTTTCGTCGGACCTCGAATCTCAATGATCATAAGAGAACTCACACAGGAGAAACACCATTTGCATGTTCTAAATGTGGGAAACGTTTTAGTCGGGCCTCACATCTAAATGATCATAAGAGAATTCACACAGGAGAAAGACCATTTGTATGCCCTGACTGTGGGAAATGTTTCATCAAGGCCTCCTATCTCAATGTTCATAAGAAAACTCACACAGTAAAAACAAAATAAAGCTTGTCATTTTTTTAACTAGAATATTAGGTCAAAATTAAGGTCACTAGATAGAACTACGTTTTTTTTGATGCGACCATTGATGCTTCATAACTATAGGATACTATTTTTAATAACTTAATTTATTAATTGACAAAATGTTTTTAGGAAGTTAAAATGTTTTATTGTTAGCTATTATTTTCAGTTTACCATAGTGGAGCCAACTTATGCTTTTGTTCTTGACATAATTACTTTCCTGGGAAGGGACCTTGGATGTAGATTATATGTCCAAGCAGTTTTAGAGCAGGATACAAGAGGAAAATATGTGTAATCTGATAAAGAATGAAACATGGGAGCTAGATTAGACAATTTACTGTCCCCCCGAGCTACATAATATTGTTGGCACTACATAAAGAAAGTGATAACAATAATAAATTATAATTAAAGTAGCTGCAGGTAGTTCACTGGTCACTACTTGCATGCGATAACAATCTCCTGTATTCTGCACATGTGGCTATGGGATAGGCTGGCAAGACGAAAGACTTTTCTCACAAAAAAAAGAACACTCAAGCCAGTCTAAGAGATACAGGGCACAGCTAGGTGTACATGTATGACATGTCTAGGGAATGCAAGGCACAAGTGAATTTACATGTATGACATGTTTGAGAGATTTTGGTCCTTTAACTGAGCAGTAAAAATTGTATTCAACATAAGAAATGTTCTAAATAAAATGCGGCCATTGACTGTATCATATTAGCTACTGTAATTGTTATTGTAATTATGTCATCTAATTAATAGTACTAATTTCTGGGTAAGTAGTTAAGTATTTGGGAGCCTTGTACAATGAGATCAGATTACAATGAACATCTCTTTACATTTGTATTGCAGATATAAATAATTTGTGTATCTGCACAAAAAGGAATGATACTTGGAAGTGGTACTCGCAATGGCTAATACTATAAAATAAGAAGTAAAAGTGTTTTTTATTTTTAACTCTAACATTAGGTTTTTATTGTTAAAAGGCCACTTTAATGATAATGTTACTTAAAAGATTTAATTTTCAAAAATTAAAACAAATTCCTATTCAATGACTTTATAAAGTCTAAAATTAACTTATTTTCAGACATTAGTTTTGTGTCTCTGGTTGAACTGCTAGTCTACACCTGTATAAGACCATCAAAAGGTTGATAGCTACCCTGGCTGTTGTTATTGTTTAGTTGTTCAGTCACGTTTGACTCTCCATGACTTTATGCACCGCCAGGTACAGGTCTCAGTCACTGCCCCTCGGAGCTCCATCAAGTTCATTGCTTCAGTGACCTCATCTATCCTCCTCTGTCATCCCCTTCTTGTGCCTTCAATCTTTCCCAGCATCAGAGTCTTCTCTAGGGAATCCTGCTGTCTCATGATATGGCCAAAATATTTGAGCTTCAGCCTCATGATCATACTTTCTAGTGAACAGTTTATCTTGATTTCCTGAAGTACTGACTTATTGGATCTTCTTACAGTTCAAGGGACTCTAAGCAGTTTTTGCCAACACCATAATTCAAAGGCGGGAATTGTACAGCACTCTTTATGGTCCAGCATCTTTATGGTCCAGCTCTCACATCCGTATGCTACTATTGGGAATACCATAGTCCCAACTATGCAGACCGTTGTTGATAGTTTAATATCTTTACTTTTTACTAGCTTGTCCAAGCTTGCCATAGCTTTCCTCCCCAGAAGCAAACATCTTTTAATTTCATGACTACAGTCACCAACTGCAGAGATCTTGGATACAAGGTAAATAAAATCTGTCACTGCCTCCACTTCTTCCCTGTCTATTGGCCAGCAAGCAAGATTGCCATTATCATCATCTTTTTAATGTTGAGCCGCTGGCCAACTTTTACACTCTCTTCTTTTACCCTCATTAATAGGTCCTTTAGTTCCTCCTCAACTCAGCCATCAAAGTAGTATCATTGGCGTATCTGAGGTTGTTGATAATTCTTCCAGCAATATTGATTCTGGCTTTGGTTTCATCCCGCTATCCTTACACATTATGTACTCTGCATATAATTTGAATAATAAGGTGACAATATACAACCTTGTCACACTTCTTTTCCGATCTTGAACCCTTCTTTTCGGTTCTGACCGTGGCTTTTTGTTCCACATACAGATTCTTCAGGAGGAGCATGCGATTATTTGGCACTTACGTCTCTTTAAGAACATGCCATATTTTGTTGTGATCCACACAGTCAAAGGCTTTAGAATAGTCCATGAAGCAGAAGTACTGGAATATTTGCTTTCTCTATTATCAATTGGACATTGACAATTTGATCTCATGTGCCTCCTACTCCGCAGAACGGGGCATGCACATCTGGTAGTTCCCAGTCCATATATTGTTGAGTCAAACGTGTAAGATCCTAAGCCTTACCTTGCTAGCATGTGAAATTAGTGCAATTGTTTGATAATTGGAGTACTTTTGACACTGCCTATTTTGGGATTATGATGTAGACTGGCCTTTTCCAGTCTATTGGCCATTGGTGAGTTTTCCAAATGTGTTGGCATAAGGCAAGTAACACTTTCACAGCATCATCTTGTAGAATGTTGAATAGTTCAATTGGGATCCTATCACCTCCTGCAGCCTTATTATTAGAAAGACATCCCAGGGCCCATCTCACTAAGCTCTCCAAGATGTCTGGCTCCAGGTCATTGGAAAAACTATTGAGGTTGTCACTTCTGTTAAAATCCTTTCTATATAGATCTTCAGTGTATTTCTGCCACATATTCTTTATGTGATCTGCTTCCATTAAATTCTTACTATTGTTGTCTTTATCACACCCACTTCGGCATGAAAAATGCCTTTAAGATCCCCAATGTCTCCTTGTATCTACCTCTTATCCTCTGAAATTCTGTATTCAGTTGGACAAATATTTTCCTGTCTCCACTACCTTCCACTTTCCTTCTTTCCTGGGCTACTTTAAACTCCAGTTTGCTTTCTTACTTTTCTTTTTTTAGGGATCTTCTTTGTTGCTGTTTCCTGGATAATATTATAAACTTTGGTCTAAAGTTCTTTAGGCATTCTATCGTCCATGTCTTTTCGTACTTGGTGATATTCCCTCTTTTCTTCAGTTCAATTCTGAATAAGAAGCTCATGGTCTGAGCAGCAGTAAGCACCAGGACTTGTTTTTGCTAATTGTATAGAGCTTCTCCATCTTTGGTTGCAAAGTATATAGTCTATCTGATTTCCATATTGTCCATTTTGGTGATGTCCAAGTGTAGAGTTGTCTCTGAGGCTGTTGGAAGAAGGTGTTTGCTATGACCAGAGAACTATCTTGACAGAATTCTTCCAATCTCTGACCTGCTTCATTTTGTACTCCAAGGCCAAACTTGCCAGTTATTCCAGGTGTCCTTTGGTTCCCTACTTTAGCATTCCAGTCTCCTATGATGATAATAGCATATTTTCTTGGTGTTATATGTATTACGTGTTTAATATCTTCATAGGACTCAACAACTTCAGCCTCTTCAGTACCCATGGTTGGAGCATAGACTTAGATCACTCTGGTGTTAAATGACTTGCCTTGAATTTGAATTGAACTAATTCTGTCATTTTTAGTGATGTAACTGAGCACTGCTTTGGCCACCGTTTGATTGACTATGAGGGTTACTCCATTTCTTCTGTAGGGTTCTTGACCACAGTATAAGATCTGGTGGTTGTCGGATGTGAAATGTCCCATTTCCGTCCATTTAAGTTCACTAATTCATCAATATCACCTTTTCATCTCATTATTGACCACATCTAGTTTGCCCTGATTCATAGTTCTAACAATATTGAATTGTTCATTGTAGCAGCAGACTTTCCTTTTCCATCCAGACACATCAACAGCAGGGTGTCCTTTTGGCTTTGGCCCCACCACGTCATTAGATCTGATGTTACTTGTACATGCCCTCTTCTCATCCTTAATAATGTTGAAGGCATATTCTGACCTATGGGGCTCATCTTCAGGTGTCATATTGTTCTGTCTCTGGTTTTGCATGTTGTAAAGTTTTCCTATCAATGTTACTGGAGTGGGTTGCAGTTTCCTTCTACAGTGGACTGCAATGTATCAGACCTCTCTGCCATGACCTGTCCATCTTGGCTGACGCTACATGGTTTAGCTCACAGATTTACCGAATGCACAAGCCCCTTCACCGTGACAAGGAAGTGATGTACCCTGATGTATTTCCTGTTTGTACCCGGCTTATGTAAGCGTCCTGTGGGTGTGAACTGCTAGATTTGACTTTTGTGCAAAACACTTTGTAAGTAAACACATGTTTTCATACACTTCTATTTTTCCGATGCATTCAAAATCCAGCTCACTTACATATCCCAATGCTTAGGTATCATTACAATGGGTCACAAGTAAAGATTTTCACCTAGCGGCATGTTACCACTGATTTGTAACATGGTGATGGATATCTTTACTTCAGGTGCTTTCGGATCCAGGAATCTCTCTGATGAATAAAATAAATATAATAATTAATAAATAATTGAATGACTAGTAAAATTATTTGACTTAATATGCAACTGAATTAACTTAGCAATAATATTTAATGATGAAGAGCGTTGAATCGATGAATGGATTAATATAAAAAATTGAAAAGTGAATAGGTGAAAAGGACCACTGTGCTATAAAAATAAACACATTTAAAACAAAATTACATGCATAAGTATACTTAATTTATAATGTTTAAACTTGGTAATTCCAATGCTCTTTATAGGTTTCTTCTCAGCCTGCTGTTGCTTAGCTCTGCCCCTTTCACATAATTAGGGGTGGGCCCTATTTACTAGACTTCCTGGTGTGTGCTCTGGTGTCTGATTGGTGTAGATCTGAATTTTATGTTTTTTTACTCACAACTTCTTTCCATACATTTTTGACAATTTCAAATGAATCCAACTTATGATGGAAAATTCAATATGATTTAAGAAGAACAAAGATCTACCTATTACCAACTGATGGTGGGAAAGAAGTTTCTGTTAGTGGCATTGTATAATTTAAAGCATCTTCATATTTGTACATGTACATTTACACATGGGGGTATTTAGTTTAAAACTAACTCTGGAAGTATTATCCTTAAATAAAAGAACAAAAAAACTTCTCTCTCCTTACAATTTGTGCAAAGGACCAGTGGTTTTCCATATGGCATTTATGTAGCTATCACATAAAATGGTGACAAAACCATGTTTGTTCATTTTGTTTTTTTAAATAAGTATTTTTTATATCATATCCGCCTGAGGAAGAAATCAACTTACTTAAAATTATACTGTACAACACTAATCTACTCTAATAAAAATTTAAGTTGCTGGCATCCGTATATAAACCCCGTGATTTTAACCCAGGAATTCTGTTGTGGAAAAAATCAGCTAATATTCTCTCTTAGTCAAACCGGGCACTCAAGAAAACAGTTGATATCCAGATCTAACCAGCATCTTCTTTAGTAGGTAGACTGGTCTGGAGTGCTAAAATTCAGCCCGAAAGAAGACTTACATGAGACGTCTAACACTTCTCTATGCATCACACCCTTATATAGTTTTACAATGGGATTAGTCAAAACAAACCAGCTAAAACTAGTTATATTTTTACATTCTCAAAATTATTATTTTGCAATTTCAAGGTATATTTGTTACTAAACTATGTTTCTAAGTCATGGCATGTTATGGATTTGTAAGATTATCTACTCACGACAAACATTTCGACACCTTCAATTGTCTGTAACCCAAAACTAAAGTCTCAAAGCCTCCACATGGAAACCATGCATTCATAAGTAGGATTTTAGGAGGAGTGATCATATGCTCTGACAATATTTAAGGAAGCCCATAATTTACTTCTTAGACACAGTAAAAATTGAGTTTATACTTAACCTTCACTCAGAGACTACAAATTAATCAGTGTTGAGAAGTAAATTTAAGAATCACACTCACAATTTATCAATGTAGAAATCAATAAAAAGAATTAAAACAACTGTTCTAGTCCATGCGGGTTCTATCATATGTATTAACCCATTAAGTCCTGAGATCCATTTCCCACACAAAAAAACATTTAAAAAAAAATGTAATTGCATATTTGTGGGTTTGAGACGGTTGTGTAATTAATTCTAATGCATTTACTGTATATTCCTTCCCATGCTTTTAAAGATTTGTTTTAAATTGCTGCCGCAGCTGTGATAGGTGTTTGAAAAAGCCCTTGCGCGTCCTATTTGGTACTCATAACATTTGTGACAGAAATTTTAGACATTTTATCAGGATTAATTTGCGAGCTAGAGCTGCGGGTCGAATAGAATATTGATTTTGTGTAACTTTAATATTTAGCACTTGTACATCTTGAGCTGTGATAAAACCAATGGTGTTTTAAGGTCGGTTTGTGTGTGATTGCGGGATGGTGGCGGGGGGTAACTCGTAATTGGATTGTGAGTAGCTACATGTAGTCAATTGAATATCCGTAACTTTTATAAGATGCTTTATGAGTTCAAGTAATTATGATTTGGCGACTTGAATGGGGACCATAGGCATATAAAATATAATCAATAAGAAAAGTATGGTTCCACCTTCAAATTTGACTCCATAAGGGACTCTTGCTCCAGAGGGAGAAAACTCACTGGGAAGTATAATAGGCAGGGATTATTGTGCCCATAGAGCTGTTAATCCAGTATGGTCTGTGTTTCATGTAATGTTCCTGCAAAATAATAATGGAGTCATTTGATACAAAATGTAAGCAAAGGAGAAAAGCCAATCCAAATAAAAGGGAAATGGTCCTTCACTCAATTCACCCAACCAGGAAAAATATCCAGAAGAGGTTGAAGAGCACATCTGGATACTCTGTTGAATCATACTCATTTGATCAAGGTAATCTGGATTGTGGTGTGTGTGTGTGGTCATCAATGTAAGAGCAGAAATCCTTTCCCACATAAAAAACAGACTGATCAGAAAAAAATGACAACAATGGCAAGGGCAGACAGCATTGCACCAAGTAAAGCCCTCCAGACATCAACCAGTCTACCAACAATACCTAGATCATGGCTCCAATCTCTGCTTGTACCTGTTTTCTTGTTTATAATGGGCATAGAGATGGTAGACGTGATCAATAGCCAATATTGCGATTACCATGATTGTTATTTTAAGCTGGGACATAGGTTCAGTAGTTACCATTAATCATTTCATAAACACCTCCTGATGTATAACTATGTACTGATATTATCAACAACCAAATTATTCTGCAAAATGTTGTCCTCTGTCTAATTACTCGCAGGTGTTAGTACATTCTATGTCCTAGCAAGCTGACCGAACAAGGTGCATTAGGTGTTTGAGGATAAAGTGCAGGACAAATGGAAGACAAGACAAGAAAAGAACAGAAAAAAAGGAAAAATGACAAACAATAAAAACAAAGACTCATACATTCTGCACATAAACCCAAACTCACACAAATCCAAGCCTCTCGGAGGTTATACTAAAATCCAATCAGATTGCTTCTGAATATGAAATCCTCTGGTCAAGGTATTAAACCATCATATGCAGATTTCCAGTCACAGAGTAAGGAGTATGTGACTTATTCCCACAGATCTTGCTTATTTTTTCTTGTCAGTGGATACATACATGTTCACATTTCCAGGTCAATGAACAAGACGTTAGCATGTACCCCTTTCTTTGGTGCAGAATCACGTCTGGGCTTTTGTCTTGACAACTGTTGTATCTTTCATCTGACATTATTTTTTGTAATTAGGATAAGCCATTGGTAAGAACTTTCGTTCATCACACAATCAGTGTTGGCCAAGGTCTAGACATTACTCTCTTTTTTTTTTTTTTATATAGCAACCATATTGTAAAAACAGGTTTATTTTCATGATAAGGGTATTTCTTAATTGTTTAATTCAAATATTTTGCAAACATATTTATGGTAGGAATATAATATGGAACTGTATATCATACATGAAAGTTAGAATGGATATTGGAATTTACATTTTAATGATGTAGATTTTTGTCTGTCAGTATACTTTTACTATGTTATTAGGAAAAACAACTAATTACAATGTAAGCCAAATATAGCTGTGGGTAATATGAATATATATTGTATTCCTAGTCTATGCAGATATATAACCTAAACACACTAGTGTGATACACATTGTTTTAAGATATATGTGGTATATATCTAGTCAATTATTAAAGCTGTTGAAATTATCAACCTTAATAAACTGACCACACTCACATACACATATATATATTGTTTGTCAATCCAAAAAAACATATTAATAACAGTTTTTAATAGATATAAATAATATCATAAACCAAAGCAGACTGTCTTCCAAATAATGACATTTTGTTATCACGTCCTTAATACTTAAATATATGTATTAACATTTGCCTCACAGTACATATATATATTAAAAGGTGTTTATAACCATATATAATGAAATGTTATGAGATTGGTATGTTAACTCTTGTCTACTTAAAGGGATATCTAAGTGAGCTGGATTAATAAATGTCTGCACTCTGTAGGCAAAAAGCAGCCTATATGTATGCAGCACATCTCATAAAACAAAAAAAATCCCTTTGATGATTATGTTGACACCTCCAGGGGGTATCTACACAACTTCCTGGTCCCCACCCAATCAGCATGCAGCATCTGGGGAGCAATATTAACCCACTATTTACCTGCTCTTGCTAGCTCAGCCAATCTCCTTGCAGCTTCCTCCTTGCAGCTTCCTGTCACATGTCAGTGATACACTACATTCCCCAGGCTCCTTTGCTACATATCCAATGCTGCTTTGCACCACAGCCAATAGGAGAGCAGTGTTGTTAGCCTCCAAGTCAATGCTGGTATATGACTCATCCCTACTTCCTGTCTATGCTGTGGGCTGTTGCCATAGTGCCAACAGTGCTATGTCTCAAATTTTTCATCTCAACGGATTGGCCAAAACAAATTGGAGGGGGTGTTAACCTTAATATTAAAATGTCAGAAATTATAATAGATTTTGCAGACTTCAAGGTATGTGTTTAAATGTTTATTTTGGTATTTTTCCATACACTTCTCATTCTCCTCCATCAGATGCATTCATAATCCAGGAAACGTAGATATCCCTTTAAGGTCTATTTCTCAACAATGACATTGTATTTATATACATTGATGCAACAAGCAGTAGATTGTTTTGTACTATAATCAATACTGTTCTGATTATATTTTAAGGGTTAATTATTATATCAATATAAAGTAAAGGTTATGCTTTAAATACCATTCTCTTGTGTGACCCAGTTCATTACGGTATTTTTCTTCTTTTTGTTTTCTGGACATATTATGAGAAGACTGGATTCCATAGAGAAGTCTCTAATGCTAGGAAAGTTTGAAGGCATACAAAGAAGGGGGCGGGAGAGAAGGATGAACGAGGTAACGGAAATAATGAAAATAAGATTGAGGTAGTTCAGAGGGGCAGGGGCTGGAAGATGTGCCTAGCATGCTGCGATTCATAAGGTCACGGAGAGTCGGAGACAACCGAATAATTAAGCAACAACAACCACTGTTAAATGGAGTGGTGGGTAAAATAATAAAGATATAAATAATTTTCTCATTTACAGTTTGAATAAATATATGTGTGTGTTTCCATGTATATGTATATTGGCTGACTCTTGGATTTTAGTCACCCCTGGGGGCCCCATGCTCGGTTCACAGTCCAAGGTACAGTTCATTATCTTGGCCAAGAGCTGTTGGGCCTGACTGCCCCCATCCAGACTCTTCCTTGGGTCAGCAACCCGACAGTCACTTTCTCCCTTTCCCACTGCAAAAGGGCAATGGGATCCTCACAAGCTGGATATGACTACAAGCCCTGGTCTGTCAAGCTCCCAAGGCTGCTTCACTGGTCTGCATCATGACCCAAGAAGGGCTCCGATAGGGACCCCTGCAGCATGGGGATGTGTATAGGGAGCAGGGTGAGCCTCACACGGATGTCTCGGGCTGCTCCGAGGCAGCACGTAGAGGTTTTAGGATCCCTTGCTAGCACTTTTTGTGCCCGTAGGGATTCTTCCGAGATGCGAGAATCACTCGTAGGTTTATGGCTTTGTTTGACTCTCTCGGAGCTTATTCTCGGCCACTTTTTCGTAGTAATCTCGCAAAGCAGGCTGCGAGAGATTCGGTCCTCGCAAACAGCAAAAAACTGCCTTTTGCGAGGACCGAATGAACTACGAGGGAGAATTTAATGAGGCCCTAAGTGTTTTCTTACCCTTTCCGTTGCCTGCTAATCTACCATTGGTTTCCTTCTGTGTGGCTTATGGCACTTCGGTCATGCAGTTAATCAATCCCAAACAACATTACAAATTATATTTAAAACTAAGCCACACTGTCTAAAACCAGGTGGCTCAGAGTAACTCTATATGTCCTGGGTCCAGCTGTCCATTCCCTCTTCTCTGCAGCTTTCTAAATGGTGGAATTATACCTGATCTGTGCTACCTATTCTTCCAAGTCATTACTAGACCCTGCAACTAGCGTTAGTGACAGAGCACTAGGGTCTCTAGGACCACTGATTGTAGAAATATAAAAAGACATAACTGATAAGTGGAGCTTGGACATCGGCCTCAGCCGTCTTCTCTGGAGAGGTCTCAGTAGTGGAAGCAGTGATAGTGAGTGCACCGACAGACCGGGAGTGTGATTAAGAGAAGTAAACATAGGCTTTCTAAAGTGCAAAAAGATTAGAGGTGCTCCTCTGAGAACGGAAAATACCTTGGTGTTTTTTTTTTTTGTATGGGTCTGGATACCTGGTTAGGAAGAAATATCCTGTAGTACATCAGCTTGGTCCCACTCAAAAGAGTGACCCAGCCCCGAAATAGCAGGCCATTCTACCTTGAATAGACAAAACAGTAAACCACAGACGTGTTTCAGCCTTTATGGGCCTCGTCAGTGAGATGCAGCTGTACTCCCTAAGGCACAGTGAGCAAGGGGTCCACATATTGTTCTCCCTATCACCCTCAAGGTGAGGAAAATGTATGCAAATAGAGTAGAGGTGCTCATCTGAGAACGAAAAATACCTCAGTGGTTTTTTTTCTATAGGTCTGGTTACCTACTGAGAGAGAAACCTCTTTTAGCTCACTTGTGCCCTTCACAGGGAGAAATATCTTGTAGTATATCAGTCTGGTCTCACTCAAGAGAGTGGTCCAGCCCTGAAATACCAGGCAATTCTTCCTGAACAATAGAAACAGCAAACCTCAAACGCGTTTCGGCCTCTGTGGGCATCACCATTTTCGTATGTGCAATAACGATCAGTAAAACAAATTTTTATTAGAATATTTTTTTTAATAAATTTAAATTTGAACGTTTAAAATAATTTTAAGAGCAACTATTAACTCTGATTACCACAACATCTTTGAATATATTAGTTAATCAACATACATTTATTTATTATGTTTAAATCCATCAGCAGCTCTTAAGAGAACTAAGATCACTGAAACAAATGGTAAACTTTGTTCTTTTATGTGATCAATTTAACAGTAAACCAAATAAAACTTTTAGCATCAAAGTTGATGTAAAAGTAACAAGTTTGATTGTAGCAACGCTAGAGTATATATTATGATTTAAGAATTAAACAACAATTGCAATCTATGCAAAAGTCACAATGTCAGTACTGGTCTCTAAAGTGTGTTATTTAATTAATAAAGATGAATGATCTTTGTGATTGCTTAGATATAATATCACCTCACTGGTGACAAATTAGTTCAACTGTTACCTTAAACCACATACTGTAAATATTATCCTATACTTGATAATATGATGTTCTTTTAATTAAAAATATAGTACTATATTTATGTTACTGCCATTACTAGATCTCATCCAGCTAATCCTGGGTGGAGCAAATACAAACAGTCCTATAATTGAGTAACAATCACAAGTCTGTATTCTTCAGATTTCTAGGTCTCCACTCTGATCCAACCAATAATGCTCTGGTTTTGGTGCTGCAGTGACCCTAATAAAGGGCAAGACACACCCCAAACAATGCTCATTAACAGTATTCATCCTTAGTACAGTGCTGAGAGTGATCAGGTATGTCACATCCATGGGAAGGTGTGTCACCTACACAATACTGTTTGGTGTTATATACTGCAGTGTGAGAAATATCATCATGGCAGCCTGAGGACTTAAAGAGAGGAGTGGGTGACACCGATTGTGGTAAATGGGGGCTACTATTCCATACTGGAAGTGAAGGCTGCAGGTATATCACTATATAACATAGCCCATGCATTGGATTGTCATAGGGAGTATGTAAGTAGCAGGGTGTAATAGGCACAAGGACAGAGGGAAATAGGGACACATCATGACATGGGGGAATGTATTAATGTGTATTAGCTGTTGAGGTGTCGTGTGCTGTGACATCAGAGCGTGACATCAGAGCGTCTCCCTAGCAACAGAATTCCAGGGCACTAAATCTGAATATTAACAGATAGAAGTTACTGAGCCAGACTGGAGCTGTGAGTGTATCTATCTATCTATCTATCTATCTATCTATCTATCTATCTATCTATCTATCTATCTACCTACCTGTCTATCTATCTATCTATCTATCTATCTATCTATCTATCTATCTATCTATCTATCTATGCATCCCTCTATCTATCTATCTATCTATCTATCTATCTATCTATCTATCTGTCTGTCTGTCTATCTATCTATATGTATCTATCTATCTCTCTATCTATATGTATGTATGTATCTATCTATATCTATCTATCTCTCTATATCTATCTATCTATCTGTCTGTCTATCTATCTATCTATCTATCTATCTATCTATCTATCTATCTGTCTGTCTGTCTATCTATCTATATGTATCTATCTATCTCTCTATCTATATGTATGTATGTATCTATCTATATCTATCTATCTCTCTATATCTATCTATCTATCTGTCTGTCTATCTATCTATATGTATCTATCTATCTCTCTATCTATAGGTATGTATCTATCTATCTATCTATATCTATCTCTATCTGTCTGTCTATCTATCTATCAATCTATCTGTCTATCTATCTATCTATCTATCTATCTATCTATCTATCTATCTATATATATGTATCTATCTATCTATCTCTCTATCTGTCTGTCTATCTATCTATATGTATCTAGCTATCTATATGTATCTATCTATCTATCTATCTATCTGTCTGTCTATCTATTTATCGATCTCTCTATCTGTCTGTCTATCTATCTATCTATCTATCTATCTATCTATCTATCTATCTATCTATCTATCTATCTATCTGTCTGTCTATCTATCTATCTATCTATCTATCTATCTATCTCATCATGTATCTATCTATCTATCTATCTATCTATCTATTTATCTATCTATCTATCTACATGTATCAATCTATCTACCTATATCTATCTATCTCTCTATCTATATATCTATCAATATATATGTGTGTGTGTATATATAATATATATAATGTATATTTCATTGGCTACAGCATGTAGCCAATGAAATATGCCACGTGCCGTGAGCTGGCTTGGTGGGTAAAAAAAAAGGTAACATGTAGGCATTCTGCCAACATATCAACCATCACTGTCATAGGTAAAATAGAAGAATACGGACGGCTAAAAACTGAGCGTTATCTTTACTCGGATACAATGACCTCACCAGGATTTATTTGATACTAAATGCTTAGTAAATGACTGCTATTGTTTATTTATTTTGCTGTATCAACTATAATAGTTGTCAAATATGCAAATGTGTCCGTCACACCAATGTTAAATTACACTGCGATGAGCAGGCAAACTCGCAGATCCGACTACTCGCAATGAGCGCCGCAGGGAGTTAGCGGTGGGAAAAAGATCCCCAGATGCATTAGATACATTTGATTTAATAATAAATAAAATAATAAATATTAACAAAATAATAATAGTAATAATACATTACTGAATCGTTACACTGCCATCTATTGGCGCTAAGGAGTCATAACAATAACTTATTAGAGCACTATCATTTGGATGTGTAAATATAAGTTGCATTCTTACAGCGCCATCTGTTGGCTGTAAGGGTAAATTATAATAGTGGAGATAATTTTTGTAGCACCATCTATTGGATATAAAGGTGTAAGGAGTCATAACAATAAATTACAGCGCCATCTATTGGATGTGGAAATATAAGTTGCATTCTTACAGCGCCATCTGTTGGATGTAAGGGTAAATGGAAATTGTTTTTGTAGTGGCAATTATTGGATATAAAGGTGTATAATATCAAGAAGCCCCATTCTTCTTATGCCACTTACGTAAAGTAGAGGGAGAGAGGCTTGCAATGAGCGCCAAAGGCGCTCATTTCAGGGTTCACGATGACCGCCAAAGGTGCTCATTGCGAGCCTCCCCCCCCCCCCCTCTACTTTACGTGGCTTGTGATAAGTGACAAAGGCTTCCACTACAGATTCAATCTATTTAAATCTTTTATATTCTGCCATTGGAAATTTATTTTAATATTACAGTGCCCCTTGAACCATTTGACAGCTGGTTTTAGCCCACTCTGGCTGTGTCCTGGCCATACAGACATTATGAGACAATGAGGGTCTCGCTGACCACCAGGTTAGACATTACCAGGTAAATACAGATACATGTTTAGTGCTAATATTAATACCAACCTTCACTTTTGTAACTGAAAGTTAATCGGCTGGAATTGTCCTCTAGAGATGAACATGTTACAGAAAAAAGCAAAAAGCACATGAAATATGGTGGCTCTTTAATAGCCTTAGTGATGATCTTATATCTTCTGGACTTGGCCCTGTCCTGGCTAATAAGTGTAAGAAGGTCTGTATCCTTAGTATAATCGCTGAGAAGTATTTAAAGTAATTAACAAGCCACTGTATAACCCAGGTGAGCAGGTGAGATGTTTGTTAGTGTATAAATAAAGATTTTGTAGTTTTAATGAATTGTTGTCTTTTACATAGTTACATACTAATTGAGGTTGAAAAAAAGACTTTTCCAGCTCCAAAAAGTATTTTTTTATGAAGTGGTGCCCGAAATTGTACTCCATATTCCAAATGGGGTTGTACTATGGATTTGTATAGTGGCAGAATTATATTTGCTTCCCTGGCTTCTATACCCTTCCTAATACATGCTAATATTTTACTTGCCTTTGCAGCTGCTGCTTGGCTTTGAGCACTGTTACCTAGGTGGTTTTCCACAATCACTCCCAAATCCATTTCAATATCTGATACACCTAGATTTTCTCCATTAAGATTATAAATTGCATGGCTATTTTTCCTTCCCAAATGCATAACTTTACATTTATTCATATTAAATCTCATCTGTCATTTAGTTGCCTATTCCCCTAATTTATGCAAATCCCTTTGCAGGGTAAGTGCATAATTTTCTGATTTATTTATCTTGCACAACTTCATGTCATGAGCAAAAATGGAGACACTACTTTCCAGTTCCACTGGTCATTAATAAATATGTTAAAAAGGAGAGGATCTAATACTAAACCCTGAGATACCCCACTTACCACATTAGTCCAATCAGTGTATGTTGCATTTACCACAAACCTTTGCGTCCTAGCCTCAAATAACGCACAGAGTGGTACGGGTTTTGCTCAAGAATATCCCTGTATTTAGCACCATCCATCTTTCCCTCAACTCTGACCAGTTTCCCAGTCCCGGCTGCTGAAAAATTGTGTTCTTTGGGTGATGTGATGTGTTGGGTTTGCGCCAGACATAGCGTTTTCTTTGATTGATAGATAGATAGATACATGATGAGATAGATTGATAGAAAGAAAGACACATTCATATAGATAGATAGATAGATAGATAGATAGATAGATAGATAGATAGATAGATAGATACAGTTGTATGAAATGATGTGTCCAATTAATTGGTTATTTTATTAAACACAAGGGAAATTAACTGCATACGATACCTGAATCAAGATAAAGAACAACTATGATCACTGCAAGGGATACTGGGAGTTGTAGTTAGAAAGATACACAGATAAATAGATAGATAGAAAGAAAGACACATTCATATAGATAGATAGATAGATAGATAGATAGATAGATAGATAGATAGATAGATAGATAGATACATGATGAGATAGATAGATAGATAGATAGATAGATAGATAGATAGATAGATAGATAGATAGATAGATAGATACATGATGAGATAGATAGATAGATAATGAGAGAGAGAGAGATAGATAGATAGATAGATAGATAGATAGATAGATAGATAGATAGATACATGATGAGATAGAGAGAGAGAGAGATAGATTAGATAGATATATACATGATGAGAGAGATAGATGTGATAGATGAGATAGATACACGATGAGATAGATAGATACATGATGAGAGAGAGAGAGATAGATAGATAGATAGATGATGAGATAGATAGATGAGATAGATAGATACATGATGAGATAGATAGATAGATAGATAGATAGATAGATAGATAGATAGATAGATAGATACATGATGAGATAGATAGATAATGAGAGAGAGAGAGATAGATAGATACATGATGAGATAGAGAGAGAGAGATAGATGAGATAGATAGATACATGATGAGAGAGATAGATGTGATAGATGAGATAGATACACGATGAGATAGATAGATACATGATGAGATAGAGAGAGAGATAGATAGATAGATGAGATAGATAGATGAGATAGATAGATACATGATGAGATAGATAGATAGATAGATAGATAGATAGATAGATAGATAGATAGATACATGATGAGATAGATATAGATAATGAGAGAGATAGATAGATAGATAGATACATGATGAGATAGAGAGAGATAGATAGATGAGATAGATAGATACATGATGAGAGAGATAGATGTGATAGATGAGATAGATACACGATGAGATAGATAGATACATGATGAGAGAGAGAGAGAGAGAGAGATAGATAGATAGATAGATAGATAGATAGATAGATAGATAGATAGATAGATAGGTAGACAGATAGATAGATAGATAGATAGATAGATAGATAGATAGACAGATAGATAGATAGATAGATAGATAGATAGATAGATTATGAGAGAGATACAGTTGTATGAAATGATGTGTCCAATTAATTGGTTATTTTATTAAACACAAGGGAAATTAACTGCATACGATACCCGAATCAAGATAAAGAACAACTATGATCACTACAAGGGATACTGGGAGTTGTAGTCCTCTCCATTCACTTCCGGTTAGTGAAAGCACTTCCTGTTTCCGTTTGCTGCGTCGCTGTAAGTACCAGTGAATGTGTATTTACCTAATTGTTAGTAAGATATTGGTCTTGTGGGTACATGGTCAGTGTGTGATTATAATAAAAAACCCAGAGGCAGAGGATCTAAGAGGGAGAGGGCGTTACCATGGGATAGTACACCAGCTGTCTCCTGTATAAACACGGTATTATTTACTGTCTCAGTGAGAGTTACACACACTGTGTACATTGCAATGTGATTCTGTCCCAGTGACTCTTACCCACCATAGTGAATAGGAATCTCTTTCCACAGCACCAAGGCCCCACCAGTGATAGGAGTTATCAAGGATAAAATGACAGAAAGGTACCTTTTATGACTACTAGGTTATTCCTAATGGGTGGAAATAGTAATAGGTAAGGGGAGGGGACAGACCTCACTATTAAAGCGTAACTTGTACTCATATATGTTATAATAACTGGACCTATCCTGTTATGTGCACGGGATGCGCGCCGCCGATATCCAGATGTAGCTGTATGTAAGTGGTTAGGGTTTTTTAGGTTCGATAAGTGATTAGGGGTTTTCGGCTTAGGTTTAGAGGGTTAAGGTTAGCACCGGTAAGTGGTGTAGGGGATTGGGGTTAGGGCCGGCAAGCGGTGTAGGGGGTTAGGGTTAGCGCCGGTAAGGGGTGTAGGGGGTTAGGGCCGGCAAGGGGTGTAGGGGGTTAGGGCCGGCAAGCGGTGTAGGGGGTTAGGGTTAGGGCCGGTAAGGGGTGTAGGGGGTTAGGGCCGGCAAGGGGTGTAGGGGGATAAGGGCTTAGTGTAGAGGGGGGTTAGGTTTAGGGTTAGGGACAAGGTAGGAAATGAGAAGAAGCCCAAGCATTTGTATATGTAAAGCCAAACCCTCCAATGGCCTCAATATTAGCTAAATGAGGACCATTAAACTCCCTTTTAAAAACAATAACCCAAAATGAATGACTAGGACTACATTGACTAATAACTGTCGAGAAATCTTGTCATTAAATTGGAGGCCATAACAATTAATTTATCCACTATTATCTACTTTAGTTGCCGATACCGGGAGGCTCACAATCAAAAAGACAATAAGAGATCAATAAATCAAAAATAGGTAAAAAGTCAAGGGGGTGAATACTTTTGCAAGGCACTGCATGTTCTTTTATACTTATTTATACTTCTTTTATGTCTAACTCTTAAGCCTTAGATATTGCAGTTATTCGTGTTTTTTGTTGTAACATTGTTTTTTTATATTTATTCAGAGTTTCGTAGCTCTCATATGATGCCACTGCAAAAATGATGATCTTATTAGTTACTTTTTTATTTGAACTTCCACTAGAAAGGTTATACAGCCTCATCAATCACTACTTATTTATACATTATTTAAAATAATGGCAATATATTAAATCTAAATAAAATTCACAGGCAGCTAAAGCTACTAAGGAGGATAGCGATTACAAAGCTTATTCTGCGTTTTTTAAGCCAAATATAGATAAAGATCAATATAGTAATTCCTCACCTTTTTGCTATATATGATGTATACATATATATCTTGAACCAGTTGGTTGTTCCATGTTCGATTCTGACTGTGGCTTCTTGGTCCACATCTTCAGAAGACAGATATGATGATCTGTACTCCCATCTTCGTAAGAATTTGCCATAAATTGCTGTGATTCACACAATCAAAGGCTTTAGAATCACATATAATAGTTGTGGCCAAGTGGGTTGTTGCTAACGCTGCGGGCTCGCGTAGACCTCGCAAAGCGGACCTCGCAAAATATACGGACTTGCGACAGAAAAATACGAGACCCATTACCACCTCTCAAAAATACTACCTTACCGCCCGAAACCCGCACACATGAAAACATTAAAAACACAATAAATACACACAACAAATACATAAAAAAGTTACCTCCAGCAAGGAGAGGCCGGCAGGACCTCGAAAACTGAATTTACACCTCAATATCACTAGAAATAAGAGAATTTAGACACCCGAAAATCCCCTAAGCAAGAGAAAAAATGGCCGCCGAAAAAAAACGAAAACGAGGTTAAAGCACTCTAAAGACGCAAAACACCACCAAACACCTACGGATTTTCCAAAAAAGATGTACGAGATCCGAAAACAAGGACGCAACCTGCGCAACCCGAAAAACATTAGAAACACACAACAAACACACAAAAAGCTTACCCACAGCAAGGGTGGGTGCACCCAGGACCTCTGTAAGTGAAGTTACACCTCCATTTAAGTCCAAATTACAGAGTTTAGACACCCGAAAATCCCCTAAGCGAGAGCAAAAATGGCCGTCGAACAAAACGAAAACGAGGCTAAAGGACCCTAAACACGCAAAACACCACCAAACACCTACGGATTTTGCGAAAAAGTTGGACGACATCCGAAAAAAACAAGGACGCAAAATCAGCCACAGCCGCGTACCACACATTAGTCACCATTTTAGAACACTAACTTACACAATCCGGAAGTACACAGCTACCCTAATGGAATTACCTCGCGCACGCAGCCTATTTACACTACACACTGCACACATACATGACACTTACACAGCAGCTCCACAGCACTGATGCTGCAGCAACATGAAAACAGATTGCCAGCTCTTCAACACAATGCTGCATATATTACCTCACAATAGGTAAAGTATATCAATTTCTTATTTTATTCATTATTCATTGCCATACCAAAAAAAAAAACAACGCTGCTCATAGCACACAAACAACCAAGAGCCTCGCAATGAGCGCCAAAGGCGCTCAGCACGAGGCTCACAATGAGCGCCGAAGGAACTTGGAACACCAACAAAATTCATTTCGCACACAAACAACATTACCTGCCTTACAATCTTATTGCCGTCATTTTTTGATGGGCAAGTCGCTAGTCATATATGAAGTTGAGTAAAATGTTTTTCTAGAACTCTCTTGCACCTGGCAATTTGATCTGTTGTGCCTCTTCCTGTGGAACTGAAGCTTGTACTTCTGATAGTTCTTGGTCCATTTATTGTTGGAGCCGAGCTTGTAGGATCGTAAGTATTAACTTTCTATCATATGAAATGTAAGCAATTGTTCGATAATCAGATCATTCTTTGGCACTGCCTTTTTGGGATTGGGATGTAGGCTGACGTTTTGCAGTCTATTGACTACTGTTAATTTTTTTTTTTTTTTTTTTGGCATAAGACAAGCAGCACGTTCAAACCAATATTTTTTAGGATGTTGTATAGTTCAGCTGGGATTCCATCAACTCCTGCAGCGTTTTTATCAGAAAGGCTTCTTAGGACCAATTTCGCTTCACTCTCCAATATGTCTGGCTTCAAATAATTGGACAAACTATTGAGGTCATTACTGCTGTTAAGATTCTTCTTGTATAGATCTTCAGTGTATTCCTGACACCTCTTCTTTATCTGTGTAACGGAACCCATCACTGTTTTACCCTGTTTTATGATTATTATGGTTAAAATATGATCCTACTGTTATACTGCATGTATGTTGGTTGATGCTCTGCAGAATATTGTCCCAGACATTTGCAGCTACTTGGCATGGGAGATAATCCGGTTACAGCGACTCTGCATAAGATAAAGGAAGTCTATTGTATACAGTGTTTTCATTCTCAGATAGGAAAAGAGAAGTGTAATTGAATCAATGTCTGATTGTATCAAAGTTGCCTGGGATGTGTGACCCACCTATTGTTCTCTTTATGTGTATTGTGCGGCCAAATATGGGCATGTGTATTGCCTGTGGCCAAAGAGATGTATATATATTTCTGTAAAGGTAAATAAAGTCAGTATTCATTTGACTCCCAAATTGTGTGTCGTCCAATATGGGAGGTCGGGAATGGTGAAACTGTAGTGCCTCTTGGGTATTTTACCGTATACCAGCGGAGATATTGGACTGCGTGTTCCAGCTCCGTTACATTTGTTGGCAAGTGGCGGAATTGTTCCCACGGTCAGAAGGACAGCTACAGGAGACACCATTCCGTGGAGTACAAATTGAGGGCAACGCTAGTATCCGTACAACGCCCCTGGCTACAGCAGGATGGAACCGGCTAGTTTTCAGACAGCGTTCCATCATGAGGAGGAGGAGGCGGCCGCGGACTACAGGGATGCAGACAGAAAGGAACTCATGGTTACAGTACCTCTTATTACCCCACAGACTGAGTTTCAAAGAGAACTCCAAAGCAGACTGGCCTTTTTCCCAAGTACGCTTCCCATGAAAACCTTGGAATGGTTAATGACAGATGTCCACAAATCCATAATGGAAAAGCAGCGGGCACGGGAGCGGTCCATCTTGGGAGCTGCTAACCCACCTCCCACCATTAACCCCCCCCCCAGCACTGCGTCCGGGTGGTGGGAACTACCAAACCCCTCCACGGTACATCAGGTGCCACACGTGTAACCAGCAGGGTCACATGCAGAGAGACTGTCCCAGAAACAGAAACCGCTCCACGTGGAATACTCCAACTAATTCCCCCCCCCAGCGGCAGTGTGTACCCCAGGGGGCCGAAGGTGTCGTCCTTCCCCCCCAGCAGCAGTGTGTACCCCAGGGAGCTGACGGTGTCGTCCTTCCTCCCCAGCGGCAGTGTGTAACCCAGGGGGCAGAAGGTGTCGTCCTTCCTCCCCAGCGACAGTGTGTACCCCAGGGAGCTGAAGGTGTCGTCCTTCCTCCCCAGCAGCAGTGTGTACCCCAGTGGGGCGAAGGTGTCGTCCTTCCCCCCCAGCGGCAGTGTGTACCCCAGGGGGCAGAAGGTGTCGTCCTTCCTCCCCAGCGACAGTGTGTACCCCAGGGAGCTGAAGGTGTCGTCCTTCCTCCCCAGCAGCAGTGTGTACCCCAGGGTGCCGAAGGTGTCGTCCTTCCCCCCCAGCGGCAGTGTGTACCCCAGGGAGCCGAAGGTGTCGTCCTTCCTCCCCAGCGGCAGTGTGTACCCCAGGGAGCAGAAGGTGCCGTCCTTCCTCCCCAGCGGCAGTGTGAACCCCAGGGGGCAGAAGGTGTCGTCCTTTCCCGCCAGCGGCAGTGTGAACCCCAGGGGGCAGAAGGTGTCGTCCTTCTCCCTCAGCGGCAGTGTGAACCCCAGGGGGCAGAAGGTGTCGTCCTTTCCCCCCAGCGGCAGTGTGAACCCCAGGGGGGCAGAAGGTGTCGTCCTTCCCCCTCAGCGGCAGTGTGAACCCCAGGGGGCAGAAGGTGTCGTCCTTTTCCCCCTAGCGGCAGTGTGTACCCCAGGGAGCAGAAGGTGTCGACCTTCCTCCACAGCGGCATTGGGTACCCCAGGGGGCCAAAGGTGTCGTCCTTCCCCCCCAGCGACAGTTTACCCTAACCAGGGGAGACACCAATCTCCCAGACGGCGCAGATGGGACCGTGGTCTCTGCGCCCGCAGCCTGTCCAGATCCCCAACTACCCTCACTGGGACAAACGGAGGAGGGGGTAAGTACAAATTCCCCTCCCCAGCTAACTTCTAATGTGGCCCCAGGGTTAACAGAGGAAATGTTAACCCCCACTGACCCCCAAGTTTCCCTGGCTACTGAGCCGGAATATGTCCCAGGTACCCCAGCAGAAGAGCTGACAGTGGGGCAGAGGGCAGTCGGCCTCTGCCCTCCCTTTGTTCCTTGTACAGAGCAGGAGGTCCTGCAGGTTATACCAGCAGAAGAGCTGGCATCAGGGCAGAGTGCCGCTGGCCTCTGCCCCTCAAGTCCCCTCAGCGTGTTGCATCATCACCCCAGCGAAATATCCAGGTGCCTGTTTAGACTTCCCCCCAAAGGGGAGATGTGTGACGAAGTGCCCTTCGCCACTTTGGCTTGGAGAGGACTGTTTGCCAGCCTCCTGCCCTGCGACTATGGCCCTGGTACATATTGCCCTTTGGAACCAGTGTTCGGCCATACCAGAGTGTATGTCACTCATTCTGGCCCTTTACATACAGGGGGGTCATTCTGTGCTTGCCCTGTGGGAGCGGTGATACCCCAGATGGCTATGCCATGGAGCCCATTAATGTGATGAAAGACTAAGGGAGAGACTTTGGCTGCTTGGCAATTGAACTGTGTGAAGAGGATCTGAGCGCTATTCGGTAGTCTTGTGCGCTCAGATCCCAGCTATCTGGGGATATGGGAGGTGTGAGTAGATGTGAATTGCGGTGATGCTGATGGGTTGTGAAGCTGGAGAGTTGACCAACAGATACTTTTGTCCGGACATCCCCAGGCCGATCCGTTGGGATCAGACCGTGTATGCCGGCTTGTGGTCACGGGGGAGTTGTGTAACGGAACCCATCACTGTTTTACCCTGTTTTATGATTATTATGGTTAAAATATGATCCTACTGTTATACTGCATGTATGTTGGTTGATGCTCTGCAGAATATTGTCCCAGACATTTGCAGCTACTTGGCATGGGAGATAATCCTGTTACAGCGACTCCGCATAAGATAAAGGAAGTCTATATTATACAGTGTTTTCATTCTCAGATAGGAACAGAGAAGTGTAATTGAATCAATGTCTGATTGTATCAAAGTTGCCAGGGAGGTGTGACCCACCTATTGTTCTCTTTATGTGTATTGTGCGGCCAAATATGGGCATGTGTATTGCCTGTGGCCAAAGAGATGTATATATATTTCTGTAAAGGTAAATAAAGTCAGTATTCATTTGACTCCCAAATTGTGTGTCGTCCAATATGGGAGGTCGGGAATGGTGAAACTGTAGTGCCTCTTGGGTATTTTACCGTATACCAGCGGAGATATTGGACTGCGTGTTCCAGCTCCGTTACAATCTGATCTGCTTCTTTTAAGCTCCTACCATTTTTGTTTTTATCACACTCACTTTGTCATGAAAAATTCTTTTGAGATCCCCAATTTTCTTGAAGAGATCTCTTGACTTGTCCATTCTGTTATCTTCTTCTCTCTCTCCATCAGTCATTGTATAATATCTCCATGCCTCTCCTTGCTGTCCTCTGCAATTCTTATCTCCACTACCTTTTGCTTTCCTCTTTTCCTGGGCTACTTTCAAGGCCTCATCAGACAGCCAATTTGCCTTCTTAGTTTTCTTTGTTTATTTGCTGTTTCATAGATACAGTCCAGAGTTTGTCTAGTTCCTTATTTACCACCACTGCATATTCACTGGAGATATTATGTATTTTGTATCTTGTTCTGATGATTTTCCCTCTTTTCATAATTGTAATTGTGAACTTTGTAATAAGAAGCTGATGATCTGAGCCACCGTCATCTCCAGGTCCGATTTTAGCTGACTATATTGAGCCTTTCCATCTATGGCTACAAAGTATATATCCAATCCAATTTCTAAATTGTCCATGTTTAGGGTCATCTCTGATGCTGTTGGAGGAGGATGTTTGCTATGACCAAAGAATTATCTTGACAGAATTGTACTAATCTCCGACCTGCTTAATTTTGTACTACGAGGTCAAACTTGACAGTTATTACACGTATACCTATGAGGTGTTGAATATTTTAGTACAAACAGACAAATTCAGCCTCTTCAGCATCCATGGATAGAGTATTGATGTGGATCACTGTGATGTTAAATGTCTTGCATTAAATTAAAATAATTCTGTCATTTCCTGGGTTATAACCGAGCACTGCCTTGGCCACCCTTTGATTGCCTGTGACTTGCTACTCCATTTCTTTTGCAGAAATCTTGACCACAGTAGAAGATCTGGTGGTTGTCCATTCCATTTGAGTTCACTTATTGCCAGAGTATCAATGTTTAATCTCTTCATCTCAAGATCTTCAAAACAGGCAACCCAGAAAGACCAATTCTTATAAGTATGGACACACTGACTGAACAATATCTGACTTTATTAACTACCGTATATACTCGAGTATAAGCCGAGTTTTTCAGCCCTTTTTTTAAGGCAAAAAAGGGCCCCATTGGCTTATACTCAAGTCACTCTCCGCCCGTGTCTCTCTAACCACCCCCCCGTGTCTCTCTAACCCCCCATGTGTCTCTAACCCCCCCGTGTGTCACTCTACCCCCACGTGTCTCTTTCCCTCCCCCTCCTCAACTTAAACCCGCTCAACCCCCCTCCTCCACCTAAACCCCCCTAAATACCTCCCTGAGGATGGGGGTTGAGAATGGGGGGGTTGAGGAGGGGGTTGAGGATGAGGAGGGAGGCTGAGGATGAGGAGGGAGGTTGAGGAGGGTGATAAGGGAGGGGGGAAGAGACACAGGGAAGGGAGAGATTGGAAGAGACACAGGGAAGGGAGAGGGGAGAAGAGACATGGAGAGAGAGGGGGACACAGAGGGCACAAGAGGGACACAGGGGGCAGCACATTTCCCACCCTCGGCTTATACTCGAGTCACTTATTTTACCCAGTATTTTGTGGTAAAATGGTTGCCTCGGCTTATACTCGGGTCGGCTTATACTCGAGTATATACAGTAGTTATTAACTTTAATTACGATATACAGGACACCACTGACATTCTCAACAAACTCAGTATAATTAAAGATCTACCTGCTAATACACTACTTGTCCAGTTTTTGTTTTAAAATAATTGCATTTCTCTCGCCACATGTCTGTCACATTTCTCACTCATTGTAGAGCAGAATCTGGCTCAAGTTCTTCATGGAGCAAAAGTGTTGGAGAAACTAACTTCCTAATGATGAACGTGGAGAGAATGCAGATGGCTAAGAAGATCTTGAATGAAACCCCAGAACTTAGATATGGGCAGGTAATGAAGAAAGTCATTGTGATCTGTCCAGAGACACGAAGCAAAAGTGCAAGGACAAAGCCGATGAATGTCACTGGATGGACATAGCTGAAATGTATATATTAAAGGACACCTAACATTATATGTATTATAAGTTACAATCTTATTATGTAGGAAGAGCTTCTCTCTCAACTGAAGTTATTGGTACAACAGTGCAGGTCTCTACTGTAGGAGGTTGCTGCTCACCTATGGCTTGAATGCATGGCTCCTGTAGAAAGAAACTCAAGGAAGAAATGATATGGCTCCCGTAGGCTGGTTCTTGTGAGAACTTACTTGATATACACCCAGGGGGTTGTGACCTAAAGAAAATAATATATGGGCTTTCAGAGGTCCTTATGTGTAAACAAGCGGATTAATAATACATAGAGATGATCACGGATCCTAAGGATTTCATGTTTTTTTAGGTACAATGTGATTTTGATGAACTTGCAGTTTACTTCTCCAAGGAGGAGTGGGACGGTTTAACAGAGGAGGACAAGGAGCTTTATAAGGAGGTGATGATTGAGAACTACCAAAATCTCAAGTTTGTAGGTGAGAAAATATGAAACTTTATACAGAATTTTTTAAAAATATCATTTAATTCTAAACTCATGTGATGTTTTAGTTGTAATTTAAAATTATTGTTTAATCACTTTCTTTGTACATATACAGGACATGCCAATATTAAACCTACAGTCATCTCAATGATTGAGCAAGGAGAAGAGCCGTATGTGAGGGGTCATCTGTTATCCGAGAAAAATACATTACATGTCATTACAGGTGAGTAAAGAATAAATAATAAAATAAAATCATCATAATATCACTTAGAATTTACACAAGTATTAAATAGAATGATTTTTTTTACTGACGTGAAGCTTATTATACTATTTTAAGGTTTATTTATTGCAGATTTACAACCTTGTTTGATATTTTTTAAGAGGTGTAAAGCTGTCGGTCTTGTTGAAAAAGGAAGATTTTATTAATATGTAGTTGTGTCTGCACAAACACAAACAATATAGAGACAAATAAGCGTGTGGTACTTAACACTTCTAATACTCTTGTGAATCTCTAAGACCACATTTCCAATACCTTAGAATATTGTAAAGCAATGTGAGTTATATCACTAACTTAGATAACAGGCATGAAGGATCACTTAATTCATTTTATGACTGTGTTATAAGATTGAAGTGCACTAGGCTATATTTTTATATAGTATATTATAGATACTTCATAACATTTATTATAATACAGATAGATAATAAAATATGAGAAGGATTGCTACCTCATTTTTCTCAGTGTTGGGGGAACTGTTGCATCTTGTTGCTTGTGTTTGGTTCATGATTTTGGGTTGATGGGTCTTTTTAAAATGTGTCTTATATTAGGTTAACATCTCTATGTTATTGACAGCTGGGACTGTACTGCATTTGCTTGGCGTGTTTATCCCTTTGCTTTTGCTTCCAGCAGATGGGTCGGTGATTTGGAATACACTTGAAGTGAAACACATTTTCCCTAATGCACCAGCTTGTGTATTGGAAGATTTCAGTGTATCACAAAGTTATCTGGAAGCAAAGGCGATAACTCGCACAGGAGAAAAAACATTTGCATGTTCTCTATGTGGGAAATGTTTTGGTAAAGCCACAAATCTAAATCAACATATGAGAACTCATATAGGTGAAAAAACATTCTTATGTCCTGAATGTGGGAAATGTTTCAGCCGGGCCTCAAGTCTCAATCAACATATGAGAACTCACACAGGCGAAAGACCATTGGTATGTCCTGCATGTGGGAAACGTTTCAGAAATACCACTCATCTCAATTTACATATGAGAACTCACACAGGGGAAAAACCATTTGTATGTTCGGAATGTGGCAAAAGTTTCAGTCACACCACAAGTCTTAATCTACATACAAGAATTCACACAGGGGAAAAACCATTTGCGTGTTCTGAATGTGGGAAAAGTTTCAGTCAGGCTGCAAGTCTCAATCGACATATGAGAATTCACACATGTGAAAAACCATTTATGTGTTCTAAATGTGGGAAAGGATTCAGTCAGGACACAGGTCTCAATCGACATATGAGAACTCACACAGGAGAAAAACCGTTTGCATGTTCTGAGTGTGGGAAATGTTTCAGAATTACCACTCATCTCAATCTACATATGAGATCGCACACAGGGGAAAAACCATTTGGATGTTCTGAATGTGGGAAATGTTTCAGTCACTCAACAAGTCTCAATTTGCATATGAGAACTCACACAGGGGAAAAGCCATTTGCATGTTCTGAATGTGGAAAATGTTTCAGTCAGGCCATAGGTCTCAGTCGACATATGAGAACCCACACAGGATAAAAAGATTTTGCATGTTGGGAATACTGTCAATATTTAATCTTGGTTATGACATCTACATAACACATTATGTAATTTTTTCAAGATCATATAAATGCAAGTAATCAAAAACATTTGGCAAGCTCATATAAAATATATTTAGTCTTACCTATAGGGTCCTGCACAATGGAAATCCAAGTTGTAAAGCACTTTAGAACTTTTCAGCAGTGCTGCTCATTTAGTACATTCTATTATTGTATTAGCTTGTATTACTAGAAGATATACTAGGACGCTTAACAGGTTTTATGTATTTCTGCTATTTGCTTGGTTACCAATTGTATTTTGTTTAAAAGGCCCTTGAAATTATGGACTTTGCTCTGTACCATCATGTTGCGCACTCATTATAATTTTTTAAACCTGTAAACTAATTTATATATATATATATATATATATTTTTTTTTTAACAATCTTTAATAATTTTTTTTTTTTTTTTTACCTTGATAGCTCCTTACAATCATTTGATTGTATTCTATGTGAATTTTGTTGCATCAACCAAGGCATTGAGCTATAAAAGAAACACTATGAACTGTCTATGACAAACTGTATATACATGTATATATATAAGTGATGCAATAATGTAAAGAATTCTAAATCTTTATTTTATAGATATGTCAAATTAAAGTGTTTTTTTTTTAAACTATTGTTATTAAAAATGTCACCATATCTTATACCAAATGAGTTGTTTGTTGGAATTAATATAATTACTTTATTTATCTCTGAAATATCAGCCAGACAGTGGTACTTTGATAAATTGTCAAATTTTTCAATTCTTTTTTATTGTTGCTGAGGCTTAATTGGATGCTGAATTCATAATATGTGTTCAGAAGCCTGAAATCACGTGAAAAAAGTTATGTCTAAAGCTTTTAAAATTAATTACGATTTGACTTAGATATTGTCATTTTTAGTCATTGCTTCTTTTACTTATCCATCCCCCCAAAAAAGTTAAGTCTGTATCATCGTGCTATTTAACTCTTTCAGTGCAATGGGTTCAAGACCCAGGAGACCATACACATGTGTAACATTTTGTTCTGCATCTGTTTAGACACGGTCCCATCTATTTTGTATTTATATATGTAACAATATATATTCCTATTTTTTTCAATAGTAGTTTAGTTAACCATTTATATTTTTTGTTATTTTAGTTGTATGTAAAATTGAAAAATTAAAGAACAAAATAATAAACTACTAATTAAATCAAACAACTTTACTTGGTGTTTTTTACTTTTACAAAAGCCTATCAGTTAAAGTTTCTCTAATAATAATACCCCTGGACCGTATGAATACTCTGAGAATACACTTGGGTAATATTACTTATATCCCCTCTTTCTTACCTCTATCCTCTTCCTCTCTCCCTCTAAGATTCGTTCCCCAATTCACCTCTCTTCCCTTGCTCTTCTACTCACCTTCTAACACTTCCTTATAATCCACATCACTCTCCCATCTACATCTCTTTTCCCCTCATCTATCTCTATTATTCCTTTCCCCTTGCTCTTTCCTTTTGTCCATCTCTCTTCCCATATCCCTCTCCCTGCCATTCATATCCCTCTACCTCATCACCTCCCTCCTTCTATATATCCCTCATGTCTCCAACTTCTCCCTTCCTCTCTTTATCTTCTCACTTACACCTCTTTACCTCACCCACTTTCATATCCCCCTATGTTCCTCATCACTATTACCCATTATCCCTCCTATCCACTACCCCTTTGTCCCACCACTATCTCCCAGCATTCCATCCTTCCCCTCTTTTCAACATATCTCACCTAATTTTTCCACTCCTACATCACCCCCCACTCTACACTCATCCCCCACTCTCCAAACTCTTCTCCCCTTTTCCCACTTCATCTTCCCTCTCTTTCCCTTTCTCCCCACATCCTACCCTTTCTTCTCTCATCATTTCTACCACCCCCTCAGATCTCTTAAAAATCACCCACTTATCCCCCATCAAACCTCGTTTTCCTCTACTCTCTTCAAATATTTGTGAGGGGGACCCGGTTCACCTCCATACCCTCCTACTTAGTGTTACAGGAACACCCCTAGATTTTATGGGTTCTGGTAATCTCAGGAGCTGAGTGTGAGGATCCAGGAGGGAGATCAGGAGCCGTGTGAGGAGCCAAGAGGAAGATCAGGAGCCGAGTGTAAGGAGTTAGGGGGAAGATCAGGAGCCGAATTTGAGGAGCCAGGGGGAAGATCAGGAGCTGAGTGTGAGGAGCCAGGGGGAAGATCAGAAGCCGAATGTGAGGAACCAGGGGGAAGATCAGAAGCTGAGTGTGAGGAGCCAGGGGGAAGATCAGGAGCCAAGTGTGAGGAGCCAGGAGGGAGATCAGGAGCAGAGCGTGGGGAGCCAGGGGGAAGATCAGGAGCTGAGTGTGAGGAGCCAGGGGGAAGATCAGGAGCCGAATGTGAGGAGCCAGGGGGAAGATCAGAAGCTGAGTTAGAGGAGCCAGGGGGAAGATCAGGAGCCAAGTGTGAGGAGCCAGGAGGGAGATCAGGAGCCGAGTGTGAGGAGCCAGGGGGACGATCAGGAGCCAGGTGTGATTGGCCAGGAGGGAGATCAGGGTCCGAGTGTGAGGAGCCAGGGGGAATATCAGAAGCTGAGTTTGAGGAGCCAGGGGAAAGATCAGGAGCCGAGTCTGAATAGCCAGAAGGGAGATCAGGAGCCAAGTGTGAGGAGCCAGGGGGAAGATCAGGAGCCAAGAGGAAGATCAGGAGCTGAGTGTGAGGAACCAGGAGGGAGACGAGGAGCCGAGCGTGTGGAGCCAGGAGGGACATCAGGAGTTGAGTGTGAGGAACCAGGAGGAAGATCAGGAGCCAAGTGTGAGCAGCCAGGAGGGAGATCAGGAGCCGAATGTGAGGAGCCAGGGGGGAGATCAGGAGCCAAGTGTAAGGAGCTAGGAGGGAGATCAGGAGCCGAGTGTGAGGAGCCAGGGGGAAGATCAGGAGCTAAGTGTGAGGAGCCAGGAGGAAGATAAGGAGCTAAGTGTGAGGAGCCAGGAGGGAGATGAGGAGCTGAGCGTGTGGAGCCAGGAGGGAGATCAGGAGCCGAGTGTGAGGAGCCAAGGGGAAGATCAGGAGCTAAGTGTGAGGAGCCAGGAGGGAGATGAGGAGCTGAGCGTGTGGAGCCAGGAGGGAGATCAAGAGCAGGAAATCCAGGTCAATACTAGCACAGGTGAGAGTACATGTATGACATGTCTGATGAATGCGGGACACAGGTGAGTGTACATGTATGACATGTCTGAGGAACATCTTGGAAACTTGTATTACAAATAAAAAATAATTGTCATGTCTGCCCTTCATGCTGGAAGGATACTGGAATATAATATTAACACTATATGATAATAACCAAATTAAAGGTTATTTTTATTCATAAATTTAAAAAAGCATAAGAGATACAATAATATGCTTTTTACATTTAGAGGTCAATCACATTGATGCTGCCATAAATACTCTTAATGAGGAAGCCATGACCGAGCCCTGTTTAATACCAGCTTCATATTGTTATGGGTGACTGTAATGACAATGTTAGGTAGATTATTTTATTTGCCAAAAATCATGTTCAGTGGGTTCAAAAAAGTTAAAAAGCAGTTCTATCCTTATTTTCAGACATTAGATTTTAAGACAATCAATAGGTTGGGAGCTAGCCTAGCTGAGACTGGTCTACAGTGCTGTGAGAATGGCCCAGATAAGTACCAGCTTGCATCTATACAGTGTTCATCATTAACTGCCTCTCAGACTGAATTTATTTGCTGATTGTTGCCAAGATGAAACACCTTGTCAAAGCAAGTCTCCAGCCATATAAGAGCACTCCTTAGATACATGCTGTTTTATATTTATCTATCTCTACAATAGACATTTAGGCCTGTATTAAAGCCAAATTATGTCCATCCCATTAATGGCCTACAGGGGTAAATATGGACATGTCTGGTCCCTTCTAGTCAACCATCGCTCCCTGCACTTCCCACTCATTAGGAATTGCAGTAAATATCTGCTCATGGATTGAGAGCTGGCAAACAGATAGGAAGCAAAGGGTTGTGATAAATGGAACATACTCCGATTGGACTTATGTGGTAAGTGGGGTTCCTCAGGGCTCAGTATTAGGTCCTATCCTTTTTAACATATTTATTAATGATTTAGAAGTGGGACTGGAAAGCAGTTTCTCAATTTTTTAAGATGACATGAAGTTGTGCGAGGTAATTAAATCAGATAATGATGTACTTTCCCTCCAAAGGTATTTACATAAATTAGAAGAATGGGCATCTAAATGGCAGATGAGATTTAATACGAATAAATGTAAAGTTATCCACCTGGGAAGGGAAAATAACCATCACATATAATAATTGTCAAACTGCGATTTGTCGTCACGCTTGCTCATTGCAGCCAGCGGCGCCGTCACACATGCGAGCCTCGCAAAGCGAGGCAAAGCCGCCGCCCAGCAGTTAAGCAGCTGCGCAGCACTTAGGCTGCAATGAGCACTGAAGGCGCTCATTGCAGCCAGCAGCACCTTCACACATGTGTGCCTCGCAAAGCGAGGCGAAGCAGCCACCCAAGCACTTAAGTAGACGTGCAGCACTTAAGCAGACACACAAGCGAGCGCGTAACTCTAACTGTGGAGCGCGTAACTCAGAAAATCCCCTCAAAAAAATAAATAATGTACACAAAATTAAAACACAGCACAGGGGGAGAGCCCATATGCCTGAGAGTGAGGTTGCAAGCGAATTACACCGATATTTGGCGTTTTTCACCATGTTAAAATGGCGGACGAATAACGCAAAAAATCTGAGACAGGATGAAAACAAGGCACACCAATGCCGAACGTGTGGGACCCAGAAAATACACAACGGAGAACCCAGTAACACACAAACAACGCCAGGCAAGCGGGACTTTAAAATACACGACGGAGAACATAGTGGCACCCAGGACTTTGAAAATAAAACACAGAGGAGAAACACACATGGCATTCACAAGCACAAAACTGCCAGGTTAACGAACCCTGCAATCAGCGGACTGTACAGTAGACAGAAGGAAAGGTTCGCAGTGATCGCAAAGGCGCTTATCGCAGGATTCGTGATGAGCAACGCGAGCGGGAGAGGTTTGCAATGAGTGCCAATGGCATTTATCTTGGGGCTCGCAATGAGCACCGAAGGTGATCATTGCAAAGCAGGAAAGTTGAGGTACACAAGGGGAGAGGCTTGCAAAGAGCAGTGCAGGGCTCGTGATGAGCGCTGAAGGAACTCAGAGGAGCAAAAGCCTTACATTGTGTGGCAGAATTGCAATGGTTTCAAAATGTATTGCCCTAATTTTTTGATGCCCAATTCGCTAGTGTCATTTATTACATTAATGGAGCAAATCTTGGGGTATCAGATATTGAAAGGGATTTGGGAGTGCTTGTGGATAACCACCTAGGTAACAGTGCTCAAAGCCAAGCAGCAGCTGCAAAGGCAAATAAAATATTAGCATGTATTAGGAAGGGTATAGAAGCCAGGGAAGAAAATATAATTCTGCCACTATACAAATCCCTAGTACGCCCTCATTTGGAATATGGAGTACAGTTTTCGGCACCACGTCATAAAAGGACATTTTAGAGCTGGAAAAGGTACAGAGGAGGGCAACAAAACTAATAATGAGAATGGAGGGGCTAAGTTATGAAGAAAGACTAACCAAATTAAACTTATTTTCTCTAGAAAAAAGGCGTCTAAGAGGAGATATAATTACCTTATATAAATACATCCAGGGTCAGTAAAAATATTTATCAAGGGAGCTTTTGTGCCAAGAGGTTTTCAACTGACAAGAGGACATCCTTTGAGGTTAGAAGTAAAAAGATTCCACCTTAAAGAAAGAAAAGAGTTCTTAACAGTAATGGTGGTTAATCTGTGGAATTCTCTACCAAAGGAGGTGGTGACAGCAGATTAAAAAAATAACTTTAAAAAGAGACTGGGTATATGTTTAATTTTAAAAGGGCATTCAGGGTTATCCTGGTCAATTAGAGAGGGAGTATTGTTACAGAAAGTTGTTTATGAGCTGTGTGTAATTCTGTGTACATTATCTGTACAGATGCTGACAATTCCTGCAGTGCGCAGAATAGAATCCAGCCCGCCATTGCACCCGCACCTTCTCTATGGCTTTGAAAGATTAGACAAGTCTAAGTTAACTGCTGTATCCCCGGGTTTAGCAAGTAAAAATCCAATTCCATATTTCTGCCATTCCTTAGATGTGGTTTCCCATGGGCCCCCTCTCCATTAACCACAAAGGCATCTGTTAAGGGCAGTTACACTTTTTGCTTATCCTTTTAAACAACCAAACATGATTCGCCAAAATTGAATAGTCACCACTAAACAAAATGTACCAATATGGTGAGTATTCTACCAAAATTCTCACCCACTGCTTTCCTTTTGGCTTGTGGTGAATGTATCCAACTCTGTCAAATCAAACGATAAAAGTCCTATTAATAAAATAGCAATGTTTTATTATATACCGTATATACTCGAGTATAAGCCAAGATTTTCAGCACTTTTTTTAAGGCTGAAAAGGGCCCCCTCTGCTTATACTCGTGTCACCACCCCGTGTCTCTCTTTCCCCTGTGTCTTTCTTTCCCCTGTGTCTCTCTTCCCCCGTCTCTCTTTCGCTCCCCCCTCCCTTATCATCCTCAACCCCCCATCCTCATCCTCAACCCCCCATCCTTATCCTCAACCCCCCATCCTTATCCTTAACCCCCCATCCTCATCCTCAACCCTTCATCCTCATCCTAAAACCCTCCGTCCTTAACCCCCCATGCTCAGCCTAAACCCCCCTCCTCACTTTAGCCTTCTAATTACCTCCCCCTCTCCCTTTCCCCTCACTTACCTTACATCTGCAGCAGTCTTTCATCTGCGCTCCTTCCGGCTGCGTCTTCACCCGGCCAATGGCGTGACGCACATGTGACGTCACGTCATTAGCATATGCATGGGGGTTGAGGATGAGGATGGGGGTTGAGGAGGGAGGTTGAGGATGGGGGTTGAGGATGAAGAGGGGGCTTGTGGATGGGGGGTTGGGATGAGGAGGGGGGTTGAGGATGAGGAGGGGGGATGAGGATGGGGGTTAAGGATGAGGGGGTTGAGGATGGGGGGGTTGAAGATGAGGGGTTGAGGATGAAAATGGGGGGTTGAGGAGAGAGGATGAGGAGGGGGTTGAGAAGGGAGGTTGGGGATGAGGAGGGGATTGAGGATGAGGAGGGGGTTTGAGGAGAGAGGTTGAGGAGGGGGCTTGAGGAGAGAGGTTGAGGAGGGAGATTGAGGATAAGGAGGGGGGTTGAGGAGGGAGGATGAGGAGGGGGGTTGAGTAGGGTCGGCTTATACTCGAGTACTTACTTTCTTCGGCTTTTCAATCACACAAGGCTGAGGGACCCCACCAAATTGGCGCAGCGATAGAGAGTCACAGCACCTAGCAGTATTTTTTTCCAAGGGAAATTACACAACAACACACGTGAATCACTCTGATAACTTCACTCAAGGCATTTTACAGAAGGACTTTCTTATCAGATGATCTCCCTCTTCAACTGGGATTATTAATATTATTTCCTGTGTTATCAGAATTAAGGATATTGATTTTTTTTCTTTGTTGTTTTATGAATTTACTGCTAATTTCATGATTTATGATTTAATG
>CM050163.1:12647606-12890106 GCA_027410445.1 Discoglossus pictus | reverse complement strand
TATGTGTGTCAAAGTCAACAATCAAGAGAAGACTTCACCAGAGTAAATACAGAGGGTTCACCACAAGATGTAAACCATTGGTGAGCCTCAAAAACAGGAAGGCCAGATTAGAGTTTTCCAAACAACACCTAAAAAAGCCTTCACAACATCCTATGGACAGATGAGACTAAGATCAAATTGTACCAGAGTGATGGGAAGAGAAGAGTATGGAGACGGAAAGGAACTGCTCATGATCCAAAGCACACCACCTCATCAGTGAAGCATGGTGGTGGTAGTGTCATGGCGTGGGCATGTATGGCTGCCAATGGAACTGGTTCTCTTGTATTTATTGATGATGTGACTGCTGACAAAAGCAGCAGGATGAATTCTGAAGTGTTTCGGGCAATATTATCTGCTCATATTCAGCCAAATGCTTCAGAACTCATTGGACGGCGCTTCACAGTGCAGATGGACAATGACCCGAATAATACTGCAAAAGCAACCAAAGAGTTTTTTAAGGGAAAGAAGTGGAATGTTATGCAATGGCCAAGTCAATCACCTGATCTAAATCCGATTGAGCATGTATTTTACTTGCTGAAGACAAAACTGAAGGGAAAATGCCCCAAGAACAAGCAGGAACTGAAGACAGTTGCAATAGAGGTCTGGCAGAGCATCACCAGGGATGAAACCCAGCGTCTGGTGATGTCTATGCGTTCCAGACTTCAGGCTGTAATTGACTGCAAAGGATTTGTGTGACGAAGTGCCCTTCGCCACTTTGTCTTGGAGAGGACTGTTTGCCAGCCTCCTGCCCTGCGACTATGGCCCTGGGACATATTCGGCCATACCAGAGTGTATGTCACTCATTCTGGCCCTTTACATACAGGGGGGTCATTCAGTACTTGCCCTGTGGGAGCGGTGATACCCCAGATAACTATGCCATGGAGCCCATTCATATAATGAAAGACTATGGGAAAGACTTTAGCTACATGGCAATTGAACTGTGTGAATAGGATCTGAGCGCTATGCGGTAGTTTTGTGCGCTCAGATCCCAGCTATCTGGGGATATGTGAAATGTGAGTAAATGTGAATTGCAGTAATGCTGATGGGTTGTCAAACTAGAGAATTGACCAACAAATACTTTTGTCCGGACATCCCCAGGCCGATCCGTTGGGATCAGACCGTGTATGCCGGCTTATGGTCACGGGGGAGGTGTGTAACGGAACCCATCACTGTTTTACCCTGTTTTATGATTATTATGGTTAAAATATGATCCTACTATTATACTGCATGTATGTTGGTTTATGCTCTGCAGAATATTGGCCCAGACTAGTGCAGACCTTGGCATGGGAGATAATCCTGTTACAGAGACTCTGCATAAAGATAAGGACGTCTATTGTATAAAGTGTTTTCATCATCAGACATAAGAACAAAGAAGTGTAATTGAATCAATGTCTGATTGTATCAAAGTTACCAGGTAGCCTCGGGGAGGTGTGACCCACCTATTGTTCTCTTTATGTGTATTGTGTGGCCAAATATGGGCATGTGTATTGCCTGTGGGAAGAGATGTGTATAAATATTTCTGCACAACAAAATAAAGTCAGTTCACTACTTGACCCTTCAAAACGTAGCCTCGTCTCTTTATTGGAGGGGATCGCTATATCTTACTGGGGATTGCTATGCGCTGCATACTCCCTGGGAGCTTTAAGCTACGGCGGTTGTGGAGTTTGTGGTAGTGTGGTGTCCGGTGCGGTGCTTGTAGGCCTCGACGCAAACTAGGACGCGTCCATCAACAGAGGTACCCAGTCGGGGTGCCAGTAGATCCGTTACAATTTGCAACCAAGTATTAAAAAGTGAAAGTTTGTTTTATGACTGTTAATCTGTCCCATTACCTTTGGTCCCTTAAAAAGTGGGAGGCACATATACAAACTGTTGTAATTCCTACATCGTTCACCTGATTTGGATGTAAATACCCTCAAATTAAAGCTGAAAGTCTGCAGTTAAAGCATATCTTAGTTTCATTTCAAATCCATTGTGGTGGTGTATAGAGCCAAAAAGATTAGAATTATGTCAATGTCCAAATATTTATGGACCTGACTGTATATCAATAGGGGGGAGTATATATCTATCTCTAGTGAGTATATATCTATCTAAAAGTGAGGAGGGAGTGGATATAGATCTATTCCTATAGTGCGTGTATATATAGTGTGAAGGCAGTGGGTAGTTCTCTATATGTTTCTATATTAAGTGTTTATATAGTATGGATGGAGTGGATATATATCTATAATGAATGTATATATTCTAGGGAGGCATATACCTATATTTATCTATACTGTATGTATATATTGGGCGGAGGGAGTGGGTATATATTTATATATATCTATCTATACTGAGTTCATATATATATAATGAGGGAGAGGGTGTATATATATATGTGAGTCTTTATATAGCATGGAGGTTGTGGGTATATATCTGTACTGAGTGTATATAAAATGAGGAGGCAGTGTATATATAAATATATTTCTATAGTGAGTACATATATAGTGTAGACAGAGTGGGTATATATCTATATCTATCTATAGTGATTGTATATTGTGGAGCGAGTGGGTTTATATCTATTTATAGTGAGTTTATACATAGCGAGGAGGGAGTGGGTATATATCTATCTACAGTGAGTATAGATAGTGTGGAGGGAGTAGGTATATATCTATATTGAGTGTATCTATAGTGTGGAGGAAGATGGTATATATCTATCTATAATGTGTCTGCGTATAGTGTTTCTAACACATATAGTGTAGGAAATTCCCGAGATTCTGGCTCCTTAATATTTTTCCAAAGTCTAATGCTTCTCCATGAAGAGCTTCCTTCTGTGCTGTTGGAAAACAGCTGGTTCCTTCTAGTATTTTTGTCCCCCCAAGTATATATATCAAGTCATTACATTACTCATATCCTACCACATGGGTCCTCCCACTAAGATACTTTATTACACTGAGACCTAGAGGTCTGATCTTCTCACTTAATGTCTGGAGTCCTTGGGTCTGAGTGACGTCTGGAGTCTGGTTGATTCTGGTCTCTTCAGTCTGATTACAGGCTCAGAATTATTATACACAAAGGAGAAGAAACCATAATATCATCTCTGTGTTTACACAAACATGGAGCAGTAAAATGGACTTTATACTGAGTCACAGAGACCAGGTGATGATCTGGTGTGGATTGTTATCATGTAATGTATATGGGTGACCTATACTAGTCTGGTATAAATGTATAATATTTATCTGGTTATTTGCAGTCTGGGTTGTTTGTATGATAATGTGAGATTTGTCAGTTTTGAAGCTCCCACAATATCTGGCCCTTGTTCTGTACCGACCATAAAGTCGTGTAACAAATCCCAGCGTGTGACCGTCTCATGTTTATTTGTACTGACCATAAAGACATGTAACAAATCCCAGCCTGTGACCGTCTCATGTTTATTTGTACAGACCATAAAGACCTGTAACAAATCTCAGCGTGTGACCATCTTATGTTTATTTGTACTGACCATAAAGCCGTGTAACAAATCCCAGCGTGAGACCGTCTCATGTTTATTTGTACAGACCATAAAGCCGCGTAACAAATCCCAGCGTGTGACCGTCTCATGTTTATTTGTACAGACCATAAAGACATATAACAAATCCCAGCGCGTGACCGTTTCATGTTTATTTGTACAGACCATAAAGCCGCGTAACAAATTCCAGCGTGTGACCATCTCATGTTTATTTGTACTAACCATAAAGCCGTGTAAGAAATCCCAGCTTGAGACCATCTCATGTTTATTTGTACAGACCATAAAGCCGCGTAACAAATCCCAGCGTGTGACCGTCTCATGTTTATTTGTACAGACCATAAAGACGTGTAACAAATCCCAGCGGGTGAATGGCTCATGTTTATATGTACAGACAGTGACAAAGTGACACCACCAGTTCTCTCAGAGTTTGTTCAAGAAGAAGAGACAAATATGAGGAGCCCCCGGGAGATTAAAGAGGAGGAAATTCCTGTAAATATCAGCGAAGGTGAGTGATACGTTATTTATACAGGGACTGGGATAATGTTATATGTAGAACACAATTACTCAATGGTAGCCATAAGGGACACGGCATATTTGGTTACATGAAAACTGTGGACGACAATTTTATTTTTTTTCAAAACTTATTTTTTTAACTTATGTTTAGACACATAGACACAGATGTACTATTTATATACTGTACTACTGTACGGTGAAGGCTTGCCCACCATAAATTGAATGATTGTTGTGGTGAGCTGCTGCCTTCTCGTAAAATCGAATACACAAGCTAAGGAACCGGCCCCACACAGATGAGTGGCAGTAACCTTGAAACAGCTATATGTGGATAGGATTCCTGCCTTGTGTATAATCCATCCTGAGCTTTGCAAAAGCTGTGTAATACAACAGGCATGTGCTTAAATGAAGCCATGTTTAAAATGGTTATGGATTGCAAGAGTAAAACCTTTGTGGGCACATGTGCATGTCCCTGCAAGCTTCCCAGAATTCAGTGTAGTAACTGTATTTCTCAGAATTCTGAGCTGGTAACAGTTTTTTTAACTTGTTTTAGACATTCACATGTGAACACAGATGTCCTATTTATTTTCTGTACTACTGTACGGTGGAGGCTTCTACCGCTCTTTTGCCCACCATATTATAAATGATTATTGTGGTGAACTACCCACTCATAATTTCCACAACACAGGCTGAGACCCCGCTCCATGCTGAGGATAGCCAGTAAGTTTAGCTGTATATGGATAGGATTCTCAGCTTGTGTAAAATCTAACCTTGGCTTTGCATTAAAGCTGTGCAATACAGCATGCATAAGCTTAATGGAAGCCATGGTTGATAATGGCTATGGATTGAAGAGCGAGGCATTTGTGGGCACATTTGCATGTCCCAGGTCAGCTTCCCAGAATGCAGTGTAATAACTGTTTTTCTCGAAACTCTGAGCTGGAAGCAGGTTTTTTAACTTGTTTTAGACATTTACATGTGAACACAAATGTACTATTTATTTACTACAGCACCCACTTCAGTGCTTTTTGAATTGTATATATATCCTTCATCACTCAGCCAAGAAGTCTGTAAAGTTATCTGTGGATTTCTTTCTAAACAGAGCCTCAGACCAGTTGCATTTACACAGCTTGTGGCAAATGACACAATATCTGTCCATACTAAGTAACAGCATTTGGCTGCTACTTCCTTTGCACATCTTTCAAGTAAAGTATTTAAATTGTTTTTAAGACCAATGTACTAGATTGATATTGAATAATTAAAATGGTGGAAGTCTATAACCTGTTTATTTGTAGGACCTTTAGATGTGAAGCCTCCAGTTGTCTCCAAGGCTGAACAAGAAGAGCTGAATATAAGAGATCAGCAGCGGGTGGAGGAGGAGAGTCCTGGGAATATCAGGGGAGGTGAGGAATTAATACAAAATAGGAAAAGATAAAAAATAATCCGAACAACAAGTTTATTTTATGTGAAAGAGCATCAAAAAGTGTCTGTAGATTGCAATAGCTGTTTATCTCTAAAGTAAATAATTCTTGAGATATACTGCATAGTTTGTACAGCTTAGTATAATAATTTATGGCTCAGAGTACTTGATAAGAATGGCGGGGTCTAGAATTACTGAACTGTTCACTGGAGTAATCCAAAGCCAGAATCAATATTCCTGGGAGGAATATCAACAACATCAGATACGCGATGATACTACTCTGATTGGCTGAAAGTGACGAGGCACTAAAGGGCGTATGGATGGGTGAAAGAAGAGAAGGGAAATGCTGGGCTGCTGCTCAATGTTAAAAAGACGAAGATCGTTTCAAATGGCAATCTCAGTTCCTGATGCCCGGAAAGCTTGTAGGCACACAATAAGAGATGGGGGAAGAGACACAGGAGGGGGGGAGGGGGAAGAGACACAGGAGGGGGGAGGGGGAAGAGACACAGGGTTGGGAGAGGGAGGAAGAGACACAGGGGGGGGGCGGGAGAGGGGGGAAGAGACACAGGGGGGGAAGAGACACAGGGTGGGAGGGAGAAGGAGACACAGGGGAAAGGTGGGGAAGACACAGGGGAGGGGGGGGGAGAGAAACGGGGGGGGGGAGACACAGGAGAGGGGGAGCAGGGCAAACAGACATAGGTTGAAGAGGGGGAAAAAGACAGGGAAGGGAGAGGGGGAACAGACACAGGGGAGGGAGAGGGGGAACAGACACAGGGGAGGGAGAGGGGGAACAGACAGGGGGGAGGGAGAGGAGGGGAAGACACAGGGGAGGGAGAGGGGGAAAGAGACACAGGGGAGAGAGGGGGAGAGACACGGGAGGGAGAGGAGGGGGAAAGAGACACAAGGGAGGGAGAGGAGGGGGAAAGCGACACAGGGTAGCGGGGGAAAGAGGCACAGGGGAGCGGGGGGAAGAGGCACGGGAGGGAGAGGGGGAAGAGACAGGGGAGGGAGGAAAGGAGACAAAGGGGAAGGAGAGGAGGGGGAAAGGAGGCACAGGGGAGGGAAAGGAGGGACAAAGGAGACACAAGTGAGGCAGAGGAGGGGGAAAGGAGACACAGGTGAGGCAGAGGAGGGGGAAAGGAGACACAAGGGAAGGAGAGGAGGGCAGAGTGGAGACACAAGGAAGGAAGTAGACAGGGAGAGAGGCTCGCAATGAGCTCCAAAGGTGCTAACATTGGGTGGCAAACAGCATTGCCAGCATTCAAATTTTATTGCCGTCATTTTTGACGGGCAAGTCTCTAGTTCATAATATTATTGAATTAATTAATTCAGTTTGTTGTTTTTCATATATAATTTCTTATTTTAGTCCTAAACAGATAATTAGTGAAACTATCAAACATCAGTGTATTTGCGCCCAGAGTATGTTTTTGTGTATATTTAATGTGTAAATCTGTACAAACCCAGAGGTTTCTCTCTCCAGCGACTAACGGGATCCCAAGATGGAAATCTATATCCTGACTTAAAGGAAGTGGCTGTAAAACAGTTCTAACATGAGAACCCCCTCCATCTAATTCAACAAATCCAATGAGCTTTACTTGTTAAATTATTTCTTCTGAGACTTAAATATTTTTAGAGAATTCTATGGAGCTTTGTACAAATATGGCTAATTCTGTTTATTGCTGTTGACAGATTAGACCCTAATGGCCTCATTCTATTATCGGCCATAAAACGGCCGCAAGGCTGCGATTCCTTGCGGGGGTTCAGTTAACTCGCGATTCTATTATACGGCCCCGCAAGGATCTCCTCTTACGGCCGGCCGCATATCTTGCAACCGGCCGTAAACTCAGAAAACTTTAAACGCAAAAATAAATTCAAGCCTGCACTGTAAAGCTCTGTAAATGCTAGGGATCATATTGGGGGACATTAGGATTAATAGTAACCCCCTCTCAAGCTTGCACATCCCAAATCCGAGTTTACATTAACTGTTTATTTTCCGGCCGCAGCGTGGGCGGGTCTGAGGTGCTCCAAGCCCTCGGGACTTTTTACATGGATTTTTGACATAAATAAAAAAAAAAATTATTTACGGATTTGAGTGTAGGGGAATGTTGTGCTATTTTTGCTAACACCTACAATCACTTTATAGTCTCCTCAGAGTGCAGGATGGCTTTATTTCGGCTTTATAATGTGCTTAATTGTGTGCCTGCGGGACCTTTTTCCTGCAAGTAAGCTGCGGCTCGGTTTTAGCCTTGCAGAGAGGGTTCCCGGAGCAATTGAATAGCACCCAGGCTTTTCTTGCGGCCAAAACTCTTGCGGCCGTTTTAGATCAAAGGCTTTCCTCTGGCGCGAGCGGCGGCAAGGGATAGCAAGGCGCCGGCCGCAAGCCTGCCGGAATACCCGGCCGCAGGGGAATAGAATAGCAGAATGGCTTGCGGCCGGTCCTTGCGGCCCCGCATCTCCTACGGCTGATAATAGAATGAGGCCCTAAGTGTGCAATCTAATTAGACCTACTGGTCTTCTGCGCCTTAGAGATTATAGACAGAAAGCTAAAACCTAGGAAAATATCCTTAATTGTGTGATATATTTGTTTTAGAAAAATACGGTATATCTTGATTTATCTTTATTACTAGCTTTGTCTTGGGTCTGTGCTGGTTATAAATAGGTAAATCACATATTATAATTGTCAAACTGCGATTCGTCGTCACGCTTTGCGACAAATCGCAGTTTGACAACAATCTGATCGCAAAGCCGTGCGGCGTCCCCACACACTCACTGCATTCCCAGCCACGATCTCCTCTCTCATCTCGGTGCTGTCAGTGCCCCCCAGGCCTCCTTCACCATACACACTGCTGACTGCTCTGTCCTTCCCTCCTAACCCCACACACTCACTCTCTCCTTTGTATTATCCCTGTCCCTTGGCAAGCCTTCTCCTCCTCCATACACCCCGCTCTCTCCTTCCCCAGTCACTCTCTCACCTCCATGCTGTCACTGTCCCCTCCGCAGACCCTCTTCAGTCACTTCATGTTGATCCGCAGCCCCTATATCCGGATCAGGGTTGGATCGGATCCCTCCGGTCCGGCTCCCCCCTCCTCCATAGAAGGTCACCCGGCTCTTCTTAGCTCGGCTCCCACTCCTTCCTACCCACGGCTGCCCGAAAGTGGCCCCGCCCCGACCAGCCCCGCCCCGGGATCAGCCACGCCCCCGGGACAAGCCACACCCCCGGGACCAGCCACGCCCTGGCAGATGGGGAGAGAGCGAGAGAGATGGGGAGAGAGAGAGATGGGGAGACCGAGAGAGATGGGGAGAGAGAGAGAGATGGGAGAGAGAGAGGTGGGTAGAGAGAGAGATGGGGAGAGAGAGAGAGATGGGGAGAGAGAGAGAGATGGGGAGAGAGAGAGAGATGGGGAGAGAGAGAGAGATGGGGAGAGAGAGAGAGATGGGGAGAGAGAGAGAGATGGGGAGAGAGAGAGAGATGGGGTGAGAGAGAGAGATGGGTAGAGAGAGAGAGATGGGTAGAGAGAGATGGGTAGAGAGAGAGAGATGGGTAGAGAGAGAGAGATGGGTAGAGAGAGAGAGATGGGGAGAGAAAGAGAGATGGGGAGAGAGAGAAAGAGAGATGGGGAGAGAGATAGGGAGAGAGAGAGAGATAGGGATAGAGAGAGAGATAGGGATAGAGAGAGAGAGATAGGGATAGAGAGAGAGAGAGATGGATAGAGAGAGAGAGATGGGGAGAGAGGGAGATGGGGAGAGAGAGAGAGATGGGGAGAGAGAGAGAGATGGGGAGAGAGAGAGAGATGGGGAGAGAGAGAGAGATGGGGAGAGAGAGAGATGGGGAGAGAGAGAGAGAGATGGGGAGAGAGAGAGAGAGATGGGGAGAGAGAGAGAGAGATGGGTAGGGAGAGAGAGAGAGATGGGGAGGGAGAGAGAGAGAGATGGGGAGGGAGAGAGAGAGAGATGGGGAGGGAGAGAGAGAGAGATGGGGAGGGAGAGAGAGAGAGATGGGGAGGGAGAGAGAGAGAGAGATGGGGAGAGAGAAAGAGAGATGGGGAGAGAGAAAGAGAGATGGGGAGAGAGAGAAAGAGAGATGGGGAGAGAGATAGGGAGAGAGATAGGGATAGAGAGAGAGAGAGATGGATAGAGAGAGAGAGATGGGGAGAGAGGGAGATGGGGAGAGAGAGAGAGATGGGGAGAGAGAGAGAGATGGGGAGAGAGAGAGAGATGGGGAGAGAGAGAGAGATGGGGAGAGAGAGAGAGATGGGGAGAGAGAGAGAGATGGGGAGAGAGAGAGAGAGATGGGGAGAGAGAGAGAGAGATGGGGAGAGAGAGAGAGATGGGGAGAGAGAGAGAGAGATGGGGAGGGAGAGAGAGAGAGATGGGGAGGGAGAGAGAGAGAGATGGGGAGGGAGAGAGAGAGATGGGGAGGGAGAGAGAGAGATGGGGAGGGAGAGAGAGAGATGGGTAGGGAGAGAGAGAGAGATGGGTAGGGAGAGAGAGAGAGATGAGGAGGGAGAGAGAGAGATGGGGAGGGAGAGAGAGAGATGGGGAGGGAGAGAGAGAGATGGGTAGAGAGAGAGAGAGATGGGGAGAGAGAGAGAGAGATGGGGGAGAGAGAGAGAGAGAGATGGGGAGGGAGAGAGAGAGAGATGGGGAGGGAGAGAGAGAGAGATGGGGAGGGAGAGAGAGATGGGGAGGGAGAGAGAGAGATGGGGAGGGAGAGAGAGAGATGGGTAGGGAGAGAGAGAGAGATGGGTAGGGAGAGAGAGAGATGAGGAGGGAGAGAGAGAGATGGGGAGGGAGAGAGAGAGATGGGGAGGGAGAGAGAGAGATGGGTAGAGAGAGAGAGAGATGGGTAGAGAGAGAGAGAGATGGGTAGAGAGAGAGAGAGATGGGTAGGGAGAGAGAGAGATGGGTAGGGAGAGAGAGAGATGGGTAGGGAGAGAGAGATGGGTAGGGAGAGAGAGAGATGGGTAGGGAGAGAGAGAGATGGGGAGGGAGAGAAAGAGATGGGGAGAGAGATGGGTAGAGAGAGAGAGAGATGGGTAGAGAGAGAGAGAGATGGGGAGGGAGAGAGAGAGATGGGGAGGGAGAGAGAGAGATGGGTAGAGAGATGGGGAAGAGAGAGATGGGGGAAGAGATGAGAGAGATAGATGGGGAAGAGATGAGAGAGAGATGGGTAGAGAGAGAGAGATGGGTAGAGAGAGAGAGATGGGGAGAGAGATAGATGGGGAGAGAGAGAGAGAGAGATGGGGAGAGAGAGAGAGATGGGGAGAGAGAGATGGGGGAAGAGATGGGAGAAGAGAGAGATGGGGAAGAGATGAGAGAGAGAGAGATGGTGGAAGAGATGAGAGAGAGAGATGGGAGAAGAGATGAGAGAGAGAGAGATGGGAGAAGAGATGAGAGAGAGAGAGATGGGGGAAGAGAGAGATGGGGGAAGAGATGGGAGAGAGAGAGATGGGGGAAGAGATGAGAGAGACAGATGGGGAAGAGAGAGATGGGGAAGAGATGAGAGAGAGAGATGGGGGAAGAGATGAGAGGGAGAGATGGGGGAAGAGATGAGAGAGAGAGATGGGGGAAGAGATGAGAGAGAGAGAGATGGAGGAAGAGATGAGAGAGAGAGAGAGATGGGGAAGAGATGAGAGAGAGAAAGATGGGGGAAGAGATGAGAGAGAGAGATGGGGAAGAGATGAGAGAGAGAAATATGGGGGAAGAGATGAGAGAGAGAGATGGGGGAAGAGATGAGAGAGAGAGATGGGGAAGAGATGAGAGAGAGAAAGATGGGGGAAGAGATGGGAGAGAGAGAGATGGGGGAAGAGATGGGAGAGAGAGAGATGGGGGAGAGGGAGGAAAGAGACACAGGGGAGGGGTTTAGAGACATGGGAGGGAGAGGGGGTAAAAACACAGTGGGGGGAAGGAGACACAAGAGAGGGAGAGGAGGGGGAGGAGACACAAGGGAGGAAGTAGAGAGGGGGAGATACTCGCAACGAGCGCCAAAGGAGCTCATTGCTAGGCCCTTGATGCTAAAGGCGCTCATCGTGAGGCCAGTAAGGTAGAGGGGGAGAGACTCCCATTGTGTGGCAAACAGCATTGCCAGCCTTCACTTTTTATTGACGCTAGTACCAATATAATTATCTTATACAGTGGATATAAAAAGTCTACACACCCCTGTTAAAATGTCAGGTTTCTGTACTGTAAATAAAATTAGACAAAGATAAATCATTTCCGAACTTTTTCCACCTTTAATATGACCTATAAACTGTACAACTCAATTGAAAAACAAACTGAAATCTTTTAGGTAGAGGGAAGAAAAAATATAAAAACAAAATAATATGGTTGCATAAGTATGCACACCTTAAACTAATACTTTGTTGAAGCACCTTTTGATTTTATTACAGCACTCAGTCTTTTTGGGTATGAGTCTATCAGCATGGCACATTTTGACTTGGCAAGATTTGCCCACTCTTCTTTGCAAAAACACTCCAAATCTGTCAGATTGCGAGGGCATCTCCTGTGCACAGCCCTCTTCAGACCACCCCACAGATTTTCAATTGGATTCAGGTCTGGGCTCTGGCTGGGCCATTCCAAAACTGTAATCTTCTTCTGGTAAAGCCATTCCTTTGTTGATTTGGATGTATGCTTTGGGTCGAGGTCATGCTGAAAGATGAAGTTCCTCTTCATGTTCAGCTTTCTAGCAGAAGCCTGAAGGTTTTGTGCCAATATTGACTGGTATTTGGAACTGTTCATAATTCCCTATATCTTAACTAAGGCCCCAGTTCCAGCTGAAGAAAAACAGCCCCAAAGCATGACGCTGCCACCACCATGCTTCACTGTGGGTATGGTGTTCTTTTGGTGATGTGCAGTGTTGTTTTTGCGTCAAACAGTGTTGTTTTTGTGCCAAACATATCTTTTGGAATTATGGCCGAAAAGTTCAACCTTGGTTTCATCAGACCATAAAACCTTTTCCCACATGCTTTTGGGAGACTTCAGATCTGTTTTTGCAAAATGTAGCCTGGCTTGGATGTTTTTCTTCTTAAGAAAAGGCTTTCATCTTGCCACTCTACCCCATAGCCCAGACATATGAAGAATACGGGAGATTGTTGTCACATGTACCACACAGCCAGTACTTGCCAGATATTCCTGCAGCTCCTTTAATGTTGCTGTAGGCCTCTTGGTAGCCTCCCAGACCAGTTTTCTTCTCGTCTTTTCATGAATTTTGGAGGGAGCTCCAGTTCTTGGTAATGTCACGGTTGTGCCATATTTTCTCCACTTGATGATGACTGTCTTCACTGTGTTCCATGGTATATCTAATGCCTTGGAAATTCTTTTGTACCCTTCTCCTGACTGATACCTTTTAACAATGAGATCCCTCTGATGCTTTGGAAGCTCTCTGTGGACCATGGCTTTTGCTGTGGGATGCGACTAATAACATTTCAGGAAAGACCAACTAGAGCAGATGAACTTTATTTGGGGTTAATCAGAGGCACTTTAAATGATGGCAGGTGTATGCTGACTCCTATTTACCACGATTTGGAATGTGATTGCTTAATTCTGAACACAGCTACATCCCCAGTTATAAGAGGGTGTGCAGACTTATGCAACCACATTATTTGTATTCTTTATTTTTCTTCCCTCCACCTAAAAGATTTCAGTTTGTTTTTCAATTGAGTTGTACAGTTTATAGGTCACATTAAAGGTGGAAAAAGTTCTGAAATGATTTATCTTTGTCTCATTTTTTTACAGCACAGAAACCTGACATTTTAACAGGGGTGTGTAGACTTTTTATATCCACTGTACACAGTGATACCTTGGTTCATTAAAGGGATAGTTAATTTAGACAGTGTCTTGTTCCTCCTCCTAAGTGACTTCCACAATCAGGTTGCAGGAGTGTATGTGCATAGGACTCAACAGACATGAGTTTGGCTGGCGGGGGCTGCCTACTCATCAGTGACATCATGCAAAGAGGCTAAAGTTCTAAGAAACCTGTGAAATGTCTGTGAAAGCAACAGGTTTGTGTCAGAGAAGTGCAAATAAGGAACACTGAAAATAGCATTATATCAAACTATGTGCTCTCTCTCTGAAGTAAATTATGATATTCTGTGATAATCCTCAATCGTATGTGTGACCTATAATAGTTGTCGTAATTGTGAGTTTGTCGATAACACTATGTTAAATGCTTTGGGCTTGCACATACGCCAAAGGCCTGAAAGCTACGGTTTTGACAGGGCACTCATCACGAGGTCCGTACATGACTGGCTTATGGGGATGCAATGAGCGACAAAGGCACTCATCACGAGGTCCGTACATGACTGGCTTATGGGGATGCAATGAGCGACAAAGGCACTCATCACGAGGTCCGTACATGACTGGCTTATGGGGATGCAATGAGCGACAAAGGCACTCATCACGCGGTCTTGACATGACTGGCTTATGGGGATGCAATGAGCGACAAAGGCGCTCACTGCAGGAGTCACAATGAGTCCCGAAGGCGCTGATCGTGAGGCCCATTCGTGACTGGCTTGACGGGTCAGTAATGAGCGCCGAAGGCCCGTAACGTAGAGGGCGGGGGAGAAAGGTTTATGAGTTATAGGCTTCAAAAAAATTACAGCTTTAATGGCCGCCATTTTTTTCAAGCCTGTAACTCGGAAGCCGTTGGGACACTACCAAAAGACTCCAATTTAATTAGAAAATTCACTTGCCACCTCACACACAGCACGGGGGAAAGACAGGGAGCCTGTGAGTGAGGTTGAAAGCATATTTGCTATTTAATTGGCATTTTTGGGAGGTCTCAGAACGGTTAAGCGAGGGGAAAAAATGGCGGCCGTAAAGCGGCACGTAAATCGGAAACACATTTTGGCCTTGGGGGAAATGATCAATTTCCCAAGCCCGCAAAAGGTTTCACACCTGTAAATGCAAACAGGAGCGGAGTGGGGGGAGAAAGACACGGGTGGGGAGTGGGGGGGAGAGACACGGGTGTGGAGTGGGGGGGAGAGACACGGGTGGGGAGTGGGGGGGAGAGACACGGGTGGGGAGTGGGGGGGAGAGTCACGGGTGGGGAGTGGGGGGGAGAGACACTGGGGGGAGTGGGGGGGGAGTGGGGGGGGAGAGACACGGGGGGGGGACACAGGGGTGAGAGAGGGGGAAAGAGACACGGGGGGAGTGGGGGGGAAGAGACACAAGGATGAGAAGGGGGAGGGGGGGAAGAGACACAGGGGTGAGAGAGGGGGGAAAAACACGGAGGGAAGTGGGGGGAAGAGACACGGGGGTGAGAGAGGGGGGGAAAGAGACAGGGGGGGGAGTGGGGGGGAAGAGACACAGGGGGAGTGGGGGGGAAAGACACAGGGGTGAGAGAGGGGGGAAAGAGACACGGGTGAGAGAGGGGGGAAAAGAGACACAGAAGGGAAAGAGGGGGAAAGAGAAACGGGTGAAAGAAGGGAGAGGCTTCATTGCGAGTCCCGAAAGTTGCGGGTTGGCAGATGCCTGCAATTACCGGCAAAGCTGCTTATTGCAGGGCTCTGGATGAGTGGCGAAGGCGATCATCGCAAGGCCTGTAAAGTAGAGGGGGGAGAGCCTTGCATTGTGTGGCAAACAGAACTGCAAGGCTTACATTTTTTTGCCGTCATTGCAGTTGAGCATAATTGGGTGATTACCACTTCTGCTTGTGGTCCATTCTGTGTATCAACTACTACTGCTATTGTTTCTTTCTATCTCTGTTTGGCAGAGCAAACTAAGAATCAGATGAGCATAATTTATGAAACACATTAGATCAGCCTCCCTGCTCCACACTAACTAATACAGTATATACAAACATACATAGATATGAATACACACTGACTAGATGGATAGATGTACTGATACTGCAAGTTGTATTGGTGTTCTATGTTAATAAATGTATGCATTTTCTTACCTTTCTGCACATTATTCCAGGGTTATGATACAGAGCACAGGGCACACCCAGCATAGATACACAGAGCACATGCACACACCCTGGCACACACATAGCTCATCCACACACAGAGCACATGCACACACCCTGGCACACACATAGCTCATCCACACACAGAGCACATGTGTACACACACTGGAACAAACAGAGCACATGCACACACACTGGCACATATAGAGCACATGCACACACACAGAGCACATGCACACACACTGGCACACACATAGCTCATCCACACACAGAGCACATGTGTACACACACTGGAACAAACAGAGCACATGCACACACACTGGCACATATAGAGCACATGCACACACACAGAGCACATGCACACACACTGGCACACACATAGCTCATCCACACACAGAGCACATGTGTACACACACTGGAACAAACAGAGCACATGCACACACACTGGCACATATAGAGCACATGCACACACACAGAGCACATGCACACACACTGGCACATATAGAGCACATGCACACACACAGAGCACATGCACACACACTGGCACACACATAGCTCATCCACACACAGAGCACATGTGTACACACACTGGAACAAACAGAGCACATGCACACACACTGGCACATACAGAGCACATGCACACACAGAGCTCATGCACACACACTGGCACTCACAGAGCACATGCACATGCACACACACTGACACACACAGAGCTCATGCACACACAGAGCACATGCACACACAGAGCACATGCACACACACTGGCACTCACAGAGCACATGCACACACAGAGCACATGCACACACAGAGCACATGCACACACACAGAGCACATGCACACACACTGGCACAAACAGAGCTCATGCACACACAGAGCACATGCACACACAGAGCACATGCACACACAGAGCACATGCACACACACTGACACACACAGAGCACATGCACACACAGAGCACACACACAGAGCTCATTCACACACTGGCATACACAGGGCACATTCACACACAGAGCACATGCACACACACACTGGCACACACAGAGCTCATGCACACACAGAGCACACACACACAGCTCATTCACACACTGACACACGCAGAGCTCATGCACACACTGGCATACACAGAGCACATGCACACACACTGGCACAGATAGAGCTCATGCGCACACACTGGCACACACAGAGCTCATGCACACACACTGGCACATACAGAGTTCATGCACACACATAGCTCATCCACACACAGAGCACATGTGTACACACACTGGAACAAACAGAGCACATGCACACACACTGGCACATACAGAGCACATGCACACACAGAGCTCATGCACACACACTGGCACTCACAGAGCACATGCACATGCACACACACTGACACACACAGAGCTCATGCACACACAGAGCACATGCACACACAGAGCACATGCACACACACTGGCACTCACAGAGCACATGCACACACAGAGCACATGCACACACACTGACACACACAGAGCACATGCACACACACTGGCACAAACAGAGCTCATGCACACACAGAGCACATGCACACACAGAGCTCATGCACACACAGAGCACACACACAGAGCTCATTCACACACTGGCATACACAGGGCACATGCACACACAGAGCACATGCACACACACACTGGCACACACAGAGCTCGTGCACACACAGAGCACACACACACAGCTCATTCACACACTGACACACGCAGAGCTCATGCACACACTGGCATACACAGAGCACATGCACACACACTGGCACAGATAGAGCTCATGCGCACACTGGCACACACAGAGCTCATGCACACACACTGGCACATACAGAGTTCATGCACACACAGAGCACATGCACACACACTGGCACACACAGAGCTCATGCACATAAACAGAGCACATGCACACACACTGGCACACACAGAGCACACACACAGAGCACATGCACACACTGGCACACACAGAGCTCGTGCACACACAAAGCACACACACAGAGCACATGCACACACTGGCACACACAGAGCACACACACACAGAGCACATGCACAGACACAGAAAACATGCGTGCACACACACTGGCACATACAGAGCACATGCACACACACTGGCACATACAGAGTTCATGCACACACAGAGCACATGCACAGACACAGAAAACATGCGTGCACACACACTGGCACATACAGAGCACATGCACACACACTGGCACATACAGAGTTCATGCACACACAGAGCACATGCACACACACTGGCACACACAGAGCTCGTGCACACACAGAGCACACACACACAGCTCATTCACACACTGACACACGCAGAGCTCATGCACACACTGGCATACACAGAGCACATGCACACACACTGGCACAGATAGAGCTCATGCGCACACACTGGCACACACAGAGCTCATGCACACACACTGGCACATACAGAGTTCATGCACACACAGAGCACATGCACACACACTGGCACACACAGAGCTCATGCACATAAACAGAGCACATGCACACACACTGGCACACACAGAGCACATACACACACAAAGCACACACACAGAGCACATGCACACACTGGCACATACAGAGCACACACACACAGAGCACATGCACAGACACAGAAAACATGCGTGCACACACACTGGCACATACAGAGCACATGCACACACACTGGCACATACAGAGTTCATGCACACACAGAGCACATGCACAGACACAGAAAACATGCGTGCACACACACTGGCACATACAGAGCACATGCACACACACTGGCACATACAGAGTTCATGCACACACAGAGCACATGCACACACACTGGCACACACAGAGCTCATGCACATACACTGGCACACACAGAGCACATGCACACACACTGGCACATACACAGAGCACATGCACATACACAGAGCACATGCACACACACTGGCACACACAGAGCACATGCACACACACACTGGCACACACAGAGCTCATGCACACACAGAGCACACACACAGAGCTCATGCATACACAGGGCACATGCACACACAGAGCACATGCTCACACAGCTCATTCACACACTGACACACACAGAGCTCATTCACACACAGAGCACATGCACACACACTGGCACAGATAGAGCTCATGCGCACAAACTGGCACAGATAGAGCTCATGCGCACACACTGGCACACACAGAGCTCATGCACACACACTGGCACATACAGAGTTCATGCACACACAGAGCACATGCACACACACTGGCAAACACAGAGCTCATGCACATACACAGAGCACATGCACACACACTGGCACATACACAGAGCACATGCACACACACAGAGCACATGCACCCACACTGGCACACACAGAGCACATACACACACAGAGCACACACACAGAGCACATGCACACACTGGCACACACAGAGCACATACACACACAGAGCACACACACAGAGCTCATGCACACACAGAGCACACACACAGAGCACATGCACACACTGGCACACACAGAGCACACACACACAGAGCACATGCACAGACACAGAAAACATGCGTGCACGCACATTGGCACAGACAGAGCTCATGCACATGCACACACACTGGCACACACAGAGCTCATGCACACACACTGGCACACACAGAGCTCATGCACACACACTGGCACATACACAGAGCACATGCACACACACAGAGCACATACACAGAGCACATGCACACACACACTGGCACACACAGAGCACATGCGCACACAGAGCTCATTCACACACTGGCACACACAGAGCTCATGCACACACTGGCATACACAGAGCACATGCACACACACTGGCACATATAGAGCACATGCACACACACAGAGCACATGCACACACACTGGCACACACATAGCTCATCCACACACAGAGCACATGTGTACACACACTGGAACAAACAGAGCACATGCACACACACTGGCACATATAGAGCACATGCACACACACACAGAGCACATGCACACACACTGGCACACACATAGCTCATCCACACACAGAGCACATGTGTACACACACTGGAACAAACAGAGCACATGCACACACAGAGCTCATGCACACACACTGGCACTCACAGAGCACATGCACACACAGAGCACATGCACACACACTGACACACACAGAGCTCATGCACACACAGAGCACATGCACACACACTGACACACACAGAGCACATGCACACACAGAGCACATGCACACACACTGGCACTCACAGAGCACATGCACACACAGAGCACATGCACACACACTGACACACACAGAGCACATGCACACACACTGGCACAAACAGAGCTCATGCACACACTGGCATACACAGGGCACATGCACACACAGAGCACATGCACACACACACTGGCACACACAGAGCTCATGCACACACAGAGCACACACACACAGCTCATTCACACACTGACACACGCAGAGCTCATGCACACACTGGCATACACAGAGCACATGCACACACACTGGCACAGATAGAGCTCATGCGCACACACTGGCACACACAGAGCTCATGCACACACACTGGCACATACAGAGTTCATGCACACACATAGGTCATCCACACACAGAGCACATGTGTACACACACTGGAACAAACAGAGCACATGCACACACACTGGCACATATAGAGCACATGCACACACACAGAGCACATGCACACACACTGGCACACACATAGCTCATCCCCACACACAGAGCACATGTGTACACACACTGGAACAAACAGAGCACATGCACACACACTGGCACATATAGAGCACATGCACACACACAGAGCACATGCACACACACTGGCACACACATAGCTCATCCACACACAGAGCACATGTGTACACACACTGGAACAAACAGAGCACATGCACACACAGAGCTCATGCACACACACTGGCACTCACAGAGCACATGCACATGCACACACACTGACACACACAGAGCTCATGCACACACAGAGCACATGCACACACAGAGCACATGCACACACACTGGCACTCACAGAGCACATGCACACACAGAGCACATGCACACACAGAGCACATGCACACACAGAGCACATGCACACACACTGACACACACAGAGCACATGCACACACACTGGCACAAACAGAGCTCATGCACACACAGAGCTCATGCACACACAGAGCACATGCACACACAGAGCACATGCACACACACTGACACACACAGAGCTCATGCACACACAGAGCACACACACAGAGCTCATTCACACACTGGCACACACAGAGCACATGCACACACACACTGGCACACACAGAGCTCATGCACACACAGAGCACACACACACAGCTCATTCACACACTGACACACGCAGAGCTCATGCACACACTGGCATACACAGAGCACATGCACACACACTGGCACAGATAGAGCTCATGCGCACACACTGGCACACACAGAGCTCATGCACACACACTGGCACATACAGAGCACATGCACACACACTGGCACATACACAGAGCACATGCACATACACAGAGCACATGCACACACACTGGCACACACAGAGCACATGCACACACACACTGGCACACACAGAGCTCATGCACACACAGAGCACACACACAGAGCTCATGCATACACAGGGCACATGCACACACAGAGCACATGCTCACACAGCTCATTCACACACTGACACACACAGAGCTCATTCACACACAGAGCACATGCACACACACTGGCACAGATAGAGCTCATGCGCACAAACTGGCACAGATAGAGCTCATGCGCACACACTGGCACACACAGAGCTCATGCACACACACTGGCACATACAGAGTTCATGCACACACAGAGCACATGCACACACACTGGCAAACACAGAGCTCATGCACATACACAGAGCACATGCACACACACTGGCACATACACAGAGCACATGCACACACACAGAGCACATGCACCCACACTGGCACACACACAGAGCACATGCACACACACAGAGCACATGCACCCACACTGGCACACACAGAGCACATACACACACAGAGCACACACACAGAGCACATGCACACACTGGCACACACAGAGCACATACACACACAGAGCACACACACAGAGCTCATGCACACACAGAGCACACACACAGAGCACATGCACACACTGGCACACACAGAGCACACACACACAGAGCACATGCACAGACACAGAAAACATGCGTGCACGCACATTGGCACAGACAGAGCTCATGCACATGCACACACACTGGCACACACAGAGCTCATGCACACACACTGGCACACACAGAGCTCATGCACACACACTGGCACATACACAGAGCACATGCACACACACAGAGCACATACACAGAGCACATGCACACACACACTGGCACACACAGAGCACATGCGCACACAGAGCTCATGCACACACTGGCATACACAGAGCACATGCACACACACTGGCACATATAGAGCACATGCACACACACAGAGCACATGCACACACACTGGCACACACATAGCTCATCCACACACAGAGCACATGTGTACACACACTGGAACAAACAGAGCACATGCACACACACTGGCACATATAGAGCACATGCACACACACACAGAGCACATGCACACACACTGGCACACACATAGCTCATCCACACACAGAGCACATGTGTACACACACTGGAACAAACAGAGCACATGCACACACAGAGCTCATGCACACACACTGGCACTCACAGAGCACATGCACACACAGAGCACATGCACACACACTGACACACACAGAGCTCATGCACACACAGAGCACATGCACACACACTGACACACACAGAGCACATGCACACACAGAGCACATGCACACACACTGGCACTCACAGAGCACATGCACACACAGAGCACATGCACACACACTGACACACACAGAGCACATGCACACACACTGGCACAAACAGAGCTCATGCACACACAGAGCACATGCACACACAGAGCACATGCACACACAGAGCACATGCACACACACTGACACACACAGAGCTCATGCACACACAGAGCACACACACAGAGCTCATTCACACACTGGCATACACAGGGCACATGCACACACAGAGCACATGCACACACACACTGGCACACACAGAGCTCATGCACACACAGAGCACACACACACAGCTCATTCACACACTGACACACGCAGAGCTCATGCACACACTGGCATACACAGAGCACATGCACACACACTGGCACAGATAGAGCTCATGCGCACACACTGGCACACACAGAGCTCATGCACACACACTGGCACATACAGAGTTCATGCACACACATAGCTCATCCACACACAGAGCACATGTGTACACACACTGGAACAAACAGAGCACATGCACACACACTGGCACATATAGAGCACATGCACACACACAGAGCACATGCACACACACTGGCACACACATAGCTCATCCCCACACACAGAGCACATGTGTACACACACTGGAACAAACAGAGCACATGCACACACACTGGCACATATAGAGCACATGCACACACACAGAGCACATGCACACACACTGGCACACACATAGCTCATCCACACACAGAGCACATGTGTACACACACTGGAACAAACAGAGCACATGCACACACAGAGCTCATGCACACACACTGGCACTCACAGAGCACATGCACATGCACACACACTGACACACACAGAGCTCATGCACACACAGAGCACATGCACACACAGAGCACATGCACACACACTGGCACTCACAGAGCACATGCACACACAGAGCACATGCACACACAGAGCACATGCACACACAGAGCACATGCACACACACTGACACACACAGAGCACATGCACACACACTGGCACAAACAGAGCTCATGCACACACAGAGCTCATGCACACACAGAGCACATGCACACACAGAGCACATGCACACACACTGACACACACAGAGCTCATGCACACACAGAGCACACACACAGAGCTCATTCACACACTGGCACACACAGAGCACATGCACACACACACTGGCACACACAGAGCTCATGCACACACAGAGCACACACACACAGCTCATTCACACACTGACACACGCAGAGCTCATGCACACACTGGCATACACAGAGCACATGCACACACACTGGCACAGATAGAGCTCATGCGCACACACTGGCACACACAGAGCTCATGCACACACACTGGCACATACAGAGTTCATGCACACACAGAGCACATGCACACACACTGGCACACACAGAGCTCATGCACATAAACAGAGCACATGCACACACACTGGCACACACAGAGCACATACACACACAGAGCACACACACAGAGCACACACACAGAGCACATGCACACACTGGCACACACAGAGCACACACACACAGAGCACATGCACAGACACAGAAAACATGCGTGCACACACACTGGCACATACAGAGCACATGCACACACACTGGCACATACAGAGTTCATGCACACACAGAGCACATGCACACACACTGGCACACACAGAGCTCATGCACATACACTGGCACACACAGAGCACATGCACACACACTGGCACATACACAGAGCACATGCACATACACAGAGCACATGCACACACACTGGCACACAGAGCACATGCACACACACACTGGCACACACAGAGCTCATGCACACACAGAGCACACACACAGAGCTCATGCACACACAGAGCACATGCGCACACAGAGCTCATTCACACACTGACACACGCAGAGCTCATGCACACACTGGCATACACAGAGCACATGCACACACAGAGCTCATTCACACACAGAGCACATGCACACACACTGGCACAGATAGAGCTCATGCGCACACACTGGCACATACAGAGTTCATGCACACACAGAGCACATGCACACACACTGGCACATACAGAGTTCATGCACACACAGAGCACATGCACACACACTGGCAAACACAGAGCTCATGCACATACACAAAGCACATGCACACACACTGGCACATACACAGAGCACATACACAGAGCACATGCACACACACTGGCACATACACAGAGCACATGCACACACACTGGCACATGCACACACACAGAGCACATGCACACACACTGGCACACACAGAGCACATACACACACAGAGCACACACACAGAGCACATGCACACACTGGCACACACAGAGCACATACACACACAGAGCACACACACAGAGCTCATGCACACACAGAGCACACACACAGAGCACATGCACACACTGGCACACACAGAGCACACACACACAGAGCACATGCACAGACACAGAAAACATGCGTGCACGCACATTGGCACAGACAGAGCTCATGCACATGCACACACACTGGCACACACAGAGCTCATGCACACACACTGGCACACACAGAGCTCATGCACACACACTGGCACATACACAGAGCACATGCACACACACAGAGCACATACACAGAGCACATGCACACACACTGGCACACACAGAGCACATGCACACACACACTGGCACACACAGAGCACATGCGCACACAGAGCTCATTCACACACAGAGCACATGCACACACACTGGCACACACCGAGCACATGCACACACATAGCACATGCAGACACACTGGCACACACAGAGCACATGCTCATGCACACACTGACGCACATAGAACAAATGCACTCACTGGCACACACAGAGCTCATGCAAATACACAGAGCACATGCACACAATGGCACACACAGAGCTCATGCACATACACAGAGCACATGCACACACACAGAGCACATACACAGAGCACATACACAGAGCACATGCACACACACACAGAGCACACACACAGAGCTCATGCACACACTGGCACACACAGAGCACATACACAGAGCACATGCACACACACTGGCACACACAGAGCTCATGCACACACACAGAGCTCATGCACACACACAGAGCTCATGCACACACACAGAGCTCATTCACACACTGACACACGCAGATCTCATGCACACACTGGCACACACAGAGCACATGCACACACACAGAGCACATGCAGACACACTGGCACACACAGAGCACATGCAGACACACTGGCACACACAGAGCTCATGCACACACACTGGCACATACAGAGTTCATGCAAATACACAGAGCACATGCACATACACAGAGCACATACACAGAGCACATGCACACACACACAGAGCACACACACAGAGCTCATGCACACACTGGCATACACAGAGCACATGCTCATGCACACACTGACGCACATAGAACAAATGCACTCACTGGCACACACAGAGCTCATGCAAATACACAGAGCACATGCACACAATGGCACACACAGAGCTCATGCACATACACAGAGCACATGCACACACACAGAGCACATACACAGAGCACATACACAGAGCACATGCACACACACACAGAGCACACACACAGAGCTCATGCACACACTGGCACACACAGAGCACATACACAGAGCACATGCACACACACTGGCACACACAGAGCTCATGCACACACACTGGCACACACAGAGCTCATGCACACACACAGAGCTCATGCACACACACAGAGCTCATGCACACACACAGAGCTCATTCACACACTGACACACGCAGATCTCATGCACACACTGGCACACACAGAGCACATGCACACACACAGAGCACATGCAGACACACTGGCACACACAGAGCACATGCAGACACACTGGCACACACAGAGCTCATGCACACACACTGGCACATACAGAGTTCATGCAAATACACAGAGCACATGCACATACACAGAGCACATGCACACACACACAGAGCACACACACAGAGCTCATGCACACACTGGCATACACAGAGCACATGCACACACACTGGCACACACAGAGCTCATGCACAGAGCTCATGCACACACACTGGCACATACAGAGTTCAGGCACACACAGAGCACATGCACACACAGAGCTCATTCACACACACAGAGCTCATTCACACACTGACACACGCAGATCTCATGCACACACTGGCATACACAGAGCACATGCACACACACACAGAGCACATGCAGACACACTGGCACACACAGAGCACATGCACACACACACAGAGCACATGCAGACACACTGGCACACACAGAGCTCATGCACACACTGGCATACACAGAGCACATGCAAACACACAGAGCACATGCAGACACACTGGCACACACAGAGCACATGCACACACACACAGAGCACATGCACACACACTGGCACATACAGAGTTCATGCAAATACACAGAGCACATGCACATACACAGAGCACATGCACACACACTGGCACACACAGAGCACATACACAGAGCACATGCGTGCACTGGCACACACAGAGCACATGCAGACACACTGGCACACACAGAGCTCATGCACACACACTGACTCACACAGAGCACATGCGCGCACACACTGACACACACAGAGCTCATGCACACACTGGCACACACAGAACACATGCACACACACTGGCACACACAGAGCACATACACAGAGCACATGCACACACACTGGCACACACAGAGCACATACACAGAGCACATACACAAAGCACATGCGCGCACACACTGAGACACACACAGAGCTCATGCACACACTGGCACACACCGAGCACATGCAGACACACTGACTCACACACAGCACATGCTCATGTACACACTGACGCACACAGAGCACATGCACACACTGGCACACACAGAGCTCATGCACACACACACACTGGTACACAGAGTACATGCACACACACTAGTGGACACAAAGCTCATGCGCACACACTGGCACACACAGAGCACATGCGCGCACACACACTGGCACAGACAGAGCACATGCACAGGCTCATTGCTGGTTTGTTTTTCTCATACACATCTTTCCCTATGCTTGTGCTCTGCTTGTGGGAGGGACAGAGGCTGCACTGCTCATTGGTCACATGGGATGATTGACAGGACCCTGAGAGCCTGGATGTAGCAGCTTGTGCTAGGAGGCTCTGTGAGTAACAGACTCCCCCGTAGACTGGCACTAAAGCCACACTGAGTAGTCTAGTGCACTGATAGGTTGAGAGACACACACCTTTATTTTGGATGTTGGGTGTGACCAGGGGGGAAGGCTTACACATGTAAATAAACAAATGAAAAAAATACTTTTATGTCAATAAATAAATAAAACTGAAAGTTTTTAGATTGTAAACAGAATGCTCTGTCACTTGCAAAAGAGCACTATAAGGGAGGTAACTGGCCCTTTAATCCATTCCAAACGGTAGGATGAGACCCAAATAGGATGGGACCCAAACAAGCATTTCCCATAGAAATCAATGTAAATTGAAATAATCCGTTCCGGACTCCACTCTTTTTCACATTTTTATTTTCAACTGCTGGTACTATATTTGGAAAGAAAACCTTAAAACTAAACAGACGTGAAGAAAACAACAATAACTAGATTAAATAATATAACATTTAACTACACTTTAACTGTACTGAGAGGACTTGAGGGCCCAATAGGATGATGGTGATGAGCAGGAGAAGGTTATTGCTTGGGAATTTGATTCTTATAGGCACAGGATACACTTTGCCTCTTGCAGGCACAGGCTGGGCACATTACCTCTCACATGGACAGGTTGCAGGTCTGCTCTTACAGACACAGCGTGGGCACATTGGCTCTTACAGATACAAGCTGCAGATTGCGTATTACAGGCACAGGCTGCAGAGACTGGAGCATGCTGTCGCGATCGCGTCAACATCGGAGCAACAAGATCAGTCCCAAGAGTCAAGTTAGGAGCAATTGATGAGTCCGACGCGGTCAGTTCCAAGCAGAACCGAAAACAATGGGAACCAATAGTAAATCCAGCCCTGCCTATGACTTATGACCTCACTTCCTGTGCTGGAAACACTTCCTTTGTATTTTATCATCTATATTATCACATCTGCTCTTACCTTGTGTAACGGATCTACTGGCACCCCGACCGGGTACCTCCGTTGATAGACGCGTCCTAGTTTGCGTCGAGGCCTACAAGCACCGCACCGGACACCACCACAGCCACAGACTCCACAATCTCCGTAGTTTAACTGGAGCCGCGCCGTCTTCCTTCCACCCTGTATGAATCTCCAGCATCCAGGACCGTGTGGGGAAGACCTCTCCTCCAAGGAGGACACATCAGGAACAAGCGTTCAGTAGTTACAGCTCAAGGGAGTATGCAAAAGCATAGCAATCCCCAGTAGGATATAGCGATCCCCTCTAAGAACGAGATGAGACTACGTTTTGAAGGGTCAAGTAGAACTATTCTTTAATGACAGGGAATCTCCTTTTATGCAAGGGTGCCCTCTGAAGGGCTACACCCACATAATTATCACAGCCAATTATATACATGGTTCAACCCCCACGTCTCCTCCCCTCAGATAACAGGTAACACAACTAAAACAGACACAATTTAACCACATTCTGGATGTACCCCAAAAACAGGGGGTACACCTTTAAGCACCGTTCAATAGCTCTCACCCAGGGGAACAACATATTAAAAAATGGCATGAATCAGACTAGGGCCCTCATTCAATTGCAATTTGGCCAATTGAATAGGGGTCTAAATAAGCACATAACATATTTTTTTAAAGAAGTTTTTAGTTAGCAAGCATCTATCCAAAATCAAGGTTTTTACTAACTAAAAACTTCTTTAAAAAAAATATGCTATGTGCTTATTTAGACCCCTATTCAATTGGCCAAATCGCAATTGAATGAGGGCCTAGGGGTTCAAAAGTTAGTAAAAGTATCTTTTTCACATAACACACAGACATTTCACATATTCTCCATAGTTGGCCACACAATACACATATAGGGACAATAGGTGAGTCACACCTCCCTTAGGCAACTTTGATATAATCAGATAATGATTAGATCAGCCTTCTTTGTTCTTATGTTTGAGAATGAATAGACTTCCTTATCTGTAACAGGATTATCTCTCCTGCCAAAGTCTGCCCTAGTCTGGGTCAATATTCTGCAGAGCATAAACCACCATACATACAGTATATTACTAGGATCATATTTTAACCAAGAATTAAATAACCATAAAACAGGGTAAAACAGTGATGGGTTCCGTTACAGCTGGGGTCTGAGCGCACAAAACTACCGAATAGCGCTCAGATCCTCTTCACACAGTTCAATTGCCATGTAGCTAAAGTCTTTCCCATAGTCTTTCATTATATGAATGGGCTCCATGGCATAGCTATCTGTGGTATCATGGTTCACACAGGGCAAGTACCGAATGACCCCCCTGTATGTAAAGGGCCAGAATGAGTGACATACACTCTGGTATGGCCGAATACTGTGTTTGAAGGGCAATATGTACCAGGGCCATAGTCGCAGGGCAGGAGGCTGGCAAACAGTCCTCTCCAAGACAAAGTGGCGAAGGGCACTTTGTCACACCTTGTCTATTTATTCAAGATCTTTTTTTCCGACTAGACAGTGTCGGAAGAAATTGGTGTTGGGAGCGTCCTGATTGCAGAAGGATAAGAAAGAGAGTGACTGAGTAACAGTGTTGCTATAAATACATGAGAGGGAAAGTAACAGAAAGTAAGAGCCAATCTATACAAGTTATATTCTATATAAACATCAAAAGGAGATCTAAAAAAACTATTACTACAGTGACTTAAGAATTAAAAAAGAATGTGATCCAAAAGCATAAAGATAAAACAAGGCCGAGAAACAAAGTGTGATTTTTTTCCAATACCAAGAGTAAAATCAGCATAAGCCTAATTACAGTGAATATCATAAGACGTTATCATATGTGGCGAAATAAATATATTTTGAAACATTTCATTACAAATATCTTGCAAGTCTGTCAAAAAAACGTATAAAACAATAAAATACGGCAACTATAACAAAATAACAACTTCAGTTGGGAATAGCTTTCATAGTATTTTCTGTTAAGTTTAAAAAGGGAATATTCCAGTCCAAAAGTTAATCATTTCCCTATAATAATCGTATCCTCTTTCATATAAAAAAAAACGTCTTGATGTGAGACTTAAGAACTAATATTAATCTTAAGAGGTAAAGATATAGTTAGAGAGTTGCACAGCAGGTCAATAACCACTGTTATATGTGGCAATCACATATATAGTTGTCATCAGTTTGGAATGTCAAAAGTTGTTGCTAACGCTGCTGCCCTCGTGAAGCAACATTTACGGACTTAGCATCCGCAAATACGAGCCGTAGGACTTAGAAAAACAGTATTACGACCTCGCAAAAATACGACATTAGCGCCCGAAACCCGCGCACATGAAAACACTAAAACCACACAAAATACACACAACAAACACATAAAAAGCTTACCCACTGCAAGGGGGACACCCAGGACCTCTAAAAGTGAAGTTACACCTCAATTTAAGTAGAAATTAAAGAGTTTAGACACCCGAAAAAATGGCTCCGAAAAAAACCCAAAACGAGGCTACAGGACCCTAAAGACGCGAAACACCGCGAAACGCATACGGATTTACAGAAAAAGCCTTACAAGGTCCAAGAACAAGGACGCAAAATCAGCCACAGCCGCGTACCACAAATTAGGCGCCATTTTAGAACACTAACTTACACAATACGGAAGTACACAGCTACCCTAACGGATTTTCCTTGCGCACGCAGCCTATTTACACTACACACTGCACACATGGCTGACACTTACACAGCAGCTCCACGGCACTGAAAACACACATTGTATGCTGCCGCAACATCAAAACAGATTGTCAGCTCTTCAGTAAATGCTTCCTGCAGATATTACTTCCAAATAGGTAAAGTATATTCCTTTATTAATGTATTATTTATTTGATTACCATACACCAAACAGCATTAGAATTTCATTTTTTTACGGGCAATATTCTAGTTTAAATATAAATTTGAAAAACGTCATTACTCGTAGTTGCTATATGTGAATTTGGCAACTTGTATCAAGTAATATGGTGACTATTTAAATAAATATCTACAGCATTAAGAAAAGTATCACTTACTTCGCATTTAACAACTTGACAAAGGTGTAAAACTACAAAGAATCGCTCTATGTGAAGGAAAAGTCTAAAGAATATTCAACACAATTTTGGAAAAATAATTTATTGTTTCATCAGTGGAGGCAAAAACACACTGAAGACACTATATATAAACATACAATTCAGGGAAGTAACTTTATAATAAAAGGGCACCATTATATGTCATCAGAGTCAATTTGTATATATTGATATTAATCGACAAATTTATTTTGTTTTATTATATTTTATCATTTTAAATTTTAAACATTGTACCAATAAAGGGTATATTTTAATGTCACATCTTTATGGTAATATTACAAAGGTATTTCTTTTTGAGTGGTCTATCAGTCAAATGTGTCCTAATTTAAATATCTTAATTAATCATTAAGTTATAAATTGTTCTGTAAAAAAAGTGATAGAAAATCAAAGGAGATATATCAGCCCATGATTTTTGATTCTTTATCTGTTATATATGTGTGTGTGTGTGTATATATGTATATGTGTGTGTATATATATATATATATATATATATATATATATATATATATAAATATATATGAGAGAGATTTTTTTTATATATATATATATAATACAGAAAAGTGAGGATTAGGATTTCCCTGGGTGTTTTCCACCCTAATATACCATATACAAAAAAAGTGGGATAAATATATACAAGAAATATTATTTTATTAAATAAATGACAGCGGCGTATATTAAAAACAGTGAGTATAAAAACATTAGTAAGGAGAGTAAAAAAGGGGCAAATGTAAGGAATAGTAAAATACCCTAAGGCACTGGTATTGTGCAAAATTTAATCCTTAAGTAGGTGGGTATAACTATTCACACCTGGCGGGCGAGCAATGGAAGTTGTAAATAAGTATCAGGGTATACAAACCCTATAGTGTCCTAAATAGTATATTTGTAAAGCACCCTTATGCCTAAATATATGTCCCCCAAGTGTCCAGAGGGTACATTAGAAAAGGCAATATATTTGCATAGACATGAAGTATGGATCACTAAATGCCTTACTGATACACCTATTGCATTTAAATGAGGTACTAGAAGATTGTACCTAAAAAAATCAAACTTGCAAAGAGGCTCAGCCTAGAGTGCCGTAATAGGAGCAATATCGCGCTCCCTAAAGGAACTCGACCGCCAGGTTTGCAGCGCACGTGCGCACGTCTAACGTGATGACGTGCGCACGTCATCACGTTAGACGTGCGCACGTGCGCTGCAAACCTGGCGGTCGAGTTCCTTTAGGGAGCGCGATATTGCTCCTATTACGGCCTAGTGTAAAGCCCCTTATACCACACTAAGGACATAGTATGCCTGCAAGTATCAGATACTACCCATTGTAACCCCTAGAAACGGGGCACAGCCTCAATCCTCTTTACACAGCTTTAGGTACCTGTTTGTACCATATTACAGTTAGATACCAACTAGTCTATATAGACACAGTTTGGATCACACGCTGGGTAGCATATACTAGTTAAGTCAACCTTGTCTGCACTCTAGGCTGAGCCTCTTTGCAAGTTTGATTTTTTTAGGTACAATCTTCTAGTACCTCATTTAAATGCAATAGGTGTATCAGTAAGGCATTTAGTGATCCATACTTCATGTCTATGCAAATATATTGCCTTTTCTAATGTACCCTCTGGACACTTGGGGGACATATATGTAGGCATAAGGGTGCTTTACAAATATACTATTTAGGACACTATAGGGTTTGTATACCCTGATACTTATTTACAACTTCCATTGCTCGCCCGCCAGGTGTGAATAGTTATACCCACCTACTTAAGGATTAAATTTTGCACAATACCAGTGCCTTAGGGTATTTTACTATTCCTTACATTTGCCCCTTTTTTACTCTCCTTACTAATGTTTTTATACTCACTGTTTTTAATATACGCCGCTGTCATTTATTTAATAAAATAATATTTCTTGTATATATTTATCCCACTTTTTTTGTATATATATATATATATATATATATATATATATATATATATATATATATCAATTTTATTTATTATATATTACATATATAATTATTATTACATATTTTAATGGCCATTTTTTACCTCCAAAAGCTTTATCAAAACTTGAATCTTTGCTTAGACCAGATGATATAGAATATAAGCCATTTTGAAGAGTTTTTTCAGTGAGATTCTTGAGCGTAAAATACTGTATGACATTATAGTGTCTAACTATTGATACAGGAAAGTTGGAAGTCAAGTTTTAGGTGCTCACCTACATACATACATATAGTGTAGGAAATTCCCGGGATTCCGGCTCCTAAAATTTTTTCCGAAGTCTAATGCGTCTCCATGAAGAGCTTCCCTCCGAGCTGTTGGAAAACAGCCGGTTCCTTCTAGTATTTTTGTCCCCCATGTATATATATCAAGTCATTACATTACTCATATCCTACCACATGGGTCCTCCCACTAAGATACTTTTATGACACTGAGACCTAGAGGTCTGATCTTCTCACTTAATGTCTGGTGACAGAGATCGTCCATTTAATAAGTGTCTGTAGTTTGTGTCTCTGACACATTAGAGTCCTTGGGTCTGAGTGACGTCTGGAGTCTGGGTGATTCTGGTCTCTTCAGTCTGATTACTGGCTTAGAATTATTATACACAAAGGGGAAGAAACAATAATATAATTTCTGTGTCTACACAAACATGGAGCAGTAAAATGGACTTTATACTGAGTCACAGAGATCAGGTGATGATCTGGTGGGGATTGTTATCATGTAATGTATATGGGTGACCTGTACTAGTTTGGTACATGGAACTTAACCCATGTATAGCGCTACAGATTATGTTGGCACATTACAAATAAATAATAATAATATAAATGTATTAATGTTTTTTCTTTGTACTGACCATAAATACATATAACAAATCCCAGCGTGTGACCATCTCATGTTTATCTGTACAGACCATAAAGACGTGTAACAAATCCCAGCGTGTGACCATCTCATGTTTATCTGTACAGACCATAAAGACGTGTAACAAATCCCAGCGTGTGACCATCTCATGTTTATTTGTACAGACAGTGACAAAGTGACACCATCAGTTCTCTCAGAGTTTGATGAAGAAGAAGAGACAAATATGCGGAGTCCCCGGGAGATTAAAGAGGAAGAAATTCCTGTAATTATCAGTGAAGGTGAGTGATATAATATTTATACAGGACTGGGATGGATATTATCAGCCTTATTAAATTGCGATTCATCCAATTGAAAAGGGCTCTATATAAGCACATAGCATATTTTTTTTACAGAAGTTTTTAGTTAGTGAATTTCTATCCAAAAGCAAAATCTTCACTAACTAAAAACTTCTATAAAACAATATGCTCTGTGCTTATATAGAGCCTTATTCAATTGGCCGAATCGCAATTTAATAAGGATGTATATGTGTAATACAACTAATTAGTTGGAGCCATAAAGGACACGGCATATTTGATTAAATGAAAACTGTTGATGACAATATATTCCCAGTTCTCTTTTATATTCTTTTTAAAACTGTTTATATACAGTGTGATATAAAAAGTCTACACACCCCTGTTAATATGTCGGGTTTCTGTGCTGTAAAAAAATGAGACAAAGATAAATCATTTCAGAACTTTTTCCACCTTTAATGTGACCTATAAACTGTACAACTCAATTAAAAAACAAACTGAAATCTTTTAGGTGGAGGGAATAAAAATAAAAATAATGTGGTTGCATAAGTCTGCACACCCTCTTATAACTGGGGATGAAGCTGTGTTCAGAATAAAGCAATCACATTCCAAATCGTGTTAAATAGGAGTCAGCATACACCTGCCATCATTTAAAGTGCCTCTGATTAACCCCAAATAAAGTTCAGCTGCTCTAGTTGGTCATCCGTGAGATTTTCTTAGTCGCATCCCACATCAAAATCCATGGTCCACAGAGAGCTTCCAAAGCATCAGAGTGATCTCATTGTTAAAAGGTATCGGTCAGGAGAAGGGTAAAAATAATTTCCAAGGCATTATATATACCATGGAACACAGTGAAGACAATCATCATCAAGTGGAGAGAATATGGCACAACAGTGATATTACCAAGAACTGGAGCTCCCTCCAAAATTTATGAAAAGACAAGAAGAAAACTGGTCTGGGAGACTACCAAGAGGCCTACAGCAACATTAAAGGAGCTGCAAGAATATCTGGCAAGTACTGGCTGTGTGGTATATGTGACAACAATCTCCCGTATTCTTCATATGTCTGGGCTATGGGGTAGAGTGGCAAGACGAAAGCCTTGTCTTACAAAGAAAAACATCCAAGCCAGGCTACATTTTGCAAAAACACATCTGAAGTCTCACAAAAGCATGTGGGAAAAGGTGTTATGGTTTGATGAAACCAAGGTTGAACTTTTTGACCATAATTCCAAAAGATATGTTTGGAACAAAAACAACACTGCACATTGTCATAACTCAAGTTTTACCACTAGTTGTGCCTACCAGGAGGGACTGGATTGCAGTAGCAGTCATCTTGCCATGGGCTTGGACCAAGTTGATCTGTGGCATATTGAAGGCGCACCAAGTGCCTTTCTGAGACTGATATACTTCCCAGCCAATGATGTCCAGGGGAGTAACAGTTCTGGGCCTAGGAGACCCACTTTTTATTGTTATATTATGTTATGTGATTTAGGGGATGAAAACTGTTGGTAGGCCATGTAAGAGAGGTGTCACCTAGCATAACCGTTAATAAAGTATAGTTACGCATAAAGCGGTTCTATGTTAGGTGCGCCTTTATGCATTGCCTCAACCAGGGGTTCACAGGGTGTTACATGTTCTATAGTATTATATTGTATTGAATTGTAGAGTGGCATGGCTGGTGAGTGATGGGAACATATATGAAAATGAGTAAGGAATGTTTCTTAGGCAAAATACCATCCCCCATGGGTGAGCAATAAGCCAGGAGCTTGCCCATATGGTCCTGAAGGTAAACACTTGAAATGATAGTAGTCAGGAACAATAGGGTCCCTTACAGACACTGAGGCACCATAACCCCAGGGGGTCTACAGGGATTCCCACTCAGAGAATCAGGGCAAAGTCCTGAGGGCAGGGAGATGTCTCTCTCTTGGGAGCTAGAGCCAAATGAAATAGTTAGCCCCATCTAGTGGGTGGACCTGGGGAGGAGTCTCATGGTTCCCACGTAGGGACCCTGCATGATTGGCCAGAGGTTTTTTGCCGCTGGCTAAGGGTAGCCACTCCCCCTATCCTTGAGTGCTGTGTTTAAATATGTTGTTCCAAAATAAAACGTTGTTCATAATTTTCATCAAGACGTGGCGTGTAGATGTATTATTTACCCGGGGACATATGCTTGCAGTAACATTCATCAGACTTAATGTCAATATTGCTCAGTCTAACCCAAGGCTGAGACATGATGTTCCTGTAATCAAAGCTACCTAGGTCCAGAGTCACCCAAATCCGGTCAACATACCCCAGCCAGAGAGTGGGTCGTGATACACATCACCAAAAGAACACCATACCCACAGTGAAGCATGGTGGTGGCAGCATCATGCTTTGGGGCTGTTTTTCTTCAGCTGGAACTGGGGCCTTAGTTAAGATAGAGGGAATTGTGAACAGTTCCAAATACCAGTCAATATTGGCACAAAACCTTCAGGCTTCTGCTAGAAAGCTGAACATGAAGAGGAACTTCATCTTTCAGCATGACAACGACCCAAAGCATACATCCAAATCAACAAAGGAATGGCTTCACCAGAAGAAGATTAAAGTTTTGGAATGGCCCAGCCAGAGCCCAGACCTGAATCCGATTGAAAATCTGTGGGGTGATCTGAAGAGGGCTGTGCACAGGAGATGCCCTCACAATCTGACAGATTTGGAGTGTTTTTGCAAAGAAGAGTGGGCAAATCTTGCCAAGTCAAAATGTGCCATGCTGATAGACTCATACCCAAAAAGACTGAGTGCTGTAATAAAATCAAAAGGTGCTTCAACAAAGTATTAGTTTAAGGGTGTGCATACTTATGCAACCATATTATTTTATTTTTATATTTTTTCTTCCCTCTACCTAAAAGATTTCAGTTTGCTTTTCAATTGAGTTGTACAGTTTATAGGTCACATTAAAGGTGGAAAACGTTCTGAAATGATTTATCTTTGTTTCATTTTTTTACAGCACAGAAACCTGACATTTTAACAGGGGTGTGTAGACTTTTTATATCCACTGTATATATATATCTTGTAGGCAATTATCACTCACTTCAGTCTTTATTGATGTGTATATATCCTTTGTCACTCAGCCAAGAAGTCTGTAAAGTTATTCAGTTGATTTCCTTGTAAACAGATCCATAAATCAGTTGTATTTATTTTACAAGCAGCGCATCTCATGGCAAATGTGGTTTTATACTCAATGACCCAATAACTGGTCGTCTGTCCATACAAAGTACCAGCATTTGTCTGTTTCTTCCTTTTTGCATCTTTCAAGTAAATTATTTAAATTGTTTTTAAGACCAAACGTTAGATGGATATCAAATAATGAAAAAAGTCAAAGTAATTAAAAAGGTCAAAAGAGTGAAAGTCTATAATACTTGTATCTATATCTGTGTAGGACCTTTAGATGTGATGCCCCCAGTTGTCTCCAAGGTTGAACCAGAAGAACTGAATATAAGAGATCAGCAGCGGGTGAAGGAGGAGGAGATTCTTGTAAATATAATGGAAGGTGAGGAATAAATACAAAACAGGAAAAGTAAAAAATAACCTGAAAGAGCATTATTATTATTATTATTAACCTATATTTGTAATGTGCAGACATATTCCTTAGTTCTAAATAGGGTAGATACAATAAAAAAGAAACTTAACAAATTAAGTTATTGAGTTTAAAATCAAGCATATAAAGTGTTTTCTCTAAAGCAACCAACAAGATAAAGTCTAAAGGGTATGGGTGAGGTACAGAAAGGTGAGGTACGTAAATTATGGCTGAAGGTGATAAGCTTCTTTAAAATAGATTTTAGTGAACTTTTAAAGGATTTGAGAGAGAGGATCGTCTAGTGGAGCGAGGCAAGGAGTTCCACAGAATATGGGAAGCACAAAAAAAGTCCTGAAGGCGGGAATGAGAGGAGGTGACAAGAAAGGAGGAAAGAAGAATGTCATTAGCAGAGCGAAGAGGACAGTTGGGAGAGTATTTAGAGACAACAGCAGAGATATAAGAGAGTTCATTATTATTGAGGGCTTTATATTTTAGGGTCGTGATTTTGAATTTTATTCTGGAGGATAAGGGAAGCCAGTGGAGTGACTGACAGAGAGGTGCTGCAGACATTGAGCGTTGAGTATGGTAGAGAAAGCATTCATTATTGACTAGTGAAGAGAGACCGGTGATGTGAAGGCCAGCAAGAAGAGAATTGCAGTAGTCGAGGCGGGATATGATAAGAGAGTGTATTAGAATTTTGGTTGTGCCTTGTGAGAGAAAGTGATGTCTTTTTTAAATGTTTTTTAGGTGAAAATTACTAGATTTAGTGATGGATTCTATGTACGGAATAAACGAGAGGGCAGGATCTAGTAGAACCCCAAGAGAACTTGACTGAGAGGAGGGTGTGATAATGTCATTGTCAACTGTAAGAGATATGTGAGGAGTGGAAGGTGTGGAAGAGGGTGGGAAGATTAGGAGCACTGTCTTTGACATAGAGCACTGTCTTTGACATATTGTGTTTGAGATGATGGGCAGACATCCAGAAGGATATGCTAGAGAGACAGTTGGCCACATGAGTTAAGAGAGGTTGATAGTTCTGGCGCACAGAGGTAAATTTGATATAGATGATATTGAAATCTAAAATAGTTTATTAGGCTACCAAGCAAAGAATTGTAGATGGAGAAAAGGAGGGGACCTAGGACTGAATCTTGAGGTACGCCAACAGTCAGAGGGCGAGGTGACGAAGGGGAGCCAGAGAAGGTCACACTCAATGTTTGATTTTCTAGATATGATGTGAACCAAGAAAGGGCATTATCACGGATGCCAAGAAAGTGGACAATTTGTATAAGAAGCGTATTGTCAACTGTGTCTAAGGCTGTGGAGAGATCAATGAGAATAAGAATAGAGAAGTGGTCCTTTAATTTAGCGGTTAGCAAGTCATTAGTGACTTTAATGAGAGCTGTCTCCCTGGAGTATTGGAACCGTAATCCAGATTGGAAAGGGTCAAGGAATGAGTTGGAGGAAATAAATTGACAATTGAAGATGATATGAGATGATATAAAGTAATTTAGAAACCAGGGGAAGTATAGAGATAGGAGAAGCTGAATCAGATGAGGGTTTCCTAAAAGTGAATGTATTAGTGGAGGTTATGGAAACTTGCCAATGTTATGGGCAAGGTTGAAAAGATGTGTGAGAGCTGGGATAAGTGTGGTGGGATCAGCTGTGATGGAATAGGATCATGGTGACAAGTTGTAAAACGAGATGTAGATAAAAGAAACTATATTCTCAGTTACAGGGTCAAAGGTGTCCATTATGGATGTGGGAATGGATAGGGATGAAAGCTGGGTGTTGTCAGTTTGTTGAGAGGAGTGAGTCAGAGTCAGAGCCACACTGAGTGGAGAGTTTGTTATGGATATTTTCAATTGTATTATTAAAGTGGCTAGCAAAGTCTTTGGCCGTGAGAAAGGAAGGGACAGGAGGTGGTGGAGGACAGAGGAGGGTGTTGAATGTAGCGAACAAGCGTTTGGGGTTGGATATAATTGATAAAAAGTAGGTCTGTTTGGCAAGATTGAGGGAATTGTGATAGGAGCGTAGAATGAATTTGTAGTGGAGGAAATCTGCTGAAGTGCGAGACTCCCTCCACAGTCGTTCAGCAATGCGGGAGCATCTTTGGATGTATCGCGTTTGTGTACTGTGCTGTGGTTGTAAGCGAGAGTGGGGGCGTCTACTTGTGGTTATGGGAGCAAGAGTATCAAGGGATGAAGTCGGAGTCAAATTGTAATATGTGGTGTCAATGTCAGGCAAGTGAGGGTGGTGAGCAGACAAAGAAAGGGTTGTAGCACAGAGGAAAGAAATGATGGGTCAAGTGCTTGCAAATTTCTGTGGGTTATGGTGACTAAGCGTGAAGAGGGGCAGAGAGTGGAAGGTGTGGTAAGACTGCAGATTAGGAGATGGTGGTGAGAAATAGGGACTGGGGAGATGATAATGTTGGATATAGTACAGAGATTTGTAAAAAAAATTAGGTCAAGGGAGTGGCCATTTGGCCAAGGGAAGAGGCAAGTCCAAGTAGTCTTACAGCTGTAGGGGAGGAGGGAGTGTCAATGGCAATGTTGAAATCACCAAGAACAAGAGAAGGTATGTTGGAAGAGAGAAAGTGAGGAAGCCAGGCGGCAAAATAGTCCAGCAATTGAGAGGCTGGCCAAGGCGGCTGGTTGATGACAGCAACTCACAGAGAGATGGGTGAGAAGAGGCGGATAGGGTGAACTTTGAAAGATGAGAAATGGAGGGAGGGAACTGGGGGAATTAACGTAAATGTGCACTGTAAGGAAAGTAATATACCCACACCACCACCTTGCTTGTTCCCAAGTCCAAGTGTGTGACTGAAATGAAAGCCACCATATGAAAGTGGAGGCTGTGTCTGAATGAGTGAGCCAGGTTTCAGTGACAGCATTGCAGAGAGCACATGAGAAAGGCAAAGTGGAAGGTTTGTGACCGGTGATGGGCATTAAGTTATTGGGGTTTTCAGTGTTTGTTGCCCTGGGGTTTTTAGGTTGAGTATAGTTGATAAAACGCGGGTATGAATGAGGGGCCAGGGTTAGGAGATGTATCTCCTGCAGCCAGCAAAATAAGCAGCAAGGGTGATAGGAGATGAGAGTGGGACTTGCAGAAACGTTCCTGCTTATGAACTTCTATAAATGGAGGAGATACTGACTGGAGGAAGGAGATGAGCTCCAGGGAGCAAAGAAGAGTGGAGGAGAGGAGGCAAGGTGAGATGATTAAGTTGTTGGAGACATTATAAAACGAGGAGAATAGTCTGATAAACAAGCAGGAGATAATAAGAAAGAAGAAAATAAAAAGAAACATTGTGACAGAGAGATAAATCGAGAGGAATAATTAGGAATAGTAAGCAGGTGAAGATAATTGGTCAGGTAAAATGATTGAGTCTATAGATTAAGAGTAGACAGGGGCGGGTGGGAGAGGGAGTTGAAAGGAGATATCTTGCAATGGAAATGTGCAGCTCAGTATAATAATATATGGCTCAGAGTGCCTGATAAGGATGGCGAGCTCTAGAATTGCTGTTCACTGGAGTAATCCAAAGCCAGAATCAATATTGCTATGAGAAATATTAACAACATCAGATACACAGATGATACTACTCTGATGGGAAAGAAGAGAAGGGACATGCTGGGCTGCTGCTCAATGTAATAATGACAAAAATCATGGCAAACCGTAATCTCAGTTCCTGGTGCTTGGAAAGGCTGAGTAGGACAGAGTATCAATTATAGTCATTTAGGTCACAGCCTAAAATAGAATAAGATACTGGGGAGCTTGTTTGTGAGATTATTTTAGAATAATAATGCCTCATTCCTAAGATTGTATTGAATACTAGTGTGATTCGGAAATTTAATTTACATTTAATGTATTTCTTTGAGGTATGAGTTGGTTGTTCAAGAGAGATTATTTTTCCTTTTATTTCATTTTAGGACTTTAACTTTCCTAAGCATCCATGTAGCAATGTACAGGATACATGTATTAATAATAATGTTGTATTAATTAATTCCGTTTGTTGTTTTTCATATATAATTTATTTTTTTAGTCCTAAACAGATAATTAGCAAAACTAAAAATATCAGTCTGTGTATTTGCGCACAGAGTCTGTTTTTGTATATATTTAATTTGTAAATCTGTACAAATCCAGAGGTTTCTCTCTTCTGTGACTAACAGGACCCCGAGATGAAAATATATTTCGTGAATTCTAGGAAGTGACTGTAATATAGTCCTAACATAAGAACTCCCTTCATCTAATTCAATAAATCCAATGAGCCTTACTTGCTAAATTATTTCTTCTGAGACTAAAATATTTTTATTAAATTTTATGGAGCTTTGTACAAATATGGCTGTCTCCCTAGTTTCCAATCTACCTCTCCAATGAGAGCTGCCATTTAACAATTCTGTTTTGTTTTTTTTGCCATTGACACATTAGACCCTAAGTGTGCGATCTAAATAGACCTAAAAATACCTAAATATACCGAGGAAAATATCCTTAATTGCGGTATATATTTGTTCTATAAAAATAAATTATATATCTATCTACCTTTATATCTAGCTTTGTCTTGAGTCTGTGCTGGTTATAAATAAGTAAATACCAATATAATTATATTCTATATATCTGTACAGGCAGCGAAAGCGTGAAATCAGAGCTTGACCAAGAAGAAGAGACCAATGTGAGGAGTCACCAGCAGATTAAGGAGGAGGAAATTCCTATTACTATCATTGAAGGTGAATGATCCTCTCTTACTGTAATACATATCAGACGTATAACACAATTACATTGTGGGAGATACACTGTATGGCTCAAATAAAGGTGCCCAATTACATCAGGGATTTGCCCATCAATTGCAGCATAACACCTGTACCTGAAGCCAGACACTCTGGGACTGCAGACAGACAGTGTTTGACCACTCCTCACAAGTGCTTGGCAGCTGGTTGATCACTTTCTCCTTTATACTTCACCACTTTTGCCACTGCCATAGAGGTTGTATTAAATTCAGTAGCCATTGGGATATGTTATCTCTAACTCTGTTGTTCCGATTCTGTATTGGTGGGTGGTGCCTTCCAAGCACCTTTCAGAAAACGTAAGTGTCCATTTTTTAACAGATTCTACCGTTTTATGCCTGTCATTAACTAATCTCCATGCTCTCAACATCTGTAAGGCAATTTTTCGAAGGTAAATAATGAAAACAATTACATTGCAAAAGAGCATTTTATCAGCGTACTTACTATACAAGGTTGTCTCTATTATACCCCCCCCCCTAAGTTTAAAATGTGTATATCCAATAAATTAATGTCAAATATATCCATATGTCATGATTAGTTTAAAAGAATTCCCAATATTATTTTCAAAATTAAAACAAATTATTTTCCAATATGGTGGTTAAAAGAGTAATGTAAAATGTATTTCTGGTCCAGCATTGATATTACGGTCAGTAAAATTCTCTCTAACTAGGGAATTTCAGTATATAGACTCTGCACATCCATAGCTACAAAGTACCAATTTTCTTTTATACGCCCAACAGTCTTTAAAGGAAAACTAAACTCTGGATTTTTTTTCTTTACTTTGAATAAAACAAAAATATTTGGAGCTTACTTTCTTTACTTTACTTGCCATCCATATTCCTCCATATAAAAGCTGCCATTTTATTTCTCACATTCTCCCTCATTGATGTTTTTCCATCTTGTTTAGCTGAAGAGATGTTGTCACGGGTTTGGGAGGAGCCATCCATACAGCTAGGCAGGCTCCACTTAAATCATGACGGGGAATTGTTACTGATTCATCACTCTAGCAGGAAAGCAGGATTCTATTCAACAAATAAAATGTAAAACATATTGTACAGCAAACAGAACTATTCAATTGATACAAAATAATTGCAGTTACACAATTTTAAATAAATATAAAATCATATTCATTTTAAACAAAATATCACAATTGACAATAATTGATCACAGAATCACACTACACTCTTTAGACGTTCAACCAAATTGACCATTTATTAAGTGTAAATTCGTCTCAGACTAATAATGTCTATTTAGAAGTATGTTAAAACTCTCAAATTTTAAAATAATTTACTTGTGGCGCTTTTTTCCCCCAACAGATGGATCCGAGATTTGGAATACCCTTGAAGAGAACCATATTTCCCTTAGTTCACCAGCTTATGCAATGGAAGATTTCAGTGTATCACATAGTTATCTTGAAGCAAAGCCAACTTACACAGCACAAAAACCATTTACATGCTCTGAATGTGGGAAATGTTTTAGTAAGATCTCACATCTCAAACAACATATGAGAATTCACACAGGGGAGAAACCATTTGAATGTTCTGAATGTGGGAAATGTTTCAATCGCATTGAAAGTCACAATCAACATATGAGAATTCACACAGGAGATAAACCATTTGAATGTTCTGAATGTGGGAAATGTTTCAGTCAGGCTGCAACACTCCATGTACATGTGAGGACTCACACAGGAGAAAAACCATTTGAATGTTTTGAATGTGGAAAATGTTTCAGTTTGGCTAAAACACTTAATGACCACATAAGAACACACACAGGAGAAAAAACATTTGTATGTTCTGAATGTGGGAAATGTTTCAGTTTGGCTAATACGCTGAAAGAACATATAAGAATTCACACAGGAGAAAAACCATTTGTATGTTCTGGATGTGGGAAATGTTTTAGTCAACAATCGAGTCGCACACGACATATGAAAACTCACACAGGAGAAAAAACATTTGTGTGTTCTGAATGTGGGAAATGTTTCAGTTTGGCTAATACTCTCAAAGACCATATAAGAACTCACACAGGAGAAAAACCATTTGTATGTTCTAAATGTGGGAAATGTTTCAGACATGCCACAAGTCGAAATCTACATATGAGAACACACACAGGAGAAAGATAAGTGACATGTTTTACTTATGGGAAGTGTTACAGTGAAATTTTAAGTTTATGTACATAAAAAAACACAACAAGTAGACCATTTGTATATTCTGAATGTGGGAATTTTCATAAGAACCCTTACACAGGAGAAAAAACATTTGCTTGTTCTAAATTTGGGAAGTGTTTCAGTCAAATTTCAAATGGCACAAGAAAACGCATATGGTAAAAAACATTTGTATGAATGTGGGAATGTTTAATCTAGGTCAGCTATTACATATCTACGTGCCACATAATGCATTTCTTAAAAGATCAAATAAATGTATTTAATCAAAAACATTTGGCAAGCTCATAAAAAATATATTCAGTCTTACATATGTGGGTCCACACAATGGATAATCCAGTTGTAAAACATTTCAGCAGTGCCGCTCTTTTAGTAAATTCTGTTAGTGTATTAGCATCATTGCTATCTGCTTGGTTACCAAATGCCTTTTGATCTAAACCATGATGTTGAGCAGTCAGAATCAACTTGTAAATCTGTAAACTAGTTTATATTGTTTTTGTTTTATTTTTAAAATAATTTATATATTTTTTTGTAATCTTCTTACATTAATTTTATTGTGTTCTCTGTTGTTTTTCTTATGTCCACCAAGGCGTTGACTCCAAGTACATACTTAGTTTCTGAGTGATAATAAAATGTACAGAAGGATAATTCTTTATGTTATAGATATTTAAAAAAATTCTCATTATACCATATTGTATTTGTTGAAAGTAATATGATGTGCTGATACTTTAAACAATTTTGGCACTGAATGTAACTATACAACTATCATTAAATATAATTACTTTTATTTCTCTGTATATCACTGAAAAATCATCCAGACAGTGTTTCCTTGAGGCCGTGTCCAATTATTCAATTCTTGTTTATTGTTGTTGTTCAGTCTTGCAGTCGTGTTCGACTCTTGGTGACTCTATGGACGTCAGTACGCCAGGCACATTTATCTGTCTCTGGCTGTGCTTATTCATAAGGTTTTCATGGCAAGGATACTGGAGTGGGTTGCCAGTTCCTTCTCCAGTGGACCTAAATATATCTGACCTCTCTGCTATGACCTGCCCATCTTGGATGACCCTACATGGTGTAGCCCACAGCTTCATTAAAGTACATAAGTCCCTTTACCACAACAAGGTAGCGATCAAGAAGGGGAATGTTATCCAGATCAGAGAAGGCCTGGATATAATTTCAAAAGTCTCTAAAAGAAGAATGGGAGATGGTGTACGGGACAGAGAATCATGGGTGGAGAGATTGAACAAAAAGAGAAATGAATGAGATAGAGCAACCAAGAGATGGCAAATAATTAGGACATATGGAAAGGAGAACGTTTTACGAGTCATAAAAAGGGTATAGAGTGGGGAGAGGGAAGCCAGAAACAACATGGGAGGATACCGTGATATTACCACATTTTGCAAAGGTTTGAACTTTTGTTAGAAAAAATGTCTGTCTTCCAAAAATAACACATTCATTATACGTTAGTAGTGATATTAATAATAATATTGACTCCTGAGATGGGTCAACCTCCCCTCCAGGTGTGTAGCACACTTTAGAACTTTTCATAGTTATCCCAGATCAGAGGAGGCCTGGATGGGGATTTCAAGGGGCTATAAAAGAATTGGAGATGATGTGAAGGACAGAGAAACATGAAGGGAGGAATAGAACAGAGAGAGAGAGAGCAACAAAGATATGGTAAATATTTAGATCATATGAGAAGGAGAATGTCTTAGAAAGTTATACAAATAATAAAACGGGTGGGGAGAGGGAAGCCAGATACAACATGGGAGGTTATGTTACAATGATGTTACGTTTTCTAAGGCAATGGAATTTAGATACAAATAATTTCTCGCTCCCAAAAAATGATAACAGGCATACATTAGTAGCAATATTACTAATGGTATTGGTTAATGAGATGGGTCAACCTCCATAGTCCTGTTTATACCTCCAGATGTGTATCAAGCTGAGTAATACCAGATCAGGGGCCTGGATAGTAATTTCAACAGGCTGCCCAGGTGTGTAGTAAACTGCTACATATGTGTACTTTATAAATTATTTTACTATATTATTAATCCGTATTACTGATTATAACAAGCCTCTGAGATTCTACGTGTAAAAATAAGGTTCACATTTCTTGCTTTAACCAATTCTCAATTTATTACATGAGGCTACAAATACATTCCCCTTCTGGATCGCTACCTTTCTGTGGTGAAGGGGCTTGTGTACTTCTATGAAGCCGTGACTTATACGTTGTAGGGGCACCCAAGATTGGCAGGTCATAGCAGAGAGATCAGTCCACTGAAGAAGGAACTGGCAACCTACGCTTGTATCTTTGCAAATAAAACCATATAGATAGGCACAACCAGAAACAGACAGATGTGCTTGGCATGCTTTGGTCCATATGGTCACAGAGAGTCAGATACAACTGAAGGACTGAACAACAACAAATACATTAATATATTATATCATAAATATAACATTATCTCTTAAATTAGCAGAAATACATTTCATGTGTTAGGTACAAGACATGTGTGTCTTTTGATGCTTAGTCTGTGAATGTACATAGTCACCACATCCTTTAGATGGAAAGGGAAAAGATCACCACTCTAAGTTTCCTGGATTATGAATGCATCTGATGAAGGAGAATCAGAAGTGCATGAAGAAAACAAGTTTGCATGAAAAAATACCAAAATAAACATTTAAACACTTACCTTGAAGTTAGCAAAATCTATTGTAATTTCTGACAATTTAAAATGAAGGTTAACACCCTGTCCAATTTGTTTTGGCCAATCCGGTTAGAGAAAGATTTGAGACATATCAAATCATATACAGTGAAGAAACATTTGTGTGAAAGTGACAATGGCCTAGTTCAAAACTGCTCAGAAGGTCTGTGTGCAGTGACTCTTCAACCTAACTCAACTGCAAACAGATCTCTCACTTTTAAACTGTGTGCATAACAAGCTGACAGCACTGTTAGTTGCTAAGGCAACAGCCAACAGCATAGATAGGAAGTAGTGATGAGTCATATACCAGCAGTGACAACAATGCTGTCCTATTGGCTGTGGTGCAAAGCAGCATGGGTTATGTAGTGTATCACTAACATGTGACAGGAAGCTGCAATTAGATTGGCTGAGCTAGCAACAGCATGTAAATAGTTGGTTACAATTGCTTCCCGGAGTCTGCATGCTGATTGTGGGGGGGGGGGGGGACCAGAAAGTTGTGTAGACTCTCCCTGGGGGTGTCAACATAATAATGAGTGGGATTTTTAGATATTAATAAAAATAAAATGTTTTATGAGATGTGCTGCATACACATAGGCTGCTTTTTGCCTACAGAGTGCAGAAATGTATTAATCCAGCTCATGTAGATATCCCTTTAAACAAAGGCATTCTTCCACATGATAAACTGGAAATTAGTGATGTTAGCATCTGCTCACTCTCTCTCTCCATGTGAATAGGCTTGACACTTCCAATACCAGGATATTACTTTGTGTGACATAACTTACCAGAGAATGGCAATCACTCCACGTGTAAGTAAGGAAATGCACATATAGAAGGCCTTTTATGGCAAGTTAGAGCCAGTAATTCTTGTGCTGGGTAGATATTTTATCCCCATGTTGGCAAAGACGGACACCTGTACCTCTCCATTCCAATTGAAGTTTAAGAAGAGTGAGAATACAAGTCATTCAAAAGCTTCTATACCCTGGTATGTGTGTTTGTTTCTACTATTTCACTAGAGTTGTTTCCATACTCAAACCATAGTACAAATTTCATATAAGAGGTATCATATATTTTAGATAACACATGCATATTGGAACAATCGACTATAATAGTTGTCAATGTGCGGGTCGTTGTCACGCTTGCAATTTGCGGGGCCTCCAGCAGCGAGGACAGCAATATGCGGGGCCTCGCACAGCGGGACCTGCAATTTGCGGGGCTCGCACAGCGAGGCTATGAGCGCCAAAGGCCTGCAGCGCATATGGCAAGGCCCGTAGGACTGCAATGAAGGGCCGTAGGAATTTGGCTGCAATGAGCGCCAATGTCACTCATCGCGAGGAACGCACGTAGGACTTTAAAACGGATTGAAGATGGCCTGAAGATGAGCGCCATAGGTGCTCATGGCAAGGCTCACAGCACTTTGCTGCAATGAGCGCCAAGGGGCTCATTTCAGCACTCACAATAGTGCCTTTTCAGGGTACCTCTAAGGGTCCTCTATCCAGATGTCATTTGCCACATTACGCTCCACCGATGGAGGATGGAAAGAGATTGAAGACGCCCATAGCCAAAGCCAGTAACACTACCTAAGCCAGTAACACTACCTAAGGGCCTCATTCAATTGCGATTCGGCCAATTGAATAAGGCGCTATATAAGCACAGAGCATATTTTTTTTACAGAAGATTTTAGTCAGTGAAGACCTTGCTTTTGGAAAGAAGGTCACTAACAAAAAACTTCTGTAAAAATATGCTCTGTGCTTATATAGAGCCCTATTCAATTGGCCAAATTGCATTTGAATGAGGCCCTAAGCCAGTAACACTTTTTACCTAAGCCAATAACATTTTATCTAAGCCAGTAAAACTTAGCGGAAGCCCATAACTCACAAGACCACCAAAAAATGAACAAAAATGTACAAAAGTTAAAAACCTAACACACAACTCAGGGGGTCAGCCAGGGAGCCTGTGAATTAGGTTGCAAGTTAATTTGACCCATAATTGCTGTTTTCAGGAGATAGAAAAGAATGGCCACCGAAAAAACTTACATTTTCTCAAACAGGATGAAAACGAGGCTGAAGCCAGTAACTCTTAGCCGAAGCCAGTAATTTTTAGCCAAAGCCAGTAACTATTAACCTAAGCCAGTAAGTATTAACCTAAGCAAGTAACTCTTAAGCCAAGCCAGTAACATTTAACCCAAGCCAGTAACATTTAGCCAAAGCCAGTAGCACTTAGCCGAACAATGCAGGCACGCAGGATCTCGTGATGAGCGCCGAAGGTGCTCATTGCAAAGCAAAAACTTGTGTGTTGGACGACGCCGAAGGTGCTCATTGCGAAGTATGAAAGTGCCTCGGGGCTCGTGATGAGCGCTGAAGGCGCTCAGTGCAAGGCCTGTAAAGTAGATGGGGGAGAGGCTCGCAATGAGAGGGGAGAGGCTCACAATAAGCGCCAATGGCAATCATTGAGAGCCATGCGATGGGCGCGGAGCTCGTGATGAGCGCCGTAGATGCTCAGATTGTGTGGCAAGCAGCATTGCCAGGCTTAAAAAAAATGTTGCCGTCATTTTTGCCAGGCAAGTCGCTAGTAATACATAATATAGAAATGACTAATATTATTATAAATAAATTAAATAATATATTTCCAAAAGCAGAACCCCATGCCAATTTATTAATTTCTGCCACAAGGATGCCCTTGCTCAATTCTTTGAAGTTCTTGCTGCTTATAGTGAAAATTTACATGTACCCGTTCTCCAAATAATTTTAGGTGTTGGAGCAGTACCTGATAATTTTTAAGTTGCATTGCCCATTTCTGCCAAGGTGTGTTGCCTGATACGATCTGTACTATCAGGGGAGACCCCAGGGTTTTATTATATGTTAATACTTGTGGCACTTTTTGATTAAATTGTTGCTCCGATATATTTGTTCCCTAGATACACAATGCTTGAACTATATGTGTATCTCATCCTTTGGTTTCAATGAAACAAAACACACCTTTCTCTGTCTTCTGTTTTCTGTCCTGTGCTCACTTATCATTGTACAGGCGAGTAGGCGGGGTCTATTTTAACAAGGGAAGAGCGAGCTTGGGAGCTTGCAATAATTTCTAGTGTAAGTGTAGTTAGTTTGTAGGAGATTGAATAAAAGGAGGAAATACAAAGAAAAGGGGTATTTTAAGAAAAAACAGAAAACAAAAGTATATATATTTTTTCTGTTTTGTTAGGGTTAAGGTGTAGAAAAGCAATCTTTATACAAATACATTGATTTGTTTTCTCACTGTATTTTTGTAACTGATAATCATGAGTCAGTGCAGTGGCAACCTCACTCAGTGTACATCCTGCCATATGTATGCACTACTGGAACAGAGGATCCAGGGTCCATACCTCTATGACAGGTGTGAGCATGTTGCCTCTCTGGAAGCTCAAATTGAAGATCTGGAGAGGAGAATTGCGGCACTTAGTGATACTGCTCCACTGGAAAGTTTAGCTGGGCCTAGTATGGAGGGAGGAGCTGGGGCTAGTGAGGATGGCCAGAGAGGTAGCTGGGTTACAGTTAGAAGAAGAAGCAGGGGGAACAGGAGAAGGAGGCAGGCCAGTTCTGAGTTGGCAAACACCAACAGATTTGCGAGATTGAGTGAAACTGTTGGGGATGTCCATTCAGGAATGGCAATGCCAGATAGAGCTCTTCCCTCTAACAGCCAGGAGAAAAGTTCTCGTGGAGGAGAGGGAGGGCAGAATAGGCAAAGCAACAGACATGTTTTGGTGGTAGGGGACTCTATTATTAGGAAGGTAGACAGGGTAATTTGTCACCCAGATCCCAGCAATCGAACAGTTTGCTGTCTCCCTGGTGCTCGGGTTCGGCATGTTGTGGATCAGGTGGATAAATTATTGGGAGGGGCTGGTAATAATCCGGCGGTCTAGGTACACATTGGTACCAATGACAAAGTTAGTGGAAGATGGAGCGTCCTAAAGAATGATTTTAGAGAACTAGGGAATAAGCATAAAGCAAGGACCTCCAAGGTAGTATTTTCTGAGATACTACCAGTGCCACGTGCTAGCCCAGGGAGGCAGAAGGAGCTTAGGGAGGTTAATGCGTGGCTAAAAAAGTGGTGCAGTGCAGAGGGTTTGGGGTTTTTAGAGCACTGGGCTGACTTCTCACTTGGGTACAATCTCTATAGCAGGGATGGATTGCACCTTAATGATGAGGGAGCTTTTGTGCTAGGGGATAGGATGGTATAAAGAACAGCTGGGGGAGTTTTTAAACTTGTAAGTGGGGGGAGGGACTATATAGAAGTATTGGGGTAAATAGGGTAGAGAGGGAAAGGGATGAATTAGTTACCCATGGGGGAGGAAAAGGGGGAGGGTTACAATAGACAGTAGGGAAGTATTAATAGGGGCATCAAATACAGTGGCAAGCACTTCACAATGGCAGAGCCATAGCAACATAAAGTGTATGCTTGCTAACGCAAGAAGTTTGCCTGGGAAAATGGCCGAGCTAGAAATATTAGCAGTACAAGAAAAATGGGGCTTAATAGGCATTACTGAAACATGGTGGAATGAATCTCATGACTGGACTGTTAATCTGGATGGTTATAACCTATTTAGGAAAGATTGGGGAAACTTGAGTACACTCAGGGATCATTATCTGGCCCAGGTAATACAAGAACCTACTAGAAATTGGACCATCTTAGATTTAGTCATCACAAGTAATATCGATATAATATCAAATGTTAAAATAGGGGAACCCTTGGAGAACAGTGATCACAAAACAGTATCATTTGAGATTGAATAGAAAAAACAGAGTTAGAAGGGGCCAACAAAAACTCTACATTTTAAAAGGGCTAACTTTAATGGGCTATGGGCAGCAATACTAAATATAGACTGGGACAAAGAACTTACAGGGAAGAATACTGAAAATAAATGGACAACATTCAAATCCTTACTAAATAAACATACTCATCGGCATGTACCATGTGGAAATAAAATGAATAGGTGTAAATCATATCCCATGTGGCTTAACAATGACTTAAAGATCATGAGGAGGAAAAAGAAACATGCATTTAAATTATACATGGAGGAGGGAACAGAGGCAGCTTTATGTGACTATAAGGAAATCAAGAAGGCATGCAAAAGGGCTATTAGACTGGCTAAAATAGAAAATGAGAAGTCAGTTGCAATGGAAAGTAAGACTAACCCTAAAATATTTTTTAAGTATATTAATGGGAAGAAGACGAGGAAGGAAGCTATAGGAACATTACAATGTGACACAGGCCATCTGATAATTAGTGACCAGGAAAAGGCAGATGAGTTAAATAGGTTATTTTCGTCTGTATACACAAAGGAGGTACCAGTGGTTGGGACACTGCAACATAATGGGGCTACACTACCTTCACTAAATAATTGGTTAATGCAGGAAGAATTCCAAAAGAGATTGGAGAAAATAAATGTTAATAAAGCCCCAGGTCCTGATGGAATACATCCAAGGGTACTGAGGGAGCTGGGTTCTGTAATAGCCAAACCATTATATCTAATCTTTCAAGATTCACTCACTACAGGGTCTCTACCGGATGACTGGAGAAAAGCAGATGTGATACCTATATTTAAGAAGGGATCAAGAGCAAATCCGGTCGAATTATAGACCAGTGAGCCTCACATCTGTGGTTGGGAAGCTTTTAGAAGGGTTAATAGGGGCCAGAATACAAGAATATGTATTTGAACAAGATCATAGGTAGCAGTCAACACGGATTTATGAAGCATAGGTTGTGTCAGACCAATCTGATTAGTTTCTATGAAGAGGTTAGTAGGAACTTGCATCAGGGCAACTCAGTGGATGTAGTCTTTTTAGATTTTTCAAAGGCATTTGATACAGTGCCACATGGAAGACTAGTGAGCAAACTAAGGGATACAGGAATTGCAGTAAATATCTGCTCATGGACCGAGAGCTGGCTAAAAGACAGGAAGCAAAGGGTTGTTGTAAATGGAACATACTCTGATTGGTCTAATGTGATAAGTGGGGTTCCTCAAGGTTCAGTATTAGGTCCTCTCCTTTTTAACATATTTATTAATGACATAGAAGTAGGACTCGAAAGTAGTGTCTCCATTTTTGCTGATGACACTAAGTTGTGCAATGTAATAAAATCAGATAATGATGTACTTTCCCTACAAAGGGATTTGCATAAATTAGAGAAATGGGCAGCTAAATGGCAGATGAGATTTAATACAAATAAATGCAAGGTTATGCATTTGGGAAGGAACAATAGCCATGCAATCTATAATCTTAATGGAGCAAATCTAGGGGTATCAGATATTGAAAGGGATTTGGGAGTACTAATGGACAACCACCTAGGTAGCAGTGCTCAATGCCAAGCAGCGGCTGCAAAGGCAAGTAAAATATTAGCATGTATTAAGAAGGGTATAGAAGAAAGGGAAGCAAATATTATTCTGCCACTATACAAATCCCTAGTACGCCCTCATTTGGAATATGGAGTACAATTTTGGGCACCACTTCATAAAAAGGACATTTTAGAGCTGGAAAAAGTACAGAGAAAGGCAACAAAACTATTAAGGGGAATGAAGGGGCTAAGTTATGAAGAAAGACTAACAAAACTAAACTTATTTTTGCTAGAAAAAAGGCGTCTACGAGGGGATATGATTACGTTATTTAAATACATCCAGGGTCAATATAAGGCTTTGTCAAGTGAACTTTTTGTAGCAAGAGATTTTCATCTGACAAGAGGACACCCTTTGAGGTTAGAGGAAAAAAGATTTCACCTTAAAGAAAGAAAAGGGTTCTTCACAGTTAGGGTGGTTAATCTGTGGAATTCTCTACCAAAGGAGGTGGTGACAGCGAATTCGATAGACAACTTCAAAAAGGGACTATATATATTTTTGAATAAAGAGGGCATTCAAGGCTATCCTAGATAACTAGCAAAGGAATATTGATCCAGGGAGAAATGTGATCACCAGTTTCTGGGGTCAGGAAGAAATTTTGCTTTTTTCCCCCCTAGGAGACAATTGGCAAAGTTTCAATGTTTTTTTCTTTTCTGTTTGCCTTCCTCTGGATCGATTATCAATTAATAATAAATAGTTCACATATTAAAAAGATCAATAGAGATCTAAAAAGGTTGAACTTGATGGACTAACTCTTTATTCATCCTTCAATACTATACTATTAATAATTATTGCAGATCAGAGGAGATCTTAACAGGTTGAACTTGATTTTCAACCTTAATTACTATGTAACTATGTAACTATGTCTTAAGGAAATATCATATCTTGGGGTTTCACCTATTCTAAAAACCCTTTGTAATATGAATGTTTATTCCAGAAGGAATCAAATGTTGGTGTCGCCTGATTGGGTAGACATAAGATTTTGGTAGGAAATCTTATGAAACCTTCAACATCTCTCGTTCTACTACGGAGCCATTCATTCTGAGATTAGGCAACTGTAGCTCATGATGTGATACATGTGATTTAGTTACAGGTGTTCCCATTGATATCATATGATACATATTTTGGTAGGTTCGCCTAGTTTGGACTTGTGGAGTCGCTCTGCATATATTTCCCATGCAGCCCAAACAACTGGTCACCCGTAACTTTGTGATCAGAGGCAAACCTACTAATTTTAGTTTTCTCCCAAAGAGGTGTGGTTATTATTCATAGCTTGCACTATGATCTTAAAATTAGTTAACAAAGTACTGCAAATTTGCATGAAGAGACATGTAACCTCCCAATTACCCCTATCATTATCTCCTAAATGTAAAACTGGACCCTTTATTTCTATCATTGCTTTTGTCAGTCACTCTATGAGTTGTATTTATGGTTTATTGTGCGGGTTGCCCTTTGGAATTTAACAAACCCTCAGACTGGATATATCAATAGAATTCACCACCTCTAGACCAGTTCCTACACCTCCCAACACTGAATCAACAATATCCCTCTTATTCCTTTTCATGGTATCCATTGCCCATCTGTAATTGTGGAACAATTTTGAAAATGTATAGAAACTATCCAATCTGTCAATTTTACCCATCAGGAAATCAGCTGGAATGCAGATTTCCTCAATACTGATATGAGTTTCAGTGAATTAATGTGCGCAAGCAAACATAGGAGGGGGAAGGGGGTAAGAGACACAGGGGGTAAATAGACACATGAGAGAGAGAGAGAGAGAGAGGAGGGGAAAAGACACATGGGAGGGAGACACGGGAGTGAGAGGAGGGGGCAGAGAGAAACACAGAGGAGGGGGGAGACACGGAGGGGGGAGAGACACAGGGGAGGGAGAGGAAGAGAAGAGACACAGGGGAGGGAGAGGAGGGGGAAGAGACACAGGGGAAGGAGGAGGGGGGAAGAAACAGGGGAGGGAGATGGGGAAGAGACAGAGAGGAGTGAGAAGAGACACAGGGGAAGGAGGAGGAGGGGGAAGAGACACAGGAGGGGGGAAGAAACACAGGGGAGGGAGACTGGGGGGGAAGAGACAGAGGGGGGGAGAGACACACGGGAAGGAGAGAGGCACAGGGGGGAGGAGGGAAGAGACACAGGGGAGGTAGATGGGGGAAGGAGACACAAGGGAGGGAGCGGGGGAAAGAGACACATGTGTGGGAGAGGGGGGAAGAGACTTAGGGGAGGGAGAGGTGGAAGAGACACAGGAGGGAGATGGGGGGAAGGAGACACATGCGAAGAGGGGGAAGAGACACAGGGAAGGGAGAGGGGGGCAAAGAGAGACATGGGAGGGAGTGAGAGACACAGGGGAGGGAGAGGGGGGAAGAGGGGGGATCGCAATGAGCGCCAAAGGCTCTCTTGCATGGCCCGTGATGAGCGCCGATGGTGCTCATTGCTAGGCCAGTAAATTAGGGGGGCTCCCAATGAGCGCCTCCCATCAAGTAGAGGGGAGGCGAGGAAGAGGGGGAGAGGCTCGCAATAAGTGCCTCCCATCAAGTACAGGGGGAGAGGGAGAGAGCCTCACAATGAGCGCCTTTGGTGCTCATTGCACGGCCCGTAATGATGTTTTATTGCTGTCATTTTTGACCGGCAAGTCACTAGTCATATATATATAGATGTCAGTGTTGGGGACATTTGCGATGTTGGTAATGGCAGGAAGCCTAGGAGTGAAGTTGCAAACGAATTGGAGCCATATTTGCAGTTTTCCGAAACTCGAAATTCGGCTAGGCGAGGGAAAAAATGGCAGACTAAAAACTTTAAAATTCTGAAACGGGATGAAAAGAAGGATCAGCAACACCAGGAACGCAGAACTGAGAAAATAGACAACAGCGAAAACAGTAATACTTACACTAACAATGACAGGCATGTAGGACTTTGAAAATAAAAACGAGGACCAAAGGACTCACATTGTATGCCAACCAGCATTGCCAGCCTTACAATTTTATTCCCGTCATTTTTTCATCTATGAAAAAAAGTTCTAAAGAAATGAACCTGTTCATGATCACTCCATAAGGTGCTAATTTAATCTTTATGGCATTAAACAGAGAACTTTATTTAATATACATACATATAGATACATCCATCTGGCAGTCAACTTTTACCATACAGCTTATGTTTAGCTCCTGTAGCTAACACTAACTAGGGAAAAATCCCCAGAGGAAATTATAAAAGTTGGAGATAGTCTGTTTACTTTTACCTTCTCTTCCATTTAGCAAAGTAATACCCACTCTGCTAGGTACCAATCATATTATGTAACAAACACTTGGAAACCACTAGAAAAGTTGTGTTTCTGTTTTTTTAACCTTTGTACACCTACTAGAATGTGCTATTACCAAGGAAAATGGAAAAATACTGCCTAGTTGAACTACTTAGAAATAGGAAGTCCCTGAGAAATTATTAAGTGGCAAGCAGTGTCGGATCTACCTTTTATAAATATCAGTTAGTTAATTGTCAGTTATTATTATAATGTATACATAATGTATACATATTCAACCATGAAATTATAAACACATGCATATTTAATCAGAGTCATCTACAGTGGATACAAAAAGTCTACACACCCCTGTTAAAATGTCAGGTTTCTGTGCTGTAAAAAAATGAGACAAAGATAAATCATTTCAGAACTTTTTCCACCTTTAATGTGACCTATAAACTGTACAACTCAAATGAAAAACAAACTGAAATCTTTTAGGTGGAGGGAAGAAAAATAGAAAATAAAAGTAATGTGGTTGCATAAGTCTGCACACCCTCTTATAACTGGGGATGTAGTTGTGTTCAGAATTAAGCAATCACATTCACCTGCCATCATTTAAAGTGTCTCTGATTAACCCCAAATAAAGTTCAGCTGCTCTAGTTGGTCTTTCCTGAAATTTTCTTAGTCGTATCCCACAGCAAAAGCCATGGTCCACAGAGAGCTTCCAAAGCATCCGAGGGATATCATTGTTAAAAGGTATCAGTCAGGAGAAGGGTACAAAATAATTTCAAAGGCATTAGATATACCATGGAACACAGTGAAGATAGTCATCATCAAGTGGAGAAAATATGGCACAACAGTGACATTACCAAGAACTGGAGCTCCCTCCAAAATTGATGAAAAGACGAGAAGAAAACTGGTCTGGGAGGCTACCAAGAGGCCTACAGCAACATTAAAGGAGCTGCAGGAATATCTGGCAAGTACTGGCTGTGTGGTACATGTGACAACAATCTCCTGTATTCTTCATATGTCTGGGCTATGGGGTAGAGAGGCAAGACGAAAGCCTTTTCTTACGAAGAAAAACATCCAAGCCAGGCTATATTTTGCAAAAACACATCTGAAGTCTCCCAAAAGCATGTGGGAAAAGGTGTTATGGTCTGATGAAACCAAGGTTGAACTTTTTGGCCATAACTCCAAAAGATATGTTTGGCGCAAAAACAACACTGCACATCACCAAAAGAACACCATACCCACAGTGAAGCATGGTGGTGGCAGTATCATGCTTTGGGGCTGTTTTTCTTCAGCTGGAACTGGGGCCTTAGTTAAGATAGAGGGAATTATGAACATTTCCAAATACCAGTCAATATTGGCACAAAACCTTCAGGCTTCTGCTAGAAAGCTGAACATGAAGAGGAACTTCATCTTTCAGCATGACAACAACCCAAAGCATACATCCAAATCACCAAAGGAATGGCTTCACCAGAAGAAGATTAACGTTTTGGAATGGCCCAGCCAGAGCCCAGACCTGAATCCGATTAAAAATCTGTGGGGTGATCTGAAGAGGGCTGTGCACAGGAGATGCCCTCGCAATCTGACAGATTTGGAGTGTTTTTGCAAAGAAGAGTGGGCAAATCTTGCCAAGTCAAAATGTGCCATGCTGATAGACTCATACCCAAAAAGACTGTAATAAAATAAAAAGGTGCTTCAACAAATTATTAGTTTAAGGATGTGCATACTTATGCAACCATATTATTTTATTTTTATATTTTTTCTTCCCTCTACCTAAAAGATTTCAGTTTGTTTTTCAATTGAGTTGTACAGTTTATAGGTCATATTAAAGGTGGAAAAAGTTCTGAAATGATTTTTACTTTTTATATCCACTGTATAAGATAATTATATTGGTATTTACCTATTTATAACCAGCACAGACCCAAGACAAAGCTAGTAATAAAGATGAATCAAGATATACTGTATTTTTCTAAAACAAATATATCACACAATTAAGGATATTTTCCTAGGTTTTACCTTTCTGTCTAGCGCAGAAGACCAGTAGGTCTAATTAGATTGCACACTTGGGCCCTCATTCAATTGCAATTTGGCCAATTGAATATGGCTCTAAATAAGCACATAACATATTTTTTTAAAGAAGTTTTTAGTTAGTAAACATCTATCCAAAGGTTTTCACTAACTAAAAACTTATTAAAAAAAATATGTTATGTGCTTATTTAGACCCCTATTCAATTGGTCAAATCACAATAGAATGAGTGCCTTAGGGTCTAATGTGTCAACAGCAATAAACAGAATTAGCCATATTTGTACAAAGGTCCATAGAATTCTATAAAAATATTTAAGTCTCAGAAGAAATAATTTAACAAGTAAAGCTCATTGGATTTGTTGAATTAGAGGGGGTTCTCATGTTAGAACTGTTTTACAGCTACTTCCTTTAAGTCAGGATATAGATTTCCATCTTGGGGTCCTGTTAGTCACCGGAGAGAGAAGCCTCTGGGTTTGTACAGATTTACAAATTTACAGCCTTATTAAATTGCAATTCAGCAAATTTAAAAGGGCTCTATTTAATCACATAGCATATTTTTTTAATGACATTTTTAGTTAGTGAACTTCTATCTAAAAGCAAGGTCTTCACTAACTAAACACTTCTGTAAAAAAAAAATGCTATGTGATTAAATAGAGCCCTTTTAAATTTGCTGAATTGCAATTTAATAAGGCTGTAAATATACACAAAAACAGACACTGGGCGCAAATACACAGACTGATGTTTCATAGTTTCACTAATTATCTGCTTAGGACTAAAATAAGAAATTATATATGAAAAACAACAAACTGAATTAATTAATTCAACAATATTATGAACTAGAGACTTTCCCGTCAAAAATGACGGCAATAAAATGTAAATGCTGGCAATGCTGTTTGCCACCCAATGTTAGCACCTTTGGAGCTCATTGCGAGCCTCTCTCCCTGTCTACTTCCTTCCTTGTGTCTTCATTCTGCCCTCCTCTCCTTCCCTTGTGTCTCCTTTCCCCCTCCTCTTCCTTACTTGTGTCTCCTTTCCCCCTCCTCTCCCTCCCCTGTGTCTCCTTTCCCCCTCCTCTCCCTCCCCTTTGTCTCCTTTCCTCTCCCTCCCCTGTGTCTCTTCCCCCCTCTCCCTCCCCGTGCCTCTTCCCCCCTCCCCTGTGTCTCTTTCCCCCTCCTCTCCCTCCATTGTGTCTCTTTCCCCCTCCTCTCCCTCCCCTGTGTCTCTTCCCCCCTCTCTCCCCTGTGTCTTCCCCCCTATCCCTCCCCTGTGTCTCTCCCCCTGTCTGTTCCCCCTCTCACTCCCCTGTGTCAGTCCCCCCTCTCCCTTTCCTGTCTTTTCCCCCTCTACTCCCTGTGTCTGTTTGCCCTGCTCCCCCTCTCCTGTGTCTCTCCCCCCCTCCCCTGTGTCTCTCCCCCTCCCTCACCTGTGTCTTCTTCCCCCCTCCCCTTTGTCTTCCCCACCTTTCCCCTGAGTCTCTTCCTCCCTCCCCCCCGTGTTTCTTCCCCCCTCTCCCTGCCCCCTCCTGTGCCTCTTCCTCCTTCTCCCCCCTCCTGTGTCTCTTCCCCCATCTCTTATTTGTGTGCCTACAAGCTTTCCCGGCATCAGGAACTGAGATTGCCATTTGAAACGATCTTCATCTTTTTAACATTGAGCAGCAGCCCAGCATTTCCCTTCTCTTCTTTCACCCATCCATACGCCCTTTAGTGCCTCGTCACTTTCAGCCATCACAGTAGTATCATCGGCATATCTGATGTTGTTGATGTTCCTCCCAGGAATATTGATTCTGGCTTTGGATTACTCCAGTGAACAGTTCAGTAATTCTAGAGCCCGCCATTCTTATCAAGTACTCTGAGCCATAAATTATTATACTGAGCTGCACAAACTATGCAGTATATCTCAAGAATTATTTACTTTAGAGATAAACAGCTATTGCAATCTACGGACACTTTTTGATGCTCTTTTACATAAGATAAACTTATTGTACGGATTATTTTTTATCTTTTCCTATTCTGTATTAATTCCTCACCTTCCCTGATATTCCCAGGACTCTCCTCCTCCACCCGCTGCTGATCTCTTATATTCAGCTCCTCTTGTTCAACCTTGGAGACAACTGGAGGCTTCACATCTAAAGGTCCTACAGATAAATAGATTATAGACTCACCATTGTAATTATTCAATATCAATCTAGTACATTGGTTTTAAAAACAATTTAAATACTTTACTTGAAAGATGTGCAAAGGAAGTAGCAGCCAAATGCTGTTACTTAGTATGGACAGATATTGTGTCATTGGGTATAAAATCACATTTGCCACGAGCTGCGTAAATGCAACTGGTCTGAGGCTCTGTTTAGAAGGAAATCCACAGTTAACTTTACAGACTTCTTGGCTGAGTGATGAAAAATATATATACACCTCAAAAAGCACTGAAGTGGGTGCTGTAGTAAATAAAAAGTACATCTGTGTTCACATTTGAATGTCTAAAACAAGTTAAAAAACCTGCTTCCAGCTCAGAGTTTCGAGAAAAACAGTTATTACACTGCATTCTGGGAAGCTGAGCTGGGACATGCAAATGTGCCCGCAAATGCCTCGCTCTTCAATCCATAGCCATTATCAAAGATGGCTTCCATTAAGCTTATGCATGCTGTATTGCACAGCTTTAATGCAAAGCCAAGGTTAGATTTTACACAAGCCGAGAATCATATCCATATAAAGCTGTTTCAAGCTTACTGGCTATCCTCAGCATGGAGCGGGATCTCAGCCTGTGTTGTGGACCTTATGGGTAGGTAGTTCACCACAATAATCATTTATAATATGGTGGGCAAAAGAGCGATAGAAGCCCTCCACCGTACAGTAGTACAGAAAATAAATAGTACATCTGTGTTCACACCTGAATGTCTAAAACAAGTTAAAAAACCTGCTTCCAGCTCAGAATTCTGAGAAATACAGTTATTACACTGAATTCTGGGAAGCTTGCAGGGACATGCACATGTGCCCACAAAGGTTTTACTCTTGCAATCCATAACCATTTTAAACATGGCTTCATTTAAGAACATGCCTGTTGTATTACACAGCTTTTGCAAAGCTCAGGATGGATTATACACAAGCCAGGAATGCTATCCACATATAGCTGTTTAAAGGTTACTGCCACTCATCAGTGTGGGGCCGGTTCCTTAGCTTGTGTATTAGATTTTATGAGGAGGCAGCAGCTCACCACAACAATCATTCAATTTATGGTGGGCAAGCCTCCATCCTACAGTAGTATCACATATATAGTTGTGAGCGTACGAGTCGTTGCTCACGCTTGCGGGCTCGCGCAGCGAGCCCGCGGCCCTCGCGCAGCGAGCCGCGGCCCTCGCGTAGCGAGGTCACTGGGCAAGGGCCTCAGTTGCTGGCATGGAGCGCCGAAGGCGCTCCATGCCAGCAACTGAGGCCCCTCGCGAAGCGAGGGCCTCAGTTGCTGGCGAGGTCACTGGGCACGGGTCTCAGTTGCTGGCATGGAGCGCCGAAGGCGCTCCATGCCAGCAACTGAGGCCCCTCGCGAAGCGAGGGCCTCAGTTGCTGGCGAGGTCACTGGGCAAGGGCCTCAGTTGCTGGCATGGAGCGCCGAAGGCGCTCCATGCCAGCAACTGAGGCCCCTCGCGAAGCGAGGGACTCAGTTGCTGGCGAGGTCACTGGGCAAGGGCCTCAAACCCTCGCAAAATTCACGTCGCTACTGAAAAAACACGACACACAAATTACGACACTCGCTAAATTTTACGAGGCACGCAAACAACGTACGAAACACGTTACCACACATTACGACCTCGCAAACATCGGACGCAACACGCCGACATACAAACATTTAAAACACAATACATACACACAGCACATACATAAAAAACTTACCTACACCAAGAGGGAGCACCCAGGACCTCAAAAATGCAACTTACACCTCGATTTTACTCGAAATAAAACAGTTTAGAGACTAAAAAAAAATCTAAGCGACAGAAAAAATGGCCGCCGAACAAAACGAAAACGAGGCTACAGCACTCTAAACTCGCAAAACACCACAAAACACCTACGGATATTCCGATACAGACCTATACCACACATTACTCGCCATTTTACACCAATGCGGAAGTACACGACTACGCTAACGGTTTGGTCTCGCGCACGCACAGTGTTACACTGCACACATTCAGCATGCTTATACAGCAGCTCCACACCACTAATGCTGCAGCAACATCAACACAGATTGCCAGCTCTTCATCACAATGCTTCAAAATAGGTACACTATATTCATTTACTAATTTAGCTACCTTACAATTTCATTGCCGTCATTTTTTGACGGGCAATTCGCTAGTAGTATATAAATAGTACATCTGTGTCTATGTGTCTAAACATAAGTTAAAAAAATATGTTTTTGAAAAAAAATTAAATTGTCATCCACAGTTTTCATGTAACCAAATATGCCGTGTCCCTTATGGCTCCCATTGAGTAATTGTGTTCCACATATAACATTATCCCAGTCCCCGTATAAATAATGTATCACTCACCTTCGCTGATATTTACAGGAATTTTCTCCTCTTTAATCTCCCGGGGACTCCTCATATTTGTCTCTTCTTCTTGATCAAACTCTGAGAGAACTGATGGTGTCACTTTGTCACTGTCTGTACATATAAACATGAGCCATTCACCCGCTGGGATTTGTTACACGTCTTTATGGTCTGTACAAATAAACATGAGACGGTCACACAGTGGGATTTGTTACATGTCTTTATGGTCTGTACAAATAAATATGAGATGGTCACACGCTGGGATTTGTTACATGTCTTTATGGTCTGTACAAATAAACATAAGACGGTCACACGGCATTTTAACAGGGGTGTGTAGACTTTTTATAACCACTGTATATGCATATTTGGATAGGGTCACCGATAATTATAATACAAATACATACATATCTACCCAGGATCAACTATAATTAAACAAATATACACATATTCAGCAATGGTCACCTTTAATTAGCATAACAATATAGAAATGTATACAATATATATGTACTAGGAACTTGCCCTTCAAAAATGACAGGAATAAAATTGTAAGCCTGGAAATGCTGTTTGCCACCCAATGCAAAGCTATGGCCCCTCTGAGCACCTTCTGCACTCATTGCGAGCTTCAACTTTTCTGCTTTGCAATGATCACCTTCGGCGCCCATTGCAAGCCTCTCCCCCTGTGTACTTTATACGCCTTGCGATTGAGCGCCTTCGGCTTACTTACTGCCTTGGGTTGTTACTGCCTTGGGTTAAATGTTACTGGCTTGGATAAAGTGTTACTGGCTTGCGTTAAGTGTTACTGCTTAGGGCTCGTTTTTACATCCCTCGTGTTGGTTTTACGTCCTTCGCCCTCTTTTTCGTTGTGTTTACGTTTTTTCGGCAGCCATTTCTTTTCTCGTTTATGCAATTTTCGAGTGTGAAAAAAACGCTAAATATGCCTCAAATTAACTTGCAACCTCGCTTACAGGTTCCCCCTGGCTCTCCCGCTGTGCTGTGTGTGAGTGTGTAAGTTAGTTTGAGGCATATAACAGAGTAAGTCTCCCCTTATGTACCACTTTACAGTATTTCAGCTTAATTTAATTTATTGGTGAGCGGGCTATACAGCCTCTTTATCAACGGGCACTACCAGTGGTGTAGCTGGTGCTTTTGCCACCTGGGTGCTACCCCTGACTTTGCTGCCCCTGCCCCCAACTATCCATGCCCATTTCCCCTTTTCATTCCAAAATATTTACTCTTGGTTAATATCACTTAAAAAGAATGAGCAACACCAATATTTAATTGTTTAAGTAATATTTATAGAAGCTGTTAACTTAAATTTGACATTTACAACATATATATCAATATTATATTGATTATTAAGTTGAAGAGTGATAGAAGCCCTCCACCGTACAGAATACAGTAGTAAAGAAAATGAATAACACATTTGTAATTCCATATGAATGTCTTAAAATGAGTTAAAAAAAAATGTATTTCCTGCTCAGATTGTCCCGAAATAGTTATTGCACTGCACTCTGAGACACTGGGAGTCGACATGCAAATGAGAACGCAATGCATTCTCACTCTAATTCAAAAATCACTATATATGGTGGAGGAGTTCAGAGGTGGAGCTCTGTTAGATTAAATAGATTTTTTGTATTGAGCAGAATTGCTTTTTAGGTGAAGGCCCATTTCAATGGGCTGAAGATGTCGCTGGAGGGTGTCAAAAGGAAAGGTAATGTATATTTTCCCCTCTAAAAGGTGTAATTGTTTTTATTTGATGTAATTTTTCTAAATATATGTTAGGGTCTATGGGGGTTCCTAAGGACCCCCTTGTTTATAATGTGACAGACCATGGGGATTCACATGTGATAGTGATGTTTACAATAGACAGCTACTCTGGGCTTAGTATATTAGGGACATTTCACCCACTCGCAGAGGAATTTATCTAATGGCAGATGTATGTGTATGATGTGATAGATTGAACTTCATTTGGTTCTTTTTACGGTAGCCATATATCAGAGGCCATACTCATTTAACAACACTCATGGGGCAAGAATCCTACTGTTTAAAGTTATCCACGGTCAACCATGAGGTACAAAGTCAGGCTAAACCGTTTAAGCTTAATATAGTCGGTTGGCTGGCAGGCAAGTTCCATAAACCAAGGGCCTGATTACTACAATAAACATGTCTATATATATTGCCTTGCAAAAGTATTCACCCCCCTTGGCAATTTTTGTGTTTTGTTGTGTCACAATCTGTTATTAACATGGATTTGTATCATTTAATTTACAGAACATGCCCACAACTTTGAAGATGTTTTTTTTTTATTATTGTGAAGCAAACAACAAATAGGACAAAATAACAGAAAAAGTCAATGTGCATAACTATTCACCCCCTTAAAGTCAATACTTTGTAGAGCCGCCTTTTGCGGCAATCACAGCTCCAAGTCACTTTGGATAAGTCTCTATGAGCTTGCCACATCTTACCACTGGGATTTTTGCCCATTCCTCCTTGCAAAACTGCTCCAGCTCCTTCAAGTTGGATGGTTTGCACTTGTGAACAGCAATCTTTAAGTCTGACCACAGATTTCCTATTGGATTGAGGTCTGGGCTTTGACTAGGCCATTCCAACACATTTACATGTTACCCCTTAAACCACTCAAGTGTTGCTTTAGCAGTGTGTTTGGGGTCATTGTCCTGCTGGAAGGTGAACCTCCGTCCTAGCCTCAAATCACGCACAGAGTGGTACAGGTTTTGCTCAACAATATCCCTGTATTTAGCACCATCCATCTTTCCCTCAACTCAGACCAGTTTCCCAGTAAAACATCCCCACAGTATGATGCTACCACCACCATGTTTTACTGTGGATGGTGTTCTTTGGGTGATGTGTTGGGTTTGCGCGAGACAGCGTTTTTTTGATGGCCGAAAAGTTCAATTTTAGTCTCATCAGTCCAGAGCACCTTCCTCCATACATTTTGGGAGTCTCCCACATGACTTTTCGCAAACTCAAAATGTGCCATTTAGTTTTTTGCTGAAAGTAATGGCTTTCTTCTGGCCACTCTGCCATGAAGCCCAATTCTATGGAGCGTACGGCTTATTGTCGTCCTATGTACAGATACTCCAGTCTCTGCTGTGGAACTCTGCAGCTCCTCCAGGGTTACCTTAGGTCTCTGTGCTGCCTCTCTGATTAATGCCCTCCTGGCTCGGTCTGTGAGTTTTGAAGGACGGACGTCTCTTGGCAGGTTTGCTGTTGTGCAATGTTCTTTCCATTTGGTAATGATAGATTTGATGGTGCTCCTGGGGATCATCAAAGATTTGGATATTTTTTTATAACCTAACCCTGACTTGTACTTCTCAACAACATTGTCCCTTACTTGTTTGGAGAGTTCCTTGGTCTTCATGGCTGTGTTTGGTTAGTGGTGCCTCTTGCTTAGGTGTTGCAGCCTCTGGGGCCTTTCAAAAAAGATGTGTATATGTAATGACAGATCATGTGACACTTAGATTGCATACAGGTGGACATCATTTCACTAATTATGTGACTTCTGAAGGTAATTGGTTGCACCAGAGCTTTTTATGGGCTTCATAACAAAGGGGGTGAATACAGACGCACAGGCCAATTTTCTGTTTTCTTTTTCTAAAAAATAGTTTTATGTATATATTTTTCTCATTTCACTTCACCAACTTAGACTATTGTGTTCTGATCCATCACATATAATTCAGATTAACAAAACATTGAACTTAAGGCTGTAATGTAACAAAATAGGTAAAAAGTCAAGGGGGGTGAATACTTTTGCTAGGCACTGTATGTTTCATGATACCACCTTAAGACAATAATAATAACCCACAACAACTCCACAAATGCTCCGGGAAGGTGCTCTTGCTTTTTCTTGCAGCAGATGATCTGTAGTCCATCCTGATTAGTGTACACATGACCCTATCAAATCCCACAGAGATTGGTAATTCATTTAACAACATGTACGCCCTTTCTGATGGGCCTGCCAGTAGACCAAGGCAAAATCCAGAACTCTTAACCAATTGGAAAACCTAGCCCCACAGTACGCCAATGAGCAAATCTAGGGTATTTACCATTTGGCTGCAATTATATTTCCTTGCTCCTGTATTTCATGGTAGTATATCTCCCCATTATTAAATTGCTATGAACAATTTATGCGGTAAGGTAGTACTTCATAGCTAAGCCATTGGTTACATTAAATAATACGTATATTTATGTATAGGGAGTGGCACATAAACATTTACAGATAGTGTTAATAACATACATTCTCACACAATACAATTAGATATTGTTAGTTGTGCTACTTCAGCCATCCCATGGGGCAGCAATGTGTCCACTGCTAACCTGGCCATGCCACCGGGCTGCTATGTGCATTTAGTTACCAGATCCCAGTGTTATCAAAGAGGATGGGTAAGAGTTAATAATGAACACAATATGACTGGCCAAGAGCATCAGTGGTATCAATGCAGACCAGACCCAAAGACCAGACGCTTTCCTCATATATATTGTCCTCTAATGACGGATACTGACCTCAACTGATAAATAATGCCCTCCGATGTTAATTACTATCTTCCAATGACTGATGTCATCTTCCAAAGAGTGTCATAGCCCTGAAGTAATAGATACTGTCCTCAAATGATCAGTACTGTCATTCAATGTTTGACACGGCCCTCCAGTGATTGATATTGGCCTCCTTGGGTAACGTAGTCCTCTAATGTGTGACCAGCCTCCAGTGGTGCAGTAAGAGGTGGCACCTGGTCAGATAGATTAGATAGAAGAGCTTACGGTACTTTTAAAATAACAGAAGCCCAACTAGTATAAAGACATTATAAAGTGGTATAAAGATATCCCCTTCATGGCTGAGTATTCAGAGGCTACGACCCCTTCACTGGACCTCTGATAAAAGATCTTTAGAGTCTAGAAAATGCACTTTTTAGCATCGACCGAACCTTTAGAGTTCCCCTGCACCCCATTACCTCACTACCCCCTTTATCTCACAGCACCCATATCTCAGAGACACCTATATCTCACATCCCTCCGTATATCGCAGCACTCCCATATATATCTCCCATATCTCACAGCACCCCCATATATATCCCCCATATCTCACAGCACCCCATGTATTACACACACCCATATCTCAAGAGACTCCTACATATCACAGCTCCCCCCTCATATATCAGCCCCCAGCTCTTTGTTTCATTGCCACCCTCATTACAAGGCCATCCCCAACGCTCACTCACCATATTGTAGCCTTCATGTCACAGCCCTTCTCATATATCAGCCCCTCATATCTGAGCCCAATATCACATCCCTTCATGTGTCATTGCCCCTCATTACAGAGCCGATCCCAAATCTCACCCCCAATATTTCCATATGCAATGGCAGCGAGGCGCAGTCCTGATCAGCACCACATAGGCTATGTGGCCATATTTTGGCCCATATTTTAATAATTGTCTCACTATGTTCACGTATAGACTCTAGGTGCTTTCTTTCTTTTCCCTTTTCAGAGTGAACATATCTTTCAGTGAATTAGCCTAGTTGTTGGCTAGGAGCTCTGTAAGCTAGTGCTGGCTTAAACCAGTAGCCTATGGCAGCCTTCCAGGCAGGAGGCACCCATTGAGGTCCTAGCAAGCAACTGCGGCCCCCGTGACACATAGGCGCCCATCCTTACGACCCCGTACGACAGTGAGCGCAGAAGGTGCTCATTGCGCTGGTGGAGTTGAGCACCGTAGGCGCTCATCCCTCCGACCCGCGGGACTACACATCAACAGAAATCTCAATTACACAATTCACAATGCGAGATGCGTAGCACTTTAAAAAAATACAGTGGAAAAATTACGGCCCGTGACACTATGCAAAAAGGAAAGCAGGATTTAGAAAAAAAAAATACAAGGTCAAAAAAACATTAAGTTAACGGCCGAACCGCGCACATACAAAAACAACAAAATCACAAAGAGAATAAAAAAACATAAAAAAACATCACACACACCACGAGGGGACAGCCAGGATGTCTGGGAGTTAGAAGTTAACGTCCGAACCGTGCACATCCGAAAAAAAGAAACAAAAAACACAAAGAAAATAAAAGTAACAAAAAAATTAACCTCACACACAGCAAGGGGGATGGACAGGCAGGACGCTCAGAGGACCAAAAGTACATGATCAGAGAGGCTCGCGATGAGCGCCGAATCTAACCAGTTGATAATGCAAAATATATAAAAGATTATATAAAAAATTGATGCTGCTGAAATATAGAGGAAAATTACTATTTTAGTAAAAATGTTTTCATTTTAACCACTAAGTAAAATCTTGATAAATTATTGATGATGTAAACAACTGGAATAAAGTCTTCTATATGTATAAAAATGTAGCGAATTCCTTTGTGTAACTGACAATATAATCAAAATGAAAAAAGACACTCGAAATGAGTTTTGGTATCTAGGATTTTAGAATGTGCAGGTCAACATAACTAATGAATATATTTTAGTGTCTACTTTTGTTTGTTCATATCAGTAACAAAAATTATACTTATGTTTAATCAATCCCATTATGAATATTTAACCTGCATAATATTTTTTATTCTTTAAATTTTTTGACAGGGGATTGTTTATGTTGCTTGATGAACATCAATATTTCCCATATTTAATGAATAAACCTCTTTTGACAATAGTCTAATAATTCCATATGATATTGTTGTTCTTCAATGTGTAATTTTAAATCAATTAAATGATAAATATTATCAGCATTAAGAAGTATGATGGAAGCGCTCAGTATATTTATGGGTTATAAATACCCAACATATACCATTGCTGTTTGGCCTGGTATTACAGTATATCTGATATTTGAAAGAAACATTGCCAAACTAAGACTGATAATCAATTGCCAGTTTGGATCCACTGTTTGACGGGCGTCCGTATAACTGTCCCTGACTGACAATACAGCTGCATACAAGAAAAAAAAAAAAAAAGAGACTCATACATTTGATATTAGATAATTAGAAATATTAGAAATAGATGCAGTGAAAATCGATAGCTGAATATATCAACGTTGTTACAAATGAAGACCATAAGACATACATCAGCTTATAATGACATCATCAAGCATCAACACTAACATCCTGACAACCGTTTCTCACTTCCAGTGGCTTATTCATAGCAGGATGTATAGGTTCTGCACACAGGACAGGTTAACCAGATTCAAGGAAAAGCTGCAGATTCGCAGACCAATTTACCAGGTTCCAGGACAAGTTGCAGAATTCCTGATTAAAAATAAAAATAAAGGCCTTCTTTATAAATGAAACACACCAAGCATTTGTGTCCAAAACAGAGCATAAACTTTATTTTTTGGTACATCATTTTATAGTTTTTTTCCCCAATCAGCAGCGTGCCATTTGCTAAGGAAATCACACATTTCACGCCTCGTGCACCCTTTGATTTACTCCCACATGGGCTAGGATTATTCCCAAAGACCCTGTGAACCCAGGATGTCTGGAGGAAGGGTTGCAGCTTAGCATGAGTGGGGGACCATAGATATAGGGTGTGTGCAGTCCTAGGTTCTTGGGGTGAAGGTCTCCCTTAAAGTGTTACAAATCCAAAAATATTTTATTAGTCCAAGGCATTAGTTACAACCCAAAACCCATTCTACACAAATTAATTCTCCTATTAATGAAAAACGTATTCTAGGCTCAAATATTGGTAGATGTTAGGGGTTAAGGGCAAGCAACCAGAGCTTGGGGAAAACATCATTCAACATAATCTGTGGAATTCTCTACCAAAAGAGGTGGTGACAGCGGATTTGATAGATAACTTTAAAAGGGCACTGGATTTATTTCTAATTACAAAGGGCATTCAGAGTAATCCTGGATAATTAGAGAGACAGTATTGATCCAGGGTGGAATCCGATCACTTGTACCTGGGGTCCTCTGGATCAATTAATTAACAACTTATCCACATATTGCAGATCAGAGGAGATCTTAAAAAGGTTGAACTTGATGGACTGAAAGTATTTTTTCAACCTCAATTAGTATGTAACTATGTAACATAGAAAGTCAACAGTGATAAAGTATTTCAAAGAGGTCCTTTTGACGATTATAATAGCCCCTTTGATTCATCTGGCTATGTGGCTAATGTCCATCACAGTCCAGTTATCAGACCCGAATATCCAAGAGTCCTAGAGGTCGTGAAATTCTCATATGCTGTTTAATGTCTAGTAAAGTACAGCAGAAATTTGTGGGAGCCCTATGTGAGAGAACATAGTGAGTGAAATATATTCAATATGAACCAGCCATTAATCAGTGCATGATCACAATAGGGCTCCCACTGACCACATGCTGCTATACTGCACCAATCACACACAAGGCCATGATGCACACAATAGAGCTCCTACTGATCACACAATGAACACAGAGAGTTCTAGTCTTACTGAAAAATTTATTTGGGGCTTAACACCACTTACTAATCAAAAGTTGCTTTTTTTCTAAAAATGAAACTTAATCAATAACAGCGCTGCATAAAATATTTAGCACCAAAAAAACACGGAATTTCTGAAGGCACAATTTCTTGATATCCCTAAGCTGACTCTTTCCTTTTAAATTCCAACAGGGCACCACTTTCCTGATATCCCATGGCTTACTCATTCCACAGAAGTAGGATTAGGAATATTAAATTCTACTTCATTTTCAGGATACTCTAAATACCCTACTGGGGAACTAGATTGGTAAAACCAAATTAAAAACAGTTTTGTCTCTGTACTGCTATATCATCACAAAAGTAACCCTAACCTCAAAAAAATTGCTTAATATAGCTTAAAATATGCATAAAAATAGCTTAGTTTTAAATTGCACCTCATATGAGACTTCTATTACAGCCTAATGACCGTTTCCCCGCATCCAAGCAGTTTCTTCAAAGGCAAACTACTTAATGCTGCACCGCGGCATGCACAGGAGTATTTAAACCCTATTTGAATTTGTCACATCAGTAACATGACACTTGCAAGAAGAGGGGTGCGTTCCCTTTCCCATAACTATTGGGTATCTATTAATTAGAGGCTGGGTTATAATAGTCTAACACTGCCCAGTTTGTAACGGACATAGCTATCATTGTGTTGAAACAACATACATTCTGAATTACACTTTAAGAGCCAGTAGGCTCAGACATCTTGGAGAGCAAAGGTAGATGGACCCTAGGATGCCTTGATAATAACAAGGCTGCAAGAAGTATGCAACTGAACTATTCAAAATTCTACAAGATGATGCTGTGAAAGTGATGCTTGCATTATGCCAACAAATTTGGAAACCTCAACAATGGCCAATAGAGTAGAAAAGATCAGTCTACATCCCAGTCCCCAAAATGGCACTGCCAAAGAATGCCCCAATTATTGAACAATTGTACTAATTTCACATGCCAGCAAGGTCCAACAAGCTCGACTCCAACAAAATATGGACCTGGATCTATTAGATGTGAAAGCCGGTTTCCGCAGAGGAAGAGGCACAAGAGACCAAATTGCCAATATCCGATGCATAAGAGAGAAAGCAAGAGTTCCAGAAAAGCATTTAGTTCTGCTTCATAGACTATTCTAAAGCCTATTTACTGTGTGGATCACAACAAATTATGGTAAGTTCTTAAAGAGATGGGAGTACCAGATCATCTCATCTGCCTCTTGAAGAATCTGTATGTGGACCAAGAAGCCAGACATGGTTCAAGATCGGTAAAGGGGTGCAACAAGATTGTGTATTGTTAACTCACTTATTCAAATAAAGTACATCATGCATAAGGCCGGGTTGGATAAATCCAAAGCCGGAATCAATATTGTTGGAAGAAATATCAACAACCTCAGGTACGCCGATGATACTCGTTTGATGACTGAAAGTGAGGAGGAACTAAAGGACCTATTGATGATGGTAAAAGAAGAGATGGCAAAAGCTGGCCTGCTGCTCAACGTTAAAAAGATGAGGATCATTGCAAATGGCAATATCAGTTCCTGGCAAACAGATGAGGAAGAAGTGGAGAAAGAAAATTTCCTGGGGTCCTATGTCTCTTCAGAAGGTGACTATAGTCATGAAATTAAAATATTTTGTTTCTGTGGAGGAAAGCTATGGCATGCTTGGACAAGCTGGTAAAACGTAAACATATTGTATTATATTATCAAAAAAGGCCCGCTTAGTTAAAATTATGGTATTCCCAGTAGTAATATACGGATGTAAGATCTGGACCATAAAGAAGTCTGAGCACTGTAGAAATGATGCCTTTGAATTGTGGTGTTGGCGAAAATTCTTTGAAATGCAAAAAGATTCAATAAATCAGCACTTCAGGAAATCAAGACAAACGACTCACTAGAAGGTTTGATTATGACACTGAAGAGCAAACCTGGCCATATCACGATATGGAAGGATTCCCTAGAGAAGACTCTGGTGCTGGGAAAGATTGAAGGCACGAATAGAAGGGGACGACAGAGGCTGAGATGGATAGATGAGTTAACTAAAGCAATGACCATGAACTTGATGGAGCTAAGAGGGGCAGTAGCTGAGAGATGTACCTGACATGCTGTGTTCCAAAAAAGTAACGGAGCATCGGATGCAACAATCGCAATAGCTAATTGCATATTCAAAAAGGCTTCGGAGTGTTCCAACTTTCTGATAACGTCGACATAAATAAAATTGGAAATACACATCACATGCTAGTTGTTATAATAATAGCATTTAATGCAAATTATCATTTGTGATAATTTGGCGCATCTATTTAAAACATTTATACAACCCAATTATCTCTGATTTAAATTGCTATATAGTTAGACTCATAGTTTCATTTTTTTTGTATTTAAACAATGGATGCACCATCAGACTTTAAACATGACAGCATTTGCAATACAAAATTACTATAAGGGTATTTCTCTTTTTTTGACTGTTTCTTAAGTCAAGTCTGACAAAATTATATACAGTGGAATTATGATGTGTTTCACTCACATATCAAATGGAACTATACAATTGTAATGGTTTATTAATAGTGATTTAGCTTAGGGATATCAAGAAATTGTGCCCTCAAAACCCTTTGAAATTACTGGTGTTTTTGGTGCTAAATATTTTACGCGGTGTTGTTATTGATTAATAAAGTTTCCTTTTTTTACAGAAAAAAAAAAACTTTCGATTACTGAAATAAAATGCCACATTAAGAACATGCATACTATTATTAAATGAATTTAAACTAGTACAAACTAGTTCCCTAGTTAACACTTCACAGACACTCAGTGAATATTTTTGGGATGGAAAGCGTCTCCCCTTTTTAAAATTCAAAAATAAACTTGGTATTTCAACTTTTTGTTGGTTAACATATGAACTAATTAAACTATGGGCACACAAGCAAACAGATAATAACGTTTTTGGCAATCGGTTGAACTCCGTTGAATTGCTTGTTCAAAAAAATGGATTTCTCCCACCTTGTATCTAAATGTTTCCATATTATATGATCTAACATTGAAAGAACTAAGTCTGCTTCTTTGATGCTGTGGGAGCAAGACTTCACCACCTCAATTTCCCTAAGTAGCTGGGAAAAAGCATTCAGAGCTACTAACAAATTTATAAAAAATGCTGCCCTAAGGGAGGTATACTTCAAAGGTTTAAACAGATGGTTTATAGTCCCTCTCAAAGTATATCAAATCTCCCATGACATCAAAGATGAACTTTGTTGGAAAAACTGTGGGGTATTGGCAACCAATTTCATATATGATGGGAGTGTCCTCTAATTAACTCCTTATGGGTTGAGTGCTTTGAATCTATCTCTACAACACTGAAAAGGAGTATTTGTCTATTTCATATCTTCTTTGACGCTCTTAAAACCAGAGAACTTGTGTTTTTCATTCAAATCTGTACTACAGTCAGATCTGCCATTATTATCAGATGGAAACAACCCAACCCTCCTAGTTGGGCTGAAATCTTTAAAAAAAATGTACTATACTAGAGATTTAGAAAACCTCTATGAATCCGGTAAAATTATTAATCAACACAAATCTAAATGGTTGGTTTGGGATTCTATCGTGGAACCTTGAATGTTTAAACAACTTTTTCAGATGAGACCCTTATTAGGGCACTATTACAGCTTATGAATGTGGTGTGAATGAGGCTATATCTGTTTTTTTTTTTTGCTACTGTATAATAATTTGTTATACTTTTGTTTAATTATCAGGCATAGCCTTGTCTGTCTGTTTTTTTGTATTTTTTGTATTGTTGTCATTTGAAATATATATAAAAAAAAAGAACATGCATATGGTTATTCTCCTGTATGACTTCTCATATGTTGATTGAGATATGAGGCTCTACTGAAACATTTCCCACAATCAGAACATGCAAACGGCCGTTCTCCTGTATGAGTTCTCTTATGCATATTGAGGTGTGATGCCTGACTGAAATATTTCCCGCATTCAACACATGCAAATGGTCTTTCACCTGTGTGAGTTCTCTTATGAATTTTGAGCTTTGAGGCATGAGTAAAACATTTCCCACAATCAGAACATGCAAATGGTCTTTCTCCTGTGTGAACTTTCTGATGATCATTGAGATTTGACAACCTACAGAAACATTTCCCACATTCAGAACATGCAAATGGTTTTTCTCCTGTGTGAGTTTTCTCATGGTTATTGAGACTTGATAGTTGACTGAAACATTTCCCACACTGAGAACATGCAAATGGTCTTTCTCCTGTGTGCGTTCTCATATGAACCTTGAGATTCGATGCTAGACTGAAACATTTCCCACATTCAGAACATGCATATGATTTTTCTACTGTATGAAGTCGCTTATGTCTTTGAAGGTTTTCATTCCTGGTAAACCCTTTCCCACACTCAGAACATACAAATAATGTTTCTCCTATTTGTTGTTTCATGCAACTCTGGTTTATGGCCTTGTAACCGTGTAAAACACTGAAATCTTTCCTTATACAATCTGGTGAAAGAAGGGAAGCTTGGTGCTCCACACACATATTCCTTGACACATCTGTTGGAAACAAAAAACATCCAGAGTAAATTATTTTACAATTATATTAAAAGAAGCGATACCATGCTTTTAGATCTAAATAACTAAACATTTCTAGCACCTATAGCTAAATAAAGCCAACTAAGATCAATCTGCAGCTAATAAATTGCTGTTTGTCCAGATAGTTAGATAATTATATAATACTCTTTATGAATATACAGAATATTTAATAATGTACAAAAAAGCCTAAAAAGATTATGGATGTCTCCTCAGTGCAGTGCAGTCTGAGCGTATTGATTTCTTGGAATATTTAACAGATAATCTGATATATACATAAATGACCAGGACTCAAAGAAAGGTTTTGTGTGAAAAACAAGTGTATATTATTCCGGTATTTTTCCATTGTTCTTTATGTTTTAAACTATTTTGTGGTTCTGCCCATTTTATATAAACCACAGCTCTTCAACCAGAATAATTTCCTCCATGAGGACACGGAGGTGAAAGAAATCCAAACCAGACAAGTCTTACAGAGCTAATCACAACTGCTTGTGTTGCTTGAGAAGAAGAGGTGGAGCCGTCTTCATAATCACATAACTCATGATTTTAAGAAACATAATCATATAACAAACTTTGCTTTTCAGTAGGATGCCTCCTGTAATGTTACATACAAGGGAATAAAACTGAGCTTATTTCCAACCTCAGAACTGTAATGTGTTGCAGTATTATTTTCTGTAGGCTACTGATAGGAGGATGGTCTCCGCCCCTTGTGACTCACACTGCTGTCACTCACCTGCACAGAGGTCTGAACAGATTTCCACCTGGTGAATATCCAGATCATCTTGCTCATCCTCCTCTTTCTTAATAACTGATATTGTGTCCATGTTTCCACTATGAAGACCTAATGTGGACAGTAGAATATTGAGAGAGTTTACATTTATCAGCATAAATGTTTTGGTCTATCTAATGATCACATTGACTGTATAAAATATGATACCATTACATTAAGATGACAAGGAAAAATCTATTCTTACTAAACACATCTGAGCTGTAGATAATTGAGCTTGAAAGTTTGGGCATTTTAATCATATATTACATTGAACATTCATCACACATACTTAATTAATTATTATTACTGACTGCTGCTGGTGGGTAAGAATTGTTGCTTGACTTGAAAAAAAAAAAAAAAAAACTTTTGTGTTTGTGTTCTGTAATAAACTGTATTTTTTAAATAACACTGATTTGATAAAATACTTTAAATTACAAATAATTGTAAATTATTCCATATCTGGAACATCTCAAATGTTTTTAATTAGTTTTATTGCTCATCTTCTCTCATATCTGTTAGCCATTCAATCATATCCAATTTTCTGTGACCCTATGGGCTACAGTACTGAAGGACACATCTGTCCCAGCTACTGTCTCTCTGAGCACCATCAAGCTTATGCTCATTGCTTCAATGACCTGATATATCCATCTCTGCCTCTGTTGTCCTCTTCTCTCGTGTGCCTTTAATCTTTCCCAGCTTCAGAATCTTCTCTAGTAATCCTGTCCTCTTGAGCTTAAACCTCATGATAAAACCTTCCCAGTGGACAGTTTGTCTTGATTTCCTATAGTATTGATTGATTGGATCTTTGTGCAGCCCAAGGGACTCTAAGCAGTTTTCTCCAACAGCACAATTCAAAGGAGTCAATCGATGCTCAGCCTTAATTATCGTCCAGCTCTCATATCTGTAGGTTAATACTGGGTATACCATAGCTCTAACTATGCGGATCTTTGTGATAGTGATATATATATATATATATATATATATATATATATATATATATATATATATATATATATATACTTTTTAATAGATTATCCATTCTTGCCATAGCTTACCTCCCCAGAAGCAAACGTCTTTTAATTTTATGGCTGCAGTCACCATCTGAAGAGATCGTGCAGCACAGAAAAATAAAATCTGTCACTGCCTCCACTTCTCCATCGTTTTTTCAGGAGCTGAAATTGCTGTTTCCTATGTACTTAATCTTGTTTAATGCTGAGCAACAGACCAGCTTGTTTATTCTCTTCTTTCAGCCTCATCAATAGAACTTTTAGTGCCCCCTCATTTTTAGTCATCAGAGTAGCATATCTAAGATTGTCCATATTTCTCCCAGGAATATTAAATCTAACTTTGGATTTTTCCAGCCTGGTCTTACGCATGATGTATTCTGCATATAAGTTGTCACACTCATTTCCTGATTTTGAACCATTAAGTTGTTCCATGTTCAGTTCTGACTGTGACTACTTCGTCCACATACAGATTCCTCAAGAAACAGATGAGATGGTTTCTTGCCTTCTCAATTATCCAGAGGATATTGGTAATTTGATATCTTGTGCCTCTGCCTCTGTTAAACCCGACTTGCACATCTGGTAGTTCTCGGTCCATATTGTTGGAGCCGAGCTTGCAGGATCTTAAACATTACCTTGCTGTGATGTGAAATAAGTGCAATTGTGCGATATAGGAACACTCTTTGGCACTGCCTTTTTTGGGATGTAGTCTGACCTTTTCCAGTCTACTGACCATTGAGTTTTCCCAAATTTGTTGGCATAAAACTTTCACAGCATCATCTTCTAGCGTTTTGAACAGACCCATCTCACTTCACTGTCCAAGATGTCTAACTGCCGTTCATTGTAGAAACTACAGAGGTTATCAGTGTTGTTAATGTCCTTCTGGCATATATCTTCTGTATATTTCTTCAACCACTTCTTGAACTGATCTGCTTCTGTTAAGTCCCTACCATTTTTTGTATTTTATCATGTACTCTTTGGTATGAAAGTTTCCTTTGAGATCCCAAATTTTCTTGAAGAGATCTCGTGACTTTCCCATTATGTTATCTTTATCACACCGCTCATAGAATTGTCTTTTCTTGCTATCCTCTGGAATTCTGTATTCAGTTGGAAAAATAGTTTCCTGTCTCCACTACCTTTTGCTTTTCCTTCTTTCCTGAACTACTTTCAAAGCCTCATCAGACAGCAAATTTGCCTTCTTAGCTTTCCTTCTTTTGGGAATATTGTTTGTAAGATTATCAACGAAACGGCAACAAACTTTGGTCCAAAGTTCTTCAGGCATTTGTTCTACCATGTCTAGTCCCTTAAATCTATTCTTTAACTCACCTGCATATTCAGAGAGGATATTATTTATTTCATATCTGCTTAATCTTATTCATTTCTTATGAAGTCAATCTGATTTCTATAATGTCCATCTAGTGCTGTCCATGTGTAGAGTCATCTTGGATGTTGTAAGAGGGCGTTTACTATGAACAGAAAATTAATTCGACAAATTCTACTACTCTCTGACCTGCTTCATTCTGCAGCCCAAACTTGTCCACCATTTCAGGTATCTGTTGGTTCCATACTTTAGCATTCTAATCTCCCACGATGAGAGTAACATTTCTTCTTGGTGTTATACCTATGAGTTGTTGAACATCTTCATAGAACTGGGACAACTTCAGTCTCTTCAGCATCGATAATTGGATCATAGCCTTTGATCACTGATGTTAAATGGCTTGCCTTGCATTAAAATTTAAATAATTCTGTCACTTATTGGGTTGTAGCCGAAGGCTGCTTTGGCCACCCTTTGATTGACTATGGGGCTACACTATTTCTTCTGCGGGATTCTTGACCACAGTAAAAGATCTGGTGGTTATCTGATATAAAATGTCTTATTTTAGACATTTTTGTTTGTTAATTTCCAAGATATTATTATTATTTTTATCCTTTATTTATAACGCGCCAACATATTCCGCAGCGCAATACAGGGGTTAGGTACAAGTATAAACAATACCCCACAATGAAAATAATGGAAGACCCTGTTATTGAGCTTTCAATCTGATATACACTGTGCTTTCCCTTAAGCACCTCACAAGATTAAAACTCGCAAACTTACATTCTAAAGGGTATGGGTGAGGTACAGGAGAGATGCATAGTGAATGAAGAGGCTAAAGATGATAGGCTTTTTTGAATAGATGTGTTTTTAAAGAGATTTTGAAGGATCTGAGGCAGGAAGATAGTCTGGTGGTGCGAGGTAAAGAGTTCCAAAGAATAGGGGCAGCACGTGAAAAGTCTTGAAGCCGGGTTTCTTCTTGTCATCTCATGTTTAACCACATCCAGTTTTGGTACATTGTACTAAAATTCCAGGTTCCGAAATTGAATTGTTCTCTGCAGCAGCAGACTTTACTTTCTCCTTTAGACACATCTGCAGCAGGACACCCTCTCGACTCTGGCCTAACCATGTCGTGAGATCTGGTGCTACTTGTACTTGCCCTCTGCTCTTCGTTAGCAATGTGGTAGTCACCTTCTGACCTGAGGGACTCATCTTCCGATGCTATATCAATAGGTCTCTGGTTGTGCCTGTCCATAAAGTTTTCTTAGCATTGTTACAGGAGTGGGTTGCAGTTTCCTTCTCCAGTGGAGCTCTCTGCCATGACCTGCCCATCTTGGTTGACCCTGCATGGTATACCTCAAAAATTAATTGAAGTGCACATGCCCCTTTACTACGTGGACCTGTACTAAGGAGCTCAACTTAGATCTGTGGTTCTGACCAAGTGTAGCTTGTGGCCATAAAGTCTAAAAATAATGGGTTGGCTGTCACAGAACAAATTCAAGTCACGGATAAGTTTCTTATTCAAGTGCACCATGGACTAATATTTGTATAAAACAGGACAAATAGTCAGTTCCAAATACACCTGTAGTGGTACAATATTAAGACACTTCAGAGTAGTCTGCCAAGTATTTATAGGTGTAGAAATATATGCTGCATGCAAACCTGTATAAACCTATTAAGTAACAGTTGTGCAATGAGACAATGCAACTAGATTAATTAAGAAAACTGAGAACATACATGGACTCAAGTGAATATCACCAGATCCCAACCCAGCCGGTAAAGGTAGAAGAACTGTTGGGGCTATTACAGACTCACCAGCTATTGTCATAACTATAACTATCCTCTAAAAAACACTCTACTATATTAAAGAACAAATCTGTTGGGGAAGGAAAAAACTCTCTGGTTGTGTATATGGGTGAACTGTTTAATGTGAAATATGTAACTGCGGGGGATTCAGAAGTAATAAAGTATGTTTGTTTAAGACTGGGCTCCACGCCCCAGCGGGTCAATCATAGAATGGCCCTGTCAAATTGCCACTGTGATTTAATGGGACAGAGCTTGTGATCCCTGCAGCAAGGCACCATAAAATGAATGGTGTTCCACATATAACATTATCACAGTTATCCCTGTATAAATAATGTATCACTCACCTTCACTGATATTTACAGGAATTTCCTCCTCTTTAATCTGCCGGGGACTCCTCATATTTGTCTCTTCTTCTTGATCAAACTCCGAGACAACTGATGGTGTCACTTTGTCACTGTCTGTACAAATAAACATGAGACGGTCACACGCTGGGATTTGTTACATGTCTTTATGGTCTGTACAAATAAACATGAGACGGTCACACGCTGGGCTTTGTTACGTGTCTTTATGGTCTGTACAAATAAACATGAGACTGTCACACGCTGGGATTTATTACATGTCTTTATGGTCTGTACAAATAAACATGAGACGTTCACACGCTGGGATTTGTTACATGTCTTTATGGTCAGTACAAATAAACATGAGTTGGTCACACGCTGGGATTTGTTACACGTCATTTATGGTCAGTACAAATAAACATGAGATGGTCACACGCTGGGATTTGTTACAGGTCTTTATGGACAGTACAAATAAACATGAGATGGTCACACACTGGGATTTGTTACATGTCTTTATGGTCAGTACAGAACAAGGGGCAGATATTGTGGGGGCTTCAGAACTGGCAAATCTCATATTATCATACAAACAACAGAGATTGTAAAATAACCAGATAAATATTATACATTTATACCAGACTAGTATAGGTCACCCATATACATTACATTATAACAATCCCCACCAGATCATCACCTGGTCTCTGTGACTCGGTATAAAGTCAATCTTACTGCTCCATGTTTGTGTAGACACAGAGATGATATTATTTTATTTCTTCTCATTTGTACATAATAAGTCTTATCCGGCCATACAATTATACAGCATTTTACTCTCAAGAAATTCACAGAAAAAAAAGTGTCTTTAAAATGGCAAATGAACGATCCAAGTTTTTAAATGGTTTGTAGGTAAACAAAATAGCCATTAAATGATATACATACAAGTGCTATATAATTTTTTTTTAAATGTATTTTTTTCTATAGTGTAGTGCCTCCTGGTGCCCCCACCATGGCCTAATCAATCATGGACCCCTGACTACCCCTTTGCCTCCTTGGCCCGACCCCCAGCCTGATATTGGTGTGTGCCTCTTTAAAACAAGAGCATATATACTGAGGCAATAAGAGATGGCAGTGTGGCGCATCTCAGCAAGCTGGGGTTGTGTATAAATGTACAGGGGGATAAGTTCTGCTAGGTCGGTCAGAGGGATGGGGGCTATGTGAGGTGGGTACTGAAAGTGGTTGTGTATATATAGACTCACTATAGATATATACCCACTACCTCCTCACTAATTTATTTATATATATATATATATATATATATATATATATATAAATATGTATGTATATATTTATATATAAACTCACTATAGATAGAGATATATACCCATACCTTCCACAGTATATATACACACTAACTATTGATATAGATTTAGGAAATAATAAAAAATAATCCCATACACCGGATGCTTATTGTGATATTTATTCAGATTTTTATTACACATTTCTCAAAATACATTATTAATGCAATATTCCTAAATCAGAGCATGAACACAAATACATTATTCTTTACTAGCGAATTGCCCGTCAAAAAAATTACAGGCATAAAATTGTAAGCCAGGCAATGCTGTTTGCCAATGTGAGGCTTTTGCTTCTCTGGGCACCTTTAGTGCTCATTCGAACCTTTCCTCCCTCCTACTGTACGAGCCACTCATTGCAGGGTTCATTAACCTGCAAGTTTTGTGCTTGGGAATGCCATGTGTCTCTTTCCAGCATCACCCCCTGTGTGTTTCTCTTCTGTCTGTCGGCTGACTGTTTGTGGGGGGGTGGGGCGCTGATTGACGTTTGTTTTATTTTTAAAGTCCCGAGTGCCTGGCGTTGTTGGTGTAAGTGCTATTGTCTTTGCCGTCATGTATTTTCTAAGTCCCGCGTGCCTGGTGTTGTTCGTGTAAGTGTTACTATCTTTGCCGTCGTGTATTTTCTAAGTCCCGTGTGCCTGGCTTTGCTCAGCCTTGTTTTCATCCAGTTTCAGAAATGTTTATGTTTTTCGTCCGCCAGTTTTTTTTGGTTAGCCGATTGTCGAGTGACGAAACACGTCAAATAAGGCTCAAAATCGCCTGCAACCTCACTCTCATGCTTCCTGGCTCTCCCCCTGTGCTGTGTGTGAGTGTGTTTTTATGTTTTCTTTATTATTTTCCTTGTTTTTGATATGCGCGGTTCGGCTGTTAAATTTGTTTCTTTCCGAGGTCGTATTCCACCCCCCCCCCACTGTGCTTGCATGTGTGACTGGCCCTCTGGCTGCAATGAGCGATTTCGGCTGCCAGTGCTGCCCGGCTGCTTAATTGCTCATTTCAGCCTATGTCTGAGTGCTTCAATGCCTCAACTACTAGCCTTGTGAGGCTCGCAGGAGCGCCTTCAGCGCTCATTTCAGCCTAAATCCTGCATGCTTCAATGCCTCAACTGCTCGCCTTGCGAGATTTGCAGGGCAATGAGAGCCTTTGGCGGTCATTGCCTAAATCCTGCGAGCTCGGAAGGCTTTAATGTCTCAACGGCTCGCCTCGCTTTGCAAGGCTCACTGTTGCGTTACTCTGGGCCGCAAACGGCTCGCCTCGCTTTGCAAGGCTTGCAAGTATGACAACAAATCTCAGTTTGACAACTATTGTATGTGATTATCACTCACCTGTACAGGGATCTGAATACTGAATAGACTTCTCATCTCTCTCATATTCTCCTTCCTCATTAATTAACTCAGGATACAGATTTTCATCTTGGGGTCCTGTTAGTCACAAGAGAGAGAAGCCTCTGGATTTGTAAAGATTTACACAATTATCTGACATTAAATATATACAAAAACGGATTCAGAGTGTAAATATACATATACTGTATATGTATGGAAGTGGAAGAGCTTTACTTTAATTGATGGTAAATGGGGGAAACAATTGCAGCATGCATGAGAGAACAGCACTGCTTTTTGGTGCCTGCTGATCAATAGCTGCTGATGTCTTATATTCAGCTCTTTGTTTTAAACCTTGGAGACAACTGGAGGCTTCACATCTAAAGGTCCTACCCTTAGTTACACATATAATATCTATCCCAGTCCCTGTATAAATAATGTATCACTCACCTTCACTGATATTTACAGGAATTTCCTCCTCTTTAATCTTCCGAGGACTCCTCATATTTGGTGTCACTTTGTCACTGTCTGTACAAATAAACATGAGACGGTCAGACACTGGGATTTGTTACATGTCTTTATGGTCAGTATAAATAAACATGAGACAGTGACGCGCTGGGATTTGTTACATGTCTTTTACGGTCTGTACAAATACACATGAGACAGTCACACACTGAGATTTGTTACATGTCTTTATGGACAGTAGAGAACAAGGGAAATATATTGTGGGGGGCTTCAGAACTGACAAATATGACATTATCATACAAATAACAGAGACTGCAAAATAACCAGACAAGAGAACTTCTTGGGTGCCCAATCACTCAGAACCGGCTTGTGGGAGACCTTAAGGAGCGAAGCGGTACCAAACACCAACCGCAGTTCCCACTTTTATCTGCCTACTGGACTAGTAGTATACTTATTCTTGGCACCACCTGAGACCAAAAGAGTAAAGCTATGTATTTAAACTGGCGGCCATTTTATTGCACACTTTGCTGAATCAGCATTTGATTGTATACCTGCCTCGATAAAGTTGTTTTCCTAATCTACCCAACAAACTTGCAACTGCACTGAGGTCATTTGGATAGAGTGAACCTCCATTACAATTATCTTGGCTTAATGCCTAACCTAGGTGCAGATTTTTAATCACACTTCCAAAACACAGCATAGTGTATTTATATAACTTGCACCTAGATTCCATTTGCTGGGTCAAACTTTACTATATGCCTGCAGAGGGCGCCACCTATTGGCATTAGAACATTTCCTCAAAAGGTCCAATCAACTAAATAATCATTGAATTGATCAGGTGCAATCTTTCTTCATATAAAGATTTCAGAATCACCTATTTGTTGCCCTACATTCTGGAGTTAACTATGTAGTTAATATTTTATCTATGGGCTACCGCCTATCTATGTTGCCACAGCCTCAGGGAGTCACCTTGATTTTTCAGTCTAATGTGAAACCGTTTCAGTCAGTAAAGTGCACATTCCTAACAGGAACAGGAAATAACTCTTGCTTCACTTCTCTAGACAAGATGGGAAACGCTAAGAAAAGACTACCATCCATAAGTGGATTCAGATGAGAAGGAGATACTGGACTAACGTGAACTTATTCAGATTTCTCTATGGTAAAATTTGATAAAATGTTACAATCCCGCTTGTCCCTATCGGTAAACGAAATAAAGCATGATATCCTCAACCTAGGGCAGCATACTCATATCTTAGAAACAATTACTGATCAATTGGTTGAGTCACAAACCCATGACCGGGCTGAAATAACAGCTAATGCTCCCCCGCTGTCGTACTTGACAATGCTAATTACTCATTGGCAGAAATGTTTTTTTTCTCAAGATACAATATTTCGGGGCTCGTGATGACCTTAACTGGCTTGCAGGGGGGAGAGGCTCAAAACAGCTGACGGTCACAGGCTTCAAAAAAAGGGATTTAACTGCCGCCATTTTTTTTCAAACCTGTAACTCGGAAGCCGCCGGAAGACCGCCAAAAGACATACATTTATTTAAAAAATAACTTACAACCTCCCAAACTGCTCAGGAGGAGAGGCAGGGAGCCTGTAAGCGAGGTTGCAAACTAATTTGACATTTAATTATCGTTTTTGGGAAGTCTTAAATCAGCTAAGCGGAGAAAAAAATGGCGGCCGAAAGCACGTACATTTTTTTTTTCAAGCCGGTAAATCGGAAACACATTTTGGCCTTGTGGAAAATGAACAATTCCCAAGCCCGCAGATAGTTTCAAACGCATAAATGCAAACAGGAGCACAGAGGTGTGGAAAGGGGGAGGAAAGAGACACAGGGGCGGGAATGGGGTGGAAAGAGACACAGGGGAGGGAGATAAGGGGGGACCCAGGTGAGGGAAGGGGGACAAAGAGACATGGGAGGGAGAGAGTGGGGAGGGGCTCGTGATGAGCACCAAAGGAGCTCATTGTGGGGCTTGCGGCGCCCGAAAGTTGTGCAGGTTGGTGGATGTCTGCAATGAGTGGCAAAGCCGCCCATTGCGAGGCCATAAAGTAGAGCGGGAAGCTCGCAATGAGTGCCAAAGGTGCTCATTACGGGGCCCAAAAGTTGCAAGTAGGTCAAGGCCCCTAAGTGGAGGCCTGTAAAGTTGAGGGGGGGCTCACAATGAGCGCCGAAGGTGCTCATCGCGGGGCACGGGAGTTAGAGGGGCGAGAATGTCGCACTGTGTGGCAAACAGCATTGCCAGGCTTTCCAATTTTATTTCCGTAATTTTTGATGGGCAAGTCGCTAGTTACATATAAACGTCTACATCCCTCAGTTATTTTTTACAATAGTCACACTTTGTCCACGATAAAATTCTTAAATATATGTTCATGTTATATCCTATATTTTTTGCCACTTGTCATCCCACTAAAAAAGGGGGACAGCAATTTTACTGCACATAGACTTCACATTCACAATCAAATAAAAAAAAAACATACTTATATACACACTATACACATACACACATCTCTCTGTATAACATGGCGACTCCTCCTACATTACTATCACTATATCCCGGTATTTGTTCCCGTCTTTCTCCCACTCGCACCTGATAACCAGTCACAGACACAAATAATCCCCTAAATTATCTCCAGATCAATAACTGAAACATTAATACATTAATTTACCTGCTGAGAAATCGGACAAAGAATAGCTCCGGGCCGCCATCTTGGATGAGGAAACGGAAGTGAATAATCACTGCTCTAAACTACAAGTCCCAGAAACCCCTGCAATACAAGCAGTTGCCAATCAGCTTAGCAGAGGGGAGAGTCCGGCGCCCATGATGACGCCGTGTGTATATTACTTAGTCTGCGTCATAACCGGAAAACTGAGCTGTCTCAACTAAGGTATCCCGATTATTTCATTGGTCATATCGTGTTAGATGTTAGTGCTGCCCTATACTGTGTGTATTGTGCAGTATATCTACTGACTGAGACGCCTTCCGGGCTTGTGTTCAGTCACTGGGCTCTGAGCTGGGCCACAGACTGGAGCTGTGAGGAGGAGTATGTGTGTGTCTGTCTGTCTATCTATCTATCTATCTATCTATCTATCTATCTATCTATCTATCTATCTATCTATCTATCTATGAATACGTCTGTCTATGTATCTATAAATATATCTATCTATCGATCTATCTATAAATATGTCTATGTATCTATCTGTGAATATATATGTCTATGTATCTATCTATCTGTAGTGGGGTCCTGTGTGTGTGACTAGAGGGCCAGGTATAACAGGGGGTCCTTGTCTTAGACCAGGACTTTAGGTCAGTGACACAATGACTGATACAATAGCCCAGTATTGAACATATAAATCTTATTATTAAACATATGACAACTATAGTAAATGCTTTAGTAAATCCCCCTGATATTACCTACTTGAGAGTTTTTCTGAGGCCTCATACACCTCCTGTGTCTTAGTGTGATATAGAGGGACATATGGAAATGATGGGTGAGAATCACCGGACCTTCATCAGGAGCTCAGGTAAAGATCGTCTGTAATACTTATAAAAGATACTTGTTTATATATATATATATATATATATATATATGGTAATACAACTTTATGTGGTAAATGCCCAACATATTCATCATAATCAGTGGCAGAGCTAGTGCAGCTCATTGCAGCCTAAGTCCCACGGGTCTCGCAGTTGGGGGGCCTCAAGAGAGAGAGAGAGACTGCAGATGTTATAATGAGGACTAGAGAGGTGTGAGAGACTGGAGATGTTACAATGAGAACCAGAGAGGTGAGAGAGACTGGAGATGTTACAATGAGAACCAGAGAGGTGAGAGAGACTGGAGATGTTACAATGAGAACCAGAGAGGTGAGAGAGACTGGAGATGTTATAATGAGAACCAGAGAGGTGAGAGAGACTGGAGAGATGAGAGAGACTGGAGATGTTATAATGATGAGACTGGAGATGCCGTAGATCTGCTGGAGAAGTTATAATGAGGACTGGAGAGGTGAGAGCTGCTGGTGATGTTATAATGAGGACTGGAGAGGTGAGAGCTGCTGGAGATGTTATAATGAGGACTGGAGTGGTGAGAGAGACTGGAGATGTGATAATGAGGACTGGAGAGGTGAGAGAGACTGGAGATGTTATAATGAGGACCAGAGAGGTGAGAGAGACTGGAGATGTTATAATGAGGACTGGAGGGGTGAGAGCTGCTGTAGATGTTATAATGAGGACTGGAGGGGTGAGAGCTGCTGTAGATGTTATAATGAGAACCAGAGAGGTGAGAGAGACTGGAGATGTTATAATGAGGACTGGAGAGGTGAGAGAGACTGGAGATGTTATAATGAGGACTGGAGAGGTGAGAGAGACTGGAGATGTTATAATGAGGACTGGAGAGGTGAGAGCTGCTGGAGATGTTATAATGAGAACCAGAGAGGTGAGAGAGACTGGAGCTGTTATAACGATGACCTGCGAGGTGAGATCTGCTGGAGATGTTATAATGAGGACTGGAGAGGTTAGAGCTGCTGGAGATGTTATAATGAGGACTGGAGAGGTTAGAGCTGCTGGAGATGTTATAATGAGGACTGGAGAGGTGAGAGAGACTGGAGATGTTATAATGAGGACTGGAGAGGTGAGAGCTGCTGGTGATGTTATAATGAGTACCAGAGAGGTGAGAGAGACTGGAGAGATGAGAGAGACTGGAGATGTTTTAATGATGAGACTGGAGATGCTGTAGATCTGCTGGAGATGTTATAATGAGGACTGGAGAGGTGAGAGCTGCTGGAGATGTTATAATGAGGACTGGAGAGGTGAGAGCTGCTGGAGATGTTATAATGAGGACTGGAGTGGTGAGAGAGACTGGAGATGTGATAATGAGGACTGGAGAGGTGAGAGAGACTGGAGATGTTATAATGAGGACTGGAGGGGTGAGAGCTGCTGGAGATGTTATAATGATAACCAGAGAGGTGAGAGAGACTGGAGATGTTATAATGAGGACTGGAGAGGTGAGAGAGACTGGAGATGTTTTAATGAGGACCTGAGAGGTGAGATCTGCTGGATATGTTATAATGAGGACTGGAGAGGTGGAGCTGCTGGATATGTTATAATGAGGACTGGAGAGGTGAGAGAGACTGGAGATGTTATAATGAGGACTGGAGAGGTGAGAGCTGCTGGAGATGTTATAATGAGGACTGGAGAGGTGAGAGAGACTGGAGATGTTATAATGAGGACTGGAGAGGTGAGAGCTGCTGGAGATGTTATAATGAGGACCTGAGAGGAGAGGTGAGAGAGACTTAAGATGTTATAATGAGAACCGGAGATGTGAGAGAGTCTGGAGATGTTATAATAAGAACCAGAGAGGTGAGAGAGACTGGAGCGGTGAGAGACACTGGAGCTGTTTTAATGAGGACCTGCGAGGTGAGATCTGCTGGAGATGTTATAATGAGGACTGGAGAGGTTAGAGCTGCTGGAGATGTTATAATGAGGACTGGAGAGGTGAGAGAGACTGGAGATGTTATAATGAGGACTGGAGAGGTGAGAGAGACTGGAGATGTTTTAATGAGGACCTGAGAGGTGAGATCTGCTGGAGATGTTATAATGAGGACTGGAGAGGTGGAGCTGCTGGATATGTTATAATGAGGGCTCGAGAGGTGAGAGCTGCTGGAGATGTTATAATGAGGACTGGAGAGGTGAGAGCTGCTGGAGATGTTATAATGAGGACTGGAGAGGTGAGAGCTGCTGGAGATGTTATAATGAGGACTGGAGTGGTGAGAGAGACTGGAGATGTGATAATGAGGACTGGAGAGGTGAGAGCTGCTGGAGATGTTATAATGAGGACTGGAGAGGTGAGAGAGACTGGAGATGTTATAATGAGGACTGGAGAGGTGAGAGAGACTGGAGATGTTTTAATGAGGACCTGAGAGGTGAGAGCTGCTGGAGATGTTATAATGAGGACTGGAGAGGTGAGAGAGACTGGAGATGTTATAATGTGGACCAGAGAGGTGCGAGAGACTGGAGATGTTATGAGGACTGGAGAGGTGAGAGCCGCTGGAGATGTTATAATGAGGACTGGAGAGGTGAGAGAGACTGGTGATGTTATAATGAGGACTGGAAAGGTGAGAGAGACGGAAGATGTTATAATGAGAACCGGAGAGGTGAGAGAGACTGGAGATGTTATAATGAGGACTGGAGAGGTGAGAGAGACTGGAGATGTTTTAATGAGGACCTGAGAGGTGAGAGCTGCTGGAGATGTTATAATGAGGACTGGAGAGGTGAGAGAGACTGGAGATGTTATAATGTGGACCAGAGAGGTGCGAGAGACTGGAGATGTTATGAGGACTGGAGAGGTGAGAGCCGCTGGAGATGTTATAATGAGGACTGGAGAGGTGAGAGCTGCTGGAGATGTTATAATGAGGACTGGAGAGGTGAGAGAGACTGGAGATGTTATAATGAGGACTGGAGAGGTGAGAGAGACTGAAGATGTTATAATGAGAACCAGAGAGGTGAGAGAGACTGGAGATGTGATAATGAGGACTGGAGAGGTGAGAGCTGCTGGAGATGTTATAATGAGGACCGGAGTGGTGAGAGAGACTGGAGATGTTATAATGAGAACCGGAGTGGTGAGAGAGACTGGAGATGTTATAATGAGAACCGGAGAGGCGAGAGAGACTGGAGATGTTATAATGAGGACTGGAGAGGTGAGAGAGACTGGAGATGTTATAATGAGAGCTGGAGAGGTGAGAGAGACTGGAGATGTTATAATGAGGACCGGAGTGGTGAGAGAGACTGGAGATGTTATAATGAGAACCGGAGTGGTGAGAGAGACTGGATATGTTATAATGAGAACCAGAGAGGTGAGAGAGACTGGAGATGTTATAATGAGGACTGGAGAGGTGAGAGCTGCTGGAGATGTTATAATGAGAACTGGAGAGGTGAGAGAGACTGGAGATGTTATAATGAGGACTGGAGAGGTGAGAGCTGCTGGTGATGTTATAATGAGTACCAGAGAGGTGAGAGAGACTGGAGAGATGAGAGAGACTGGAGATGTTATAATGATGAGACTGGAGATGCTGTAGATCTGCTGGAGATGTTATAATGAGGACTGGAGAGGTGAGAGCTGCTGGAGATGTTATAATGAGGACTGGAGAGGTGAGAGCTGCTGGAGATGTTATAATGAGGACTGGAGTGGTGAGAGAGACTGGAGATGTGATAATGAGGACTGGAGGGGTGAGAGCTGCTGGAGATGTTATAATGAGAACCAGAGAGGTGAGAGAGACTGGAGATGTTATAATGAGGACTGGAGGGGTGAGAGAGACTGGAGATGTTTTAATGAGGACCTGAGAGGTGAGATCTGCTGGAGATGTTATAATGAGGACTGGAGAGGTGGAGCTGCTGGATATGTTATAATGAGGACTGGAGAGGTGAGAGAGACTGGAGATGTTATAATGAGGACTGGAGAGGTGAGAGCTGCTGGAGATGTTATAATGAGGACTGGAGAGGTGAGAGAGACTGGAGATGTTATAATGAGGACTGGAGAGGTGAGAGCTGCTGGAGATGTTATAATGAGGACTGGAGAGGTGAGAGAGACTGGAGATGTTATAATGAGGACTGGAGAGGTGAGAGAGACTGAAGATGTTATAATGAGAACCAGAGAGGTGAGAGAGACTGGAGATGTGATAATGAGGACTGGAGAGGTGAGAGCTGCTGGAGATGTTATAATGAGGACCGGAGTGGTGAGAGAGACTGGAGATGTTATAATGAGAACCGGAGTGGTGAGAGAGACTGGAGATGTTATAATGAGAACCGGAGAGGCGAGAGAGACTGGAGATGTTATAATGAGGACTGGAGAGGTGAGAGAGACTGGAGATGTTATAATGAGAGCTGGAGAGGTGAGAGAGACTGGAGATGTTATAATGAGGACCGGAGTGGTGAGAGAGACTGGAGATGTTATAATGAGAACCGGAGTGGTGAGAGAGACTGGATATGTTATAATGAGAACCAGAGAGGTGAGAGAGACTGGAGATGTTATAATGAGGACTGGAGAGGTGAGAGAGACTGGAGATGTTATAATGAGGACTGGAGAGGTGAGAGAGACTGGAGATGTTATAATGAGGACCTGAGAGGTGAGAGAGACTGGAGATGTTATAATGAGAACTGGAGAGGTGAGAGAGACTGGAGATGTTATAATGAGGACCTGAGAGGTGAGAGAGACTTGAGATGTTATAATGAGGACCTGAGAGGTGAGAGAAACTGGAGATGCTGGAGAGGTGAGAGAGACTGGAGATGTTATAATGATGACCTGAGAGATGAGAGAGATTGGAGATGTTATAATGATGACCTGAGAGGTGAGAGAGACTGGATATGTTATAATGAGGACCTGAGAGTTGAGAGAGACTGGAGATGTTATAATGAGGACTGGAGAGGTGAGAGAGACTGGAGATGTTATAATGATGACCTGGGAGGTGAGAGAGACTGGAGATGTTATAATGATGACCTGAGAGATGAGAGAGACTGAAGATGTTATAATGATGACCTGAGAGATGAGAGAGACTGGATATGTTATAATGAGGACCTGAGAGTTGAGAGAGACTGGAGATGTTATAATGAGGACCTGAGAGGTGAGAGAGACTGGATATGTTATAATGAGAACTGGAGAGGTGAGAGAGACTGGAGATGTTATAATGAGGACCTGAGAGGTGAGAGAGACTGGAGATGTTATAATGAGGACCTGAGAGGTGAGAGAGACTGGAGATGTTATAATGATGACCTGGGAGGTGAGAGAGACTGGAGATGTTATAATGATGACCTGAGAGATGAGAGAGACTGGATATGTTATAATTAGGACCTGAGAGTTGAGAGAGACTGGATATGTTATAATGAGAACTGGAGAGGTGAGAGAGACTGGAGATGTTCTAACGAGGACCTGATAGGTGAGAGCTGCTGGAGATGTTATAATGAGGGCTGGAGAGGTGAGAGCTGCTGGATACGTTATAATGAGGACTGGAGAGGTGGAGCTGCTGGATATGTTATAATGAGGACTGGAGAGGTGAAAGCTGCTGGAGATGTTATAATGAGGATGGAGAGGTGAGAGCTCCTGGAGATGTTATAATGAGGATGGAGAGGTGAGAGCTGCTGGAGATGTTATAATGATGACCTAAGATGTGAGAGAGATTGGAGATGTTATAATGAGGGCTGGAGTGGTGAGAGAGACTGGAGAGGTGAGAGAGGCTGGAGAGGTGAGAGAGACTGGAGAGGTGAGAGAGACTGGAGAGGTGAGAGAGACTGGAGAGGTGAGAGAGACTGGAGAGGTGAGAGAGACTGGAGAGGTGAGAGAGACTGGAGAGGTGAGAGAGACTGGAGATGTTATAACGAGGATCTGATAGGTGAGAGAGACTGGAGATGTTATAATGAGGGCTGGAGAGGTGAGAGAGTCTGGAGAGGCGAGAGAGACTGGAGATGTTATAATGAGGACTGGAGAGGTGAGAGAGACTGGAGATGTTATAATGAGAGCTGGAGAGGTGAGAGAGACTGGAGATGTTATAATGAGGACCGGAGTGGTGAGAGAGACTGGAGATGTTATAATGAGAACCGGAGTGGTGAGAGAGACTGGATATGTTATAATGAGAACCAGAGAGGTGAGAGAGACTGGAGATGTTATAATGAGGACTGGAGAGGTGAGAGAGACTGGAGATGTTATAATGAGGACTGGAGAGGTGAGAGAGACTGGAGATGTTATAATGAGGACCTGAGAGGTGAGAGAGACTGGAGATGTTATAATGAGAACTGGAGAGGTGAGAGAGACTGGAGATGTTATAATGAGGACCTGAGAGGTGAGAGAGACTTGAGATGTTATAATGAGGACCTGAGAGGTGAGAGAAACTGGAGATGCTGGAGAGGTGAGAGAGACTGGAGATGTTATAATGATGACCTGAGAGATGAGAGAGATTGGAGATGTTATAATGATGACCTGAGAGGTGAGAGAGACTGGATATGTTATAATGAGGACCTGAGAGTTGAGAGAGACTGGAGATGTTATAATGAGGACTGGAGAGGTGAGAGAGACTGGAGATGTTATAATGATGACCTGGGAGGTGAGAGAGACTGGAGATGTTATAATGATGACCTGAGAGATGAGAGAGACTGAAGATGTTATAATGATGACCTGAGAGATGAGAGAGACTGGATATGTTATAATGAGGACCTGAGAGTTGAGAGAGACTGGAGATGTTATAATGAGGACCTGAGAGGTGAGAGAGACTGGATATGTTATAATGAGAACTGGAGAGGTGAGAGAGACTGGAGATGTTATAATGAGGACCTGAGAGGTGAGAGAGACTGGAGATGTTATAATGAGGACCTGAGAGGTGAGAGAGACTGGATATGTTATAATTAGGACCTGAGAGTTGAGAGAGACTGGATATGTTATAATGAGAACTGGAGAGGTGAGAGAGACTGGAGATGTTCTAACGAGGACCTGATAGGTGAGAGCTGCTGGAGATGTTATAATGAGGGCTGGAGAGGTGAGAGCTGCTGGATACGTTATAATGAGGACTGGAGAGGTGGAGCTGCTGGATATGTTATAATGAGGACTGGAGAGGTGAAAGCTGCTGGAGATGTTATAATGAGGATGGAGAGGTGAGAGCTCCTGGAGATGTTATAATGAGGATGGAGAGGTGAGAGCTGCTGGAGATGTTATAATGATGACCTAAGATGTGAGAGAGATTGGAGATGTTATAATGAGGGCTGGAGTGGTGAGAGAGACTGGAGAGGTGAGAGAGGCTGGAGAGGTGAGAGAGACTGAAGAGGTGAGAGAGACTGGAGAGGTGAGAGAGACTGGAGAGGTGAGAGAGACTGGAGATGTTATAACGAGGATCTGATAGGTGAGAGAGACTGGAGATGTTATAATGAGGGCTGGAGAGGTGAGAGAGTCTGGAGAGGTGAGAGAGTCTGGAGATGTTATAATGAGGACTGGAGAGCTGAGAGAGGCTGGAGATGTTATAATGAGGACCTGAGAGGTGAGAGAGACTGGAGATGTTATAATGATGACCTGAGCGGTGAGAGAGACTGGAGATGTTATAATGAGGACTAGAGAGGTGAGAGAGACTGGAGATGTTATAATGATGACCTGAGAGGTGAGAGAGACTGGGTATGTTATAATGAGGACCTGAGAGTTGAGAGAGACTGGAGATGTTATAATGAGGACTGGAGAGGTGAGAGAGGCTGGAGATGTTATAATGAGGACCTGAGAGGTGAGAGAGACTGGAGATGTTATAATGATGACCTGAGCGGTGAGAGAGACTGAAGATGTTATAATGAGGACTAGAGAGGTGAGAGAGACTGGAGATGTTATAATGATGACCTGAGAGGTGAGAGAGACTGGGTATGTTATAATGAGGACCTGAGAGTTGAGAGAGACTGGAGATGTTATAATGAGGACTGGAGAGGTGAGAGAGACTGGAGATGTTATAATGAGAACTGGAGAGGTGAGAGCTGCTAGAGATGTTGTAATGATAACCAGAGAGGTTAGAGAGACTGGATATGTTATAATGAGTACCTGAGAGGTGAGAGCTGCTGGAGATGTTATAATGAGGATGGAGAGGTGAGAGCTGCTGGAGATGTTATAATGAGGATGGAGAGGTGAGATCTGCTGGAGATGTTATAATGAGGACTGTAGAGGTGAGAGCTGCTGGAGATTTTATAATGAGGGCTGGAGAGGTGAGAGCTGCTGGAGATGTTATAATGAGGACTGGAGCTGTGAGAGCTGCTGGAGATGTTATAATGAGGGCTGGAGAGGTGAGAGCTGCTGGAGATGTTATAATGAGGGCTGGAGAGGTGAGAGCTGCTGGAGATGTTATAATGAGGGCTGGAGAGGTGAGAGCTGCTGGAGATGTTATAATGAGGGCTGGAGAGGTGAGAGCGACTGGAGATGTTATAATGAGGGCTGGAGAGGTGAGAGAGACTTGATATGTTATAATGATGACCTGAGAGGTGAGAGAGACTGGAGATGTTATAACAAGTACTGGAGAGGTGAGAGAGACTGGAGATGCTGGAGAGGTGAGAGAGACTGGAGATGTTATAATGATGACCTGAGAGATGAGAGAGACTGGAGATGTTATAATGAGGACTGGAGAGGTGAGAGAGACTGGAGATGTTATAATGAGGACTGGAGATGTGAGAGAGACTGGAGATGTTATAATGAGGACTGGAGAGGTGAGAGAGACTGGAGATGTTATAATGAGGACCTGAGAGGTGAGAGAGACTTGAGATGTTATAATGAGGACTGGAGAGGTGAGAGAGACTTGAGATGTTATAATGAGGACTGGAGAGGTGAGAGCTGCTAGTGATGTTGTAATGATGACCTGATAGGTGAGAGAGACTGGAGATGTTATAATGAGGGCTGGTGAGGTGAGAGAGACTGTAGTTTTATAATGAGGACAAGAGAGGCGAGCGAGAATGAAGATGGTATAATGACACAGCTGTTACCTTCAGCACTGACGGTATTTATTGAAAGACCAACATCCAATAATATGTATATTTACAGCTGAATATACAATGTATTTAAAGTAAAATTGCTTTTTTTTGAGGATCCAAAGATTAGGGTACATTGTTTTACTATTTGCATGTCCCCCTTTTAGACAGATGAGCTTACAAATGTATTTGTTGTCTGCACTCTGGATAGTGGAAAGCTTCTCTTACTCTTATGCTCACATATACTAAATTGATGTTGTGGAAAACAAGATCTGCTGCACAAACCAGAATCCGCCTTACATTGATGATAGCCAGAAAGCTTGAAACAGTTCTGTTTGCGAGAGATTCTTGGTTTGTGCAAAAATTCAATCCCATGCTTTGTTTAAAAGCTGTTTAAATACAGCGAGCATATGCGTTAAGGTCGCAGTGTATAAAATTGCTCTTTTTGGATCCAAAGAGTAAGGTACATTGTCTTCTCATTTGCATGCCCCCACCTTTTAGACAGATGAGCTTACAAATGTATTAGTTGTCTGTACTCTGTATGGTGGAGAGATTCTCTTACTCTTATGCTCACCATATACTAATTTTTGTATATATATATATATATATATATATATATATATATATATATATATATACAGTCAGGTCCATAAATATTGGGACATCGACATAATTCTAATATTTTTGGCTCTATACACCACCACAATGGATTTGAAATGAAACGAACAAGATGTGCTTTCACTGCAGACTTTCAGCTTTAATTTGAGGGGTTTTACATCCAAATCAGGTGAACTGTGTAGGAAATACAACAGTTTGTATATGTGCCTCCCAATTTTTAAAGGTTAATATTTAGATGCCGTGGAGGTCCTTGATTAATCCCCGCCACTGCAAGTGTTAATAGTTAGATGCTGCAAAGGTCCTAAAAGGCATTGGGGTTAATTGTAGGTGCCATGGGAGTCTCAATGATTATGCAGATCAAGTGATTCAGGTAGGGGGATGGGATCTGAGCGGGGAAGGCAGCAATTGAGAGTGAGCTGGGAAGGGGATCCCGGGGATTCCCTTCACCACGTGCATAGATGGAGGGCATCCCCATGTCCTCTCATTAGTGCCAGTGTGTTTGTGCTAAGTGATATCGCTGAGCACAGCCTTGCCTGTAATCCTGAGTGTTTCTTAAGTAGTGCTTGATGAGGCTGTTATAGTCAAACCTACCCAGCAGATGTTTCAGGTTCTTTTTATCCCTTCACCAAGGCAGCTGTCATCTCTTAAATACCTTTACTGAGATGCACCATTTAAAAATTTTAACACAGGATCAGCATTATAAAAATCAGGAACTGTGGAAACATCATAACGGGTTCAATGGGTGAATGTTTAAACTTGAACTTATAACATTCTGTGAGTCTTCTGGCTTTTGTATAACTTTCTAGAATATCGTATTTACTGATTTATTAATATTGCATTATTTCTGGAATGCGGGACCGATCAAAACTCGTAATTGAAACCCGTAAGGCTTTGAAATCTAACCTCCATTTTTCAGTGACGTAATTATGACAATCTCTTTTACCATTGACTCTGTCTAAACCTGTAACTACGGGTTTGACTAATTGATCATGTTCACGGCCGCACATGCAACATGCGCAAAAATTATTTACGGGCTTGCGTCTCCAGCCTGTAACTCGCGGCATGGTCTAATGTAATAGCTCTGTAACGCAGCTATATTTCAAGCCTGCAGGCTTTGCTGGTGTCCCGTAGCGGTTACAGGCTTCAAATTTAATGTGGCTAAAAGAGAAGCAACATAACCTGTCCCAAATATCGTCTATATATCTGTACAGGAAGTGCAATAATGAAATCAAAGCCTGATCAAGAAGAAGAAACCAATGTGAGGAGTCACCAGCAGATTAAGGAGGAGGAAATTCCTATTAATATCAGTGAAGGTGAATGATCCTCTCTTACTGTGATCATATCAGACGTATAACACAATTACATAGTGGGACATGCACTGTATTTGCTTAAATGAATGTCATGGACAATATTTAATGTTGTTTGCTGCTAGATCTATCTATTGGAAACAACAAAGTCAGAGGTGCTCATCAGAGAACCCCTTGCTCACTGTGCCTTAGGGAGTTCAGCTGCACCTCACTGACGAGGCCCATAAAGGCCGAAACGCGTCTGGGGTTTGCTGATTCTCCTGTTCGGGGTAGAATTGCCTGGTATTTCGGTGCTGGTTCACTCTTTTGCGTTGGACCAGACTGATATACTACAGGATATTTCTCCCTGTGAAGGGCACAAGTGAGCTAAAGGAGGTTGCTCTCAGAGTAGCTTATCATGGCTATAGAACTAACCTATTAAGGTTGGTTCGTTCTCTGATGAGCACCTCTGACTTTGTTATGTTGTAGATCTATCTATTACATGATTTATAATCACATTTTTCGAATGTCCTGTTTGTATTTAATCTAGATTATTTTGACCACGGGAAACATATTAAAGCTATATATTTATTTATTTGTTAAAAATTCAATTTTTTTTGTGCACCTAGAAACCTGTACAATCCTGCTGTCTTTTGGTGGCTGAACCTTAGTAGTAAATTAAGTTATTGCTGAATTTTGGATTTTTATTTTTAGGGGGTGTATAGGTTTGTATAATAATAAATATGGCTGGAATAATAGTAAGAAAAATGAACGATAACAACAGTTCCTGACTGATCTATACAGGACACGTCCATTCCTCAGTCACTAAGATTATCCCTATCATTCAGTCATCTGTTGTCTTTGTGTTTCGTGTTCAGAAGATAATTGCCATTTCTGAATTTGAGCATTATTTTGGTTGGATTAAATGATGTAGTACATTATATTTCTCAGCGTATGGTCTGGTTGAGTTAAAGTAATTCCTGGTATATCAGGTCTCGGGCTATGCTGGATGTTTTACCTTCTAACAAGTTATTATCCAGCTCCTAGACTCTTTCTCCCACCAGTTTCCGGCTCCTCCAGTGTTTCTATAGGTCTTTTATTTATAGCAAATTATCCAGTAAAAAAAATGGCCTCTATTGTATGACTCTTGTAGCAAAATTTATAAACGAACATTGTTATTACACGCTGACTGTAACAAATCTTAACATGTAACCTGTTCATATACTCTCTGACGTGTGTGCAGTTTTAGCTCAAATTCGATGACCAATGTAAGAAATGTATGGCAAGCTCTGTGGGTGCTGGTGAACCTAAATAGAAGGTGTAAACTGAACCACTGGTAGCACCATCTAAACCCCTACCAAGAACTGTTATGTGACAATTAACAGCCCCACTACAAGGTAACCAATCTTTAAAAGTAATACCGGGGGTTTATGACTTTCTCAATTTTGGCGCCCTCCACCCCAACAAATTAAATGAGAGTTCCTGGGATCCTTCTACACCTAGGGGTCATCTAGACCCTTTCTCTTACCCCTTGGTGCTTTGATTGGGGAATCATTAAGTTCAATATCATAAGAAACTTAGCTTCTAGAGATACTGGATATCTAATACTCGTGCACAGAGGGATTCCGATAATCACTAAAAAAGGTAGGCAATGGATATGCTGTAGTCCTAACTCACCATAAAGACTCTGGGCCCGATTCAATTGCCTGATCGTAGTAGGCCGTATGTCTGCGGGTGTTATGCGGGCTCCCGTTGTTTCCGAATCCGGAGCTATTCAGTTGCTCAAGGCCACAATTACTATCCCAAAGCTATTTAACCCCTGAAATGAAACATAAAAATAAATTTAATTTCCTGACCATTTGCGATCTTGAGATTGCCTTGTGCAATTAATTCTAATGTCTATCATCGCTTTCCCTGTTATTTACAGTGCAGTATTGTTTTTTTTTATTTGCATTTACAGTGCTACGAATAGGTGTTTAACCCCCTTGCGGGTCCTTTCTAGCGGTCGTAGGATTTTCTTCCCTTTTTGCCTTTTACGGTGTGAAAACATTTGCAGGCTTGGTAAAATTGATTATTGAATATCGATTTGCCATCGTAACTTTTGCGTAAATGAAAGATCAAAGGCTTCTGGAGGCTGTAAATTACAGGTTTAACCATCGCAATATTTTTTAGGCCATAACTTGTACCCGTTTGGAGCCCGCAAATGGATGCCAATTGAATAGCAAATTAACTTGTAACCTCACTTACGGGCTACCGGATCGAGCGAGCGCTCAATTCAATCGTGCTCTCTGTTTTCAAATTTCAAATTTAACTTTTATTTAATACTAATACAAAATGATGAAATATACAGCTGAAAATAAATAAAATATTCTTTCTTTTAGTAGGGTGTGGGATACACTTTCAGTGACTTCCAATAGCCTTACCATAAAGCACACACAACTAAAGACAATATATACTGACACTGAGCCTCATTCAATTGCAAGCCCGTAATTACCTGTAATCTGACTTTTTGGCTGAGGGTTACATTTTTTAGATACATTTAGATGTATTCAATTGACTCTAATCATTAATTATAGGCTCACTGCCTCCACACACAAAGCAGGCTTCGGTCTGTAAGTCATTTTGCGGTGGTACGCCAATTCGATAATTTGCGACTTCGCCACAGCCCCAGGAGCTAATAGAAAACCGGCTAGCGGATCAGCGATTGACAGGGATTGATAATAAATCTGCGGGCTACCCACACCAGACTGTGTTGTAGTTGCAGACGAAGTAGCACGCAGGTCTAGGCATTAGTGGAGTGATCATTGAGAGAGATAGAGTTGGTTTTGTTTGAGGGCAGATTGTTTTCATTTCTTTATATATATATATATATATATATATATATATATATATGCACATATATATTTGCACTTAATCAAAACCCATATTAACTGATACACATAGAGTAATAGCACTCATAGATACACATATAGATAGGTCACTACATCCACACACCCTTACCCTATACCCTATACTCTAACATATAATAAATACATCTAAAACATTTTTTTACATAACAAATATTTATTTTTCCACTTCATTTATCCTTGTTTTACTCTTGGGATTATGATTGAGGGTGGAGAGAGGAGGGAAGAAGTGGGGAGGAGAAGAGGATGAGAGAAGTGGAGAAGAAAAAGAGGTCCCTGGGAAGTGGAGTGCAGGGAGGTAGATGGGAGTGGAGAGAGGGATAGTGGGAGTGGAGAATTGAGGGCTGGGTCTGGTATTTCAGGGGGGACAGGAGATGATGCAGAGGGAGGATGTGAATCTCCCATAGTACTAGTTACATCCAGCTCCGGGTCAGACAGGGAGGGGCCTTTTCCCAGGGAGAGTAGTGGCGTGGAGGGCCAGGCCTCAGGGTGAGAGAAGGGAGGACAAGATCCCCGGCTGTGGGCAAGCACGAGGAAATGGCGGCCCTTCTCAGTCCCATTCGTGCCCACTATCCTATCAGGGCAAGGGAGGTGAGGCCCGGGCCCAGGCCTGGAAGGAGGTAGCAGCTGCAGTCACGGCAGTTGGCCTGGCTTATAGCGATGTGAGATCCGTCAAGCATCGCTTTCATGGCAGCCGAGCAAAGGTGAGGCGGGTGATGCAGCAGGAGGAGAGAACAGCTACAAGTGGTGGCCCCCAAGTGAATGTGAAGTATACAAAGTGGGAATGGGTGTTCAAAGAAATGCTGAGCCAGTTGCCCGTTACTGGAGCTCCAGGCCTAGCCCCCCTTGTCAGATGAATATCCTGTTTACCAACATATGCCCACATGTACACCACACACACACATAGTTAATGCCAAAGTCAGGCCAATGATGGCCACCAATGAACATGAGATGCCAGCTCCCCAGATTTAGCTAGGGATAGATGGATCATTCATCTGCCGTCAAATCCATGAAGCAGGCAAATAATTTCATTACCGTGCACAACACGAGTAACCATAGGCTGCTACACTACACTGCACATTCATCCCTACACAGTCTGGATCTGCACACTATCAGGGAACATAAATCAGCAGCATATTAATAACTATTGCTGAGATATCACTGATTGGTTAGCATGAAACAATGCCCAGCAATTTCTTCAGAGTATGAATATGCATATACAGGTTGCAGCAGGAATAAAAGGCCAAGCTCATGATCCAAATACTTGATCACATCCACGTTTAAGACATCTAGATGTCCGATAGGAACATACAGCAATCACTGGATCAATTAATGTTATTAACTCATACACCATTTTCCTCTCATTTGCAGCTTACAGGCGGTCTGAGTGTCGGCTGCATTTGGTCCTTCCTATTGAACGGAAAGTCGTCCACTACCACCACCTCCTCCTCCCACCACCAGCACAACCTGGCTCCCACCACCCACACAATGGATTCCAGCCAGGCCTTCCCCACTTGGCCACCACTGTTACGGATCTTCATCCAGGTGTCCACCATATGAGGCCAACAGGGAGGAGACGCTGGTCCTGCTGCGTCAGCTACAGGGGCTCTCCAGGCCAGTGTCTCCTCAAACCAAGCCTCAGAGGACAGCAGCTGGAGGCTCTACAGGGAGATGAGGAGGCTTCACCTGATGGTGGCGTCAAATCTGGCCAGGCTGCTACAATCATCGGAATGCCAAAGAGCGCTCACCTAGATGAACATTGAATTCACACAGCTCGCTCTGGTACCAAGCACTGCTTCCTTCACCCAGTAGGCCTCCTATGCACACCCGCAGCCTGGCCCCTCCTGGCCTCCCTCAGTGTCTCCGCCTCCTCATGTGCTGTTGCTTCCTCGGGGGATGCCTCTCTCTGCAATTTCCACTTGACTGTGGAGAAGGCTAGGCAGAGACGGATTTAGGGGCTGTACCTATGTTTGTACTTTCTCAACAGCACTCCTCAGCGACAATCTATTGGTCCAAATGTTTACATAATCTAGCCTGGCTACAGACTAGAGGATCGTGGCCTATGTAATGGTGATATTTTATACGCATAAGGCTACCCCATCAGATGGTCCATGATCCTCTCCTCTGTGGACACGTAGGGTTATGTTTAACATTTCACCAAATGATGGTCACTGAGGAATGCCATTGAGATGAGATGCTGCAGTCCCTATATTTTTAAAAGGCCTTATTCTTTTTAATTTAATTTTATTCTTTGATTTCAGGTTCAATTCAGGTCCATGTAGGCATCATCTTAATCTACAAGCATTGCTCAAAAAAGTGCGATTGAAAATGATTAACAGTGGCTATCTGATAGACAATCCACCACTGACAAATTGAAGAATTTAACTCATATGCCTTGAATCAAATCAAAAATCATGTTTTTGAACACTTGGTAGTTGGTGAATATAATATGTACTCATGCAGATATGGCTGTGGACAAAGTTCGACAATACCATGTTAATCAAAGCCAGCATTGATCCAAACATAAGTGAAGCATTACATCCTCTCAAGAATGTGAATATGAGAACACATACTCTTGTCTGATGTAATGGATAGACATTACGGCCACTGACCCTTGTGTCATAACTATGATTTAACATAAAATGTGATAACACCTGTAACCCAATTGAATGTGATATCAATGTGGCTAAAAAATATCATATAGAGTTGGTGATAGTACTCTTGGACCACTGACTGTGGTCACAGCTAAGCATTCCTTGTGAGATGACACATCATTATTAATGGTCGTTTCTTAATTTAACATGACAACTACCTAATGGTTAGTAATGCTTGTAGATGAAGATCAGGTAAGTTGGTATATTGTTACACTTATAGTATTTTGCACTGTACTGTGTATACCCTCTTTTTTCAATTTTTATCTTCTGCCTTTTTTTAGGTTTGGACCACATTTTTTCCTATTTCAGCTTTTTGGAACACACTGTATGTAACTGACTTGGATTACATAGTCCAGGTATTTATGCATCTGTTCAATTGAGCAGGTGAAGACAATATGTAAGAGCTATGCAGATTACTGGTTTTGTTGTTGTTTAGTCGTTCAGTCGCGTCCGACTCTCTGCGACTCTATGGAACACAGCACGCCGGGTGCATCTCTCAGTTACTGCTCCATCAAGTTTATGTTCATTGCTTCAGTGACCTCATAAATCCATCTCCGCCTCTGTCTGCCTCATCTTCTTGTGCCTTCAATCTTTTCCAGCATCAGAGTCTTTTCTAAAGAATCTTGCCGTCTCATGATATGGCCAAAATATTTGAGCTTCAGCCTCATGATCATACCTTCTAGTGAACGGTTTGTCTTGATTCCCGGTAGTACTGATTTATTAGACCTTCTTGCAGTCCAAGGGACTCTAAGCAGTGTTCTCCAACACCACAATTCAAAGGCGCCAATTCTATGGCACTCAGACTTCTTTACGGTCCAGCTCTCACATCCATATGTTACTACTGGGAATACCATAGTTCGAATTCTGTAAACCTTTGTTGCTAGTTTAATATCTTTAATTTTTACAAGCTTGTCCAAGCTTGCCATAGCTTTCCTCCCTAGAAGTGTCTTTTAATTTCATGCCTACAGTCACCATCTGCAGAGATCTTGGATCCAAGAAAATAAAATCTGTGAGATTACTGTTTGCCATAATCTTCGTCTTTTTAACATTGAGCAGCAGACCAACTTTTGCACTCTCTTCTTTCACCCTCATCAATAAGTCCTTTATTTCCTCCTCACTTTCAGCCATCAGAGTAGTATCATCGGTGTATCTGAGGTTGATATTCCTTTCAGCAATATTGATGCCGGCTTTGGATTCATCCAGTCCAGGCTTACGCATGACTTACTCTGCATATAAGTTGAATAAATAGGGTGACAATATACAATCTTGTTGCACTCCTTTTCCAATTTTGAACCATTCTTTTGTCCCATTTTCGGTTCTGTCCATGGCTTCTTGGTCAACATACATATTCTTTAGGAGGATGAGATGATCTGGCTCTCCCATCTCTTTAAGGACTTGCCACATTTTGTTGTGATCCACACAGTCAAAGGCTTTAGAATAGTCTATGCAGCAGAAGTAAATGTTTTTTTGGAACGCTCTTGCTTTCTCTATTATCCAGGGAATAGATAATTTGATCTCCTGTGCCGCTTCCTCTGCGGAACCCGGCTTACATATCTGGTAGTTCCTTGTCCATATATTGTTGGAGTCGAGCTTGTAGAATCTTAAGCATTACCTTGCTGGCATGTGAAATAAGTGCAATTGGTCGATAATTGGAGCACTTTGTGGCACTAGATTTTTGGGGTATTGGGATGTAGACTGACCTTTTCTAGTATATTGGCCATTGTTGAGTTTTCCAAATTTGTTGGCATAAGGCAAGCAACACTTTCACAGCATCATCCTGTAGAATTTTGAATATTGTAATTGGGATTCCATCACCTCCTGTAGCCTTATTATCAGCAAGACATCCTAGGGCCCATCTCACTTCACTCTCCAAGATGTCTGGCTCCAACTCATTGGACAAATTATTGAGGTCATCACTGCTGTTAAGAACCTTCCTGTATAGATCCTCAGTGTATCCCTGCCACCTCTCTTTGATCTTCTTCTGTTTAGTCCCTACCATTTTAGTCTTTTATCACTCCCACTTTTGCATGAAAAGTGCCTTTTTTAGGTTTCCAATTTTCTTGAAGAGATCTCTTGATTTACAAATGTGGTTATCTTCTTCAATTTCTTTACATCTCTCATTGTAGAATGTCTCCTTGTCTCTTCTTGCTATCCTCTGGAATTCTGCATTCAGTTGGAGAAATGTTTTCTTATCACTACTACCTTACCTTTCCTTCTTTCCTGGGCTACTTTCAAAGCCTCATCAGATGGCCAGTTTGACTTCTTACTTTTCTTTATTTTAGGGATATTCTTTGTTGCTGTTTCCTGAATAATATTGCAAACTTTGGTCCAAAGTTCTTCAGGCATTCTATCTTCCATGTCTAGTTCCTTAAATCTATTCTGTACTTCCACTGCATATTCACAAGGGATATTATTTATTTTGTATCTACTTGGTCTGATGTTTTTCCCTTTTTTTCTTCACTTTGCAATAAGAAGCTCATGGTCTGAGCCACAATCTGCTCCAGGTCTTGTTTTTGCTGACTGTATAGAGCTCCTCCATCTTTGGCTGCAAAGTATATAGTCAATCTGATTTCTATGTTGTCCATGTGTAGAGTCGTCTCAGAGACTGTTGGAAGAGGGTGTTTGCTACGACCAGAGAATTATCATAAAATTTGACTAATCTCTGACCTGCTTCATTTTGAACTCCAAGGCCAAATTTGCCAGTTATTCCAGGTGTCCTTTGGTTCCCTATTTTAGCATTCCAATCTCCTATGATGACAGTAACATCTTTTCTTGGTGTTATATCTATGACGTGTTGAATGTCTTCGTAGAACTGATGAACTTCAGCCTCTTCAGCATCCGTGGTTGGAGCATAGACTTGGATAACTGTGATAATAAATGGCTTGCATTGAATTCCAATTGAAATCATTCTGTCATTTATTGGGTTGTAACCGAGCAGTGCTTTGGCCACTCTTTCACTAGGATGGCTACCCCATTTCTTCTACGGGATTCTTGACTACAGTCCATTTAAGTTCACCAATTCCCAGGATATCAATGTTTAACCTTGTTATTTCATTACTGACCACATCTGGTTTGCCTTGGTTCATAGTTCTAACATTTCAGGTTCCTATTCTGAATTGGTTTTTACAGCATCAGACTTTCCTTTCCCCTCCAGACACATCCGTAGCTGGGTGTCCTTTTAGCTTTGGCCCAACCACTTCATTAGATCTGGTGTTACTTGTACTTGCCCTCTGCTCTTACTCAGTAATGTGGTAGGCACCTTCTAATCTGAGGGGCTCATCTTCCGGTGCCATATCATTATGTCTCTAATAAATATTTTTTGTACCGTTATCACTGATTTTTGTCATTATTCTCTTGTACAAATTCCAGGTGGAATAGAATTCTGGGAGTTACCTAGTGGATCCTCTGCAAGCAAAATCTCCACAGTCCAGGGCAAGTACCCACTTCTTCCTATGGAACCAGGAAGTAAATATACTCCTTTTGTAGAAAAAGCAAACATTATGACCAGTAAGGAAACTTTCATCTGGATCTGTCATAAATGTTGAATCTGGCTGTAGCCTCCACCCTCCTGGGTTGAAACGGGCTCGGCAGTGTGCTCAATAATCCCCACGAGCACTATGGTCGGGGTACAGTACCCAAGCTCACCTGGAACAACCGTCTGGGCAGGGTAGTCTACCTTTCCTTTAACACGATCTGGATATTGCATTTCATTTCTCCTTGCCCGGGCCAACAGTAGGGAGTGTAGTCCCAGTTTGGCCTAAAATCCCATCTCTGTCAGGATTTCAGGGCTCATCTCCTTTTACAAAATAAATAATATCCCTTGTTTTCTAGGTCTGTCCCTCCCCCTGGCCAGGTCCTTGGTTGTTTGGTGGGTCTTTCACATTACCCAATTTTACAGACTCCAGGGTGAGAAGCAATCCTGAAGACAGTCCCAGTGGTTCCATTGCTAGGCAACCACCAAAATACCTATGCCAATGCCCCCTTCTTTCCCATTCTATGGGTAAAAAAATACCCTTGGGAGTACTGAAAAATAGTAATTTCAAAGAGGAATGAACTGGCGGAATCTGGAAGCCAGCACCCAATATGATGGCCTTGCCTGGAAGCTCCAATGCTTGAGGTTGTACCTGGACAACATAGCATGTCACCTTTCCTCTGTAACCACTGCCTGGATATAGCACTCACCTCCTTCAGAGTCCATGGTCATGGTGTCAACTGGCAGGACCTCACTGCTTTCTCCAGCTGCAGCCTCTTGGCCTGTAGATATTTCCAGTAATGAAGCACAGTTTTTGATCTCCTCTTCCAAAGGCTGTTGGGTATGAATGCTTCCATCCAGACTTGCCCTTAAGCCATCAAATTGACAGATTTTCTATCTTGCCCATTGCCTTGCTGTTAGTACTGGTGCCTTAGCCATCTGGGTATGGTTGGTCCCCTTGGTCTGGCACAATTGCAAGGTTGTTTCTTTATTTGACCCTTGATGCATTGCTGGCTGTCCACAGGAGCCCTGTGCTAGGTTTACAATCCATACCTAGCGCACAGTCCACTTCCTCCTTAAAAGGCTGATGGGTGTGGCTGCTCTCATCCAGACTCTTCCTTGGGTCATCAGGATGACGGGCATCATCTGTCCCCCACTTCACCTTGCTGCTAGTGATGGTACCCAGCCATCTGGGCATGGCTGGTCCCCCTGGTCTAGTAAGTTCCTTGGGCTACTTTCTGTGTCTGCTCCATGGTCTTTGGTTGGCCCGTGGACAGTCATCCGCTGGAGCCCCATTACTGGTTTACAGTCTCTATCTCTGGTTCCTTCTTGAACCCAGGAGCATGGTGGCTCCCTCCACCTGGCCATCCTCATCTGTCCAAATCATAGCAAAAAGAACTTGGCCTGGCCCATTTGTACATCCATATTGATATAGTCCTGGTCGGCGCTCATAGCATCCTCTCCCCAGACCCCTTCATCGTAATTACTCTTATGCAAACCTCCTGGTTGGTAGGGGTTCAACTGGATGGCCACATCCCCTCTATAGATGCCTCCTCCAGTAATTCAACATAATTGACCTTCAGCTGTAACTCTTGCTGGGCTACGGGCAGCAATACTACATATAGACTGGGACAAAGTACTTACAGGGAAAAATACTGAAAATAAATGGACAACATTCAAATCCTTACTAAATAAACATACTCATCGGCATGTACCATGTGGAAATAAAATGAATAGGAGTAAATCATATCCCATGTGCTTAACAATAACTTAAAGATCATGATGAGGAAAAAGAAACATGCATTTAAATTATACAAGAAGGAGGGAACAGAGGCAGCATTATGTGACTATAAGGAAATCAACAAGTCTTGCAAAAGGGCTATTAGACTGGCTAAAATAGAAAATGAGAAGTCAGTTGCAATGGAAAGTAAGACTAACCCTAAAATATTTTTTAAATATATTAATGGGAAGAAGGCCAGGAAGGAAGCTTTAGGAACATTACAACGTGACAAGGCCATCTGATAATTAGTGACCAGGAAAAGGCAGATGAGCTAAATAGGTTCTTTACGTCTGTATACACAAGGGAAGTACCAGTGGTTGGGACACCGCAACATAATGGGGCTACACTGCCATCACTAAATAATTGGTTAACGCAGGAAGAAATCCAAAAGAGATTGGAGAAAATAAATGTTAATAAAGCCCCAGGTCCTGATGGAATACATCCAAGGGTACTGCGGGAGCTGGGTTCTGTAATAGCCAAACCATTATATCTAATCTTTCAAGACTCACTCACTACAGGGTCTCTACCGGATGACTGTAGAAAAGCAGAGGTGATACCTATATTTAAGAAGGGATCTAGAGCAAATCCGGGAATTTATAGACCAGTGAGCCTCACTTCTGTAGTTGGGAAGCTTTTAGAAGGGTTAATAAGGGACAGAATACAAGAATATGTCTATTTGAACAAGATCATAGGTAGCAGTCAACATGGATTTATGAAGGATAGGTCATGTTAGACCACTCTAATTAGTTTTTATGAGGAGGTTAGTAGGAACTTGGATCAGGGCAACTCAGTGGATGTAGTCTTTTTAGATTTTTCAAAGGCATTTGATACAGTGCCACATGGAAGACTAGTGAGCAAACTAAGGGATACAGAAATTGCAGTAAATCTCTGCTCATGGATCGAGAGCTGGCTAAAATACAGGAAACAAAGGGTTGTTGTGAATGGAACATACTCCGATTGGTCTAATGTGATAAGTGGGGTTCCTCAAGGTTCAGTATAAGGTCCTCTCCTTTTTAACATATTTATTAATGACATTGAAGTAGGACTCGAAAGGAGTTTTCCATTTTTGACACTAAGTTGTGCAAGGTAATAAAATCAGATAATGATGTACTTTCCCTACAAAGGGATTTGCATAAATTAGAGAAATGGGCGGCTAAATGGCAGATGAGTTTTAATACAAATAAATGCAAGGTTATGCATTTGGGAAGGAAAAATAGCCAAGCAATCTATAATCTTAATGGAGCAAATCTAGGGGTATCAGATGTTGAAAGGGATTTGAGAGTACTAGTGGACAACCACCTAGGTAACAGCGCTCAAAGCCAAGCAGCAGCTGCAAAGGCAAATAAAATATTAGCATGTATTGGGAAGGGTATCGAAGCAAGGGAAGCAAATATAATTCTGCCACTATACAAATCTCTAGTACGCCCTCATTTGGAATATGAAGTACAATTTTGGGCACCACTTCATAAAAAAGGCATTTTAGAGCTGGAAAAAGTACAGATAAGGGCTACAAAACTAATAAGGGGAATGGAGGAGCTAAGTTATGAAGAAAGACTAACCAAACTAAACTTATTTTCGCTAGAAAAAAGGCATCTACGAGGGGATATGATTACCGTATATAAATACATCCAGGGTCAATATAAGGCTTTGTCAAGTGAACTTTTTGTAGCAAGAGATTTTCAACTGACAAGAGGACACCCTTTGAGGTTAGAGGAAAAAAGATTTCACCTTAAACAAAGAAAAGGGTTCTTCACAGTTAGGGTGGTTAAACTGTGGAATTCTCTACCAAAGGAGGTGGTAACAACGAATTTGAAAGACAACTTCAAAAAGGTGTTAGATATATTTTTGAATAAAGAGGGCATTCGAGGATATCCTAGATAACTAGTAAAGGAATATTGATCCAGGGAGAAATTTGATCGCCAGTTTCTGGGGTCAGGAAGGAATTTAGCTTTTTTTCCCCTTATGAGACAATTGGCAAAGTTTCAATGGGGTTTGTTTTCTGTTTGCCTTCCTCTGGATAGATTAACAATTAATAATAAATAGTCCACATTAAAAAGATCAATAGATATCTAAAAAGGTTGAACTTGATGGACTAACTCTTTATTCATCCTCCAATACTATACTATTAATAATTATTTAAACAAATTAATTAATAACTAATCCGCATATTGCAGATCAGAGGAGATCTTAACAGGTTGAACTTGATGGACTGAAAGTCTTTTTTTCAACCTTAATTAATTACTATGTAAGAAATGCAAGCAAATAAGCCCAGTCCTTGACATAATTTAATAAACAAGTTTAGCTGTCTTTTTACAGTCCCACACTCAAGATCACCATATACGATCTCCAAGAGCCCATCCATTAGCTCCAACTGAAAAACAGGGATCCTCACTGAGGGCACAGTGGGCTTTACCTAAACACCATAATGCTCCTCCAAGCCAATCTCTTTCCATAGCAGTTCCACTAGGCATTCTGAAAGCTCATGACCCTGCCACAATCCCAGGAATGCCATCCATTGATTTAGAAGGGCCATTCCCTGTCAGTGTTTTCTATCCATCCTTGTGATCTGGCTACTTTTCTCCTTTCTCTGCAGGCATTCATTTAGCATGTCAGGTAGCACTGCGCAAATCGATAAGTTTCTATATGCCATCCTGGCTGCTGGTTCTTGAGATCCCACCATCTACCCCAATCTGTCACGATTGAGGCATGAGGGGACCACATTCACCCAAAACCGTCCTGCCTTCTACTACAGGAACACCCCTGAATTATGAGTTTGGGTTATCTCAGCGACCAGCATGCCAATTCAGATCAGAACACCTCCCAGGAGAACTCATGAAATCACTGGTTAAAGGCTCAGCTCAAAGGTTGTGTGTGTGTGTGCATCGTACAGTCATAGTTACATAGTTACATAGTATTTAAGGTTGAAAAAAGACCTTCAGTCCATCAAGTTCAACTTTCAAGATCTCCTCCGATCTGCAATATGCGGATTAACTATTACTTAATTAGTTGAATATAAAAAAAAAAAATCAAATCCCTCCTGATCCCAGACACCGGCGACCGGACTTCTCCCTGGATCAATACTGCATCTCTATTTATCCATGATAACCCGGAATTCCCTTTTTAATTAGAAATAAATCCAGTCCCCTTTTAAAGTTATCTATCGAATCCGCTGTCACCACCTCCTCTGGTAGAGAATTCCACAGATTAACCACCCTTACTGTGAAGAACCCTTTTCTTTCTTTAAGGTGGAATCTTTTTACTTCTAACCTCAAGGGATGTCCCCTTGTCAGTTGAAAACCTCTTGGCACAAAAAGCTCCCTTGACAAATCTTTATACTGACCCTGGATGTATTTATATAAGGTAATCATATCTCCTCTTAGACGCCTTTTTTCTAGAGAAAATATGTTTAATTTGGTTAGTCTTTCTTCATAACTTAGCCCCTCCATTCCCCTTATTAGTTAGGTAGCCCTTCTCTGTACCTTTTCCAGCTCTAAAATGTCCTTTTTATGAAGTGGTGCCCAAAATTTTACTCCATATTCCAAATGAGGGCGTACTAGAGATTTGTATAGTGGCAGAATTATATTTGCTTTCCTGGCTTCTATACCCTTCTTAATACATGCTAATATTTTATTTGCCTTTGCAGCTGCTGCTTGGCTTTGAGCGCTGTTACCTAGGTGGTTGTCCACAAGCACTCCCAAATCCCTTTCAATATCTGATACACCTAGATTTGCTCCATTAAGATTATAAATTGCATGGCTATTTTTCCTTCCCAGATGCATAACTTTTTTATGTAAATCCCATTGGCGGGAAAGCATATCATTATCTGATTTAATTACCTTGCACAACTTCTTGTCATCAGCGAAAATGGAGACACCACACTCCAATCCTACCTCTAAGTCATTAATAAATATGTCATGTCCGACTCTCTGTGACTTCATGGACTGAAACACACAATGCTGATCCACTTGATGTTCATGGCAGAAATACTGGAGTGGGTTGCCAGTTCCTTCTCCAGTAAGCCAAATGCATACAGCTTCTGGTATTCCTAGGTGGTCTCCTATCTAAGTACTGATTAGGCCCAACTGCATGGCTTTAGGGTGGTGTGACCTCTTTGTTCCCTGACTGGAAACAAACCCAGATTGCAGCAATGAAAGCACCAAATCCAAAACACTGGACCACCAAGGAACCTGCCCAAAGGGTACTAGCTCATTAAAAAGATAATAAACTATTCTATTTTCTTGTACTTAGGAGTAAGAAGTAGCACACACCATTGGATTAGTGTATCAGACAGAGACTTTATTCTTGTTTCACATTTATGTTTAAACAATACAAAGAACTCACATCCTGCAGAAGTAATTACTATTCAGGGTCTTGTTTTTATGATACTGTTGTTATCTGATATATCCTGCTCTTTCTGGGACCATGGAGTCAAACATTCACTCAGTCTCTTATTCTATACTAACTGGGGAAGGGAAACATCAACCATATCTCACACAATAAAAAATGATAGCAACCCGATGCACTATTGAATCTTAATACCCTTACCCCCCCAAACTCCTCCAGAGTTACAAGCTGATTTAACCAGCATTAATAAAGCAAACAGATAAAATATCTTAAGACTTTTTGAACACACTAGAAGTAGTTTTTTTCTCTCAATATCTAACCCATAGAGTAAAATAGTATACATAAAATATTTTTTACTTTTGATACACAAAACTGCTGGAATATGGTTACTGCTGCAATAAACAAAGATGGTGCTAGCATACAGTTACTATTACCTGGAGAGCACTCTGATGTTACATGGAATTAGAGCGACTTCCCTAAGGTCCTTATTAAGTAAATTATCCAATGTGACCTGTATACCAATTATATGTATCATCTACAAAAATAAACACAGTGAGGTTTATATCAAGGGAATAGTCAGTAGTTGAGCTAAAATGATAGTTTCTAATTGGCACTTAGGGGACATAATATATCTAAAGGCAATTTAACTACTTTGTTATAGGCCAAATTAGCATAACAATTTTCCTGTAGTTCATTTTACATCACTGCAGCCTGATTATGTATAGAGATGATTACCTTGATGTCTCAGGGTACAGTTGGTGTTTTGTTACCGAGTTACAACCACATCAGCCTAGATACTTTCTAACTACGATAGATTTACCTGATTATTTTATTATTATTCAAGTGTATTACTTAAGCGATGATTAAACACAAGCCAGTGTCATGTATAAGTACATTAGGGACTGGGCAAGATTATGGGGTATCAGAATATCTGTTCCTTCCAAATTAATAGGAACCCCTTGTGGGTTATAGATATTGCTTATTGATATCCCGTATATTAACTTGTTTTCTTTCAGGGACTTCATGTATGTGTTTTTATCTTATTAACACTGTCTAATGTTCCCAGTAAAATGTGTATTAAGAACACTTCATGTTTTAATTTAGTCTACAATCAGGGTCTATATAGAAATATTAATCTAATGCAAGGAGGTCTTTAAGGGTGAATTTGTTGGAGACAACTATAGGGAGGAATTTCTTAGAGACAAATTTCTGTCTCTTTAAGTGTTGCTCCAACTCTCAGCAATAGTCTAAAACCATTTGCAAGGGCTATTTATTACACATACATTTTTTATACCCTTTTCCTCTTTACAGTTGCACCATAATTGTATGCCCAGGACTCCAAATCCCCCTTTCCACCAGGTTATTTGAGCCTAGAGGGCTCTTGGTTCATTTTCCATTTTTAGGGTAATTCTTTTGTATCTATAATAAAATAAATAATTTTGCAAAAAATTGGTGCTTAGCACCTATATATGATCATGAAATAACAAAACAAACAAAAAAAAAAATTAGTTAATAAATAAAGGCTAACAGTGAAGATATATCTCTATGAAAAAATAATATAAATAAACGGACTACAAGGTAAGTAAAGCTAAGCAATACTTATATTCCTGTATATCCTTAAGAGAGAGTCCTCCTAATTCTGTTATGACAATCATAGGACTATATCAAAAAGGGGGGATAAACTATATAGGAGAAAAAAGAAAAAGTATATAACACACTCTGTATATATCTAATAAGTAGGATATAGGCAGTGGACATCTCTAGTGTATGATAAAGGAACATGAAAGAGTCTAATAAATGGTGAACAGTTCACCATAGCATAACGCTAAATGCGCTAGCTTATTCATAGAGGGAATAATTCCGACTCACAAGACTCTTATCTTACCTTTAAAATCCGATACACATCAGTACACTTTAAAGAAAAGAAAAGAGATGTACTTTCTGCCAAAAAATAAAGTAAAAATAAAACAATGCCGACCGGTTTTGATAGTTTCATTACTATCTTTTTCAAGGCTCTGAAAGTGTATGAGGCTAATCTGTTTTCGCGGGTCTTTTTATATATCGCAATCTCTGCCTCCTAGGGCGTTACTTGCTGTCTCCATGTTCAGTTCATTTACTTCCTAATTAATGTCATAGCGTATATGGCGTGATGACGATTGGCTAATGACGGAACTGCGTTTGACGTTACGCTATTAATATACTGGTAATGAAGCCCTTTCTAAGTCACTCCCCCCCGTGTCTCTCAAACCCCCTGGGTCTCTCCGTTCCTTCCGGCGTCTTGACATGGCGCGCATGTGACGTCACGTCATTAGCATATACCGGGTGCAGGCACCCGGTAGATGCTAATGGTGTGACGTCACATGCGCGCCACGTCATTTGCATATACCGGGTGCCGGCACCCGCATATGCTTATGACGTGACGTCACATGCTCGCCAAGTCAAGACGCCGGAAGGAGCAGAAGCTTCAGATGCAGGTAAGTGAGGGGAGAGGGGGAGGTATTTAGAGGGGTAGAATGAGGAGGGGGGGTTTAGAATGAGGAGGGGTAGGGGGGTTGAGGTTGAGGAGGGGGTTGAGGTTGGGGAGGTTGAGAAATGAGGAGGGGGGTTGAGGTTGAGGAGGGGGGTTTGAGGTTGAGGAGGTAGGGAGTGTAGTTCCACATCATGACCTCCAGTAAGCCACTGCATACAGCTTCTGGTATTCCTAGGTGGTCTCCTATCTAGGAACTGCGTTTGACGTTACGCTCTTAATATACTGGTAATGAAGCCCTATCTAGGTGATGGCGGAAGTACCATGAGTGTCTAGAAAAGCCGATAATTTCTTTTTTCAAACTATCTTTATTGTCCCAAATTTAACTAATAATGTTTTTAAAAAAGGGGGGGGGGGGATTTATTTAGTTCTAAGAATGACTCTGTTATTATACCTGACAAATTGTTAAGCACTTAGTTAATGATACTGTACCCTAAACTTAACTGACTAAAAGGAGATCACTTCGTAGGGAATAGCAGACAGCATCTACAATGTCGATATTCTAATGAAACATAGATGTTACAGGCACTCTGATATATAGTGTTATGTAGTCTCAGAAAGGAATTTTTTTTATTTTTAAATGTAAACGATCAAGTTCCAATATATATATATATATATATATATATATATATATAATATATATTTTTTTTTTATTCTCTCTTTATCTTTTATTTACGAGTACCTTTCTTGGAACTAAGACTTTATTTATACAATAGACTCTATGTACGAAGAATTAAATGAATGGGCTAAAAGTGAAGCCTTCATTCAGACCCCATGGGCCCTGAGCTCCCATCAGGTAGATCCATTGACATTCTTCTTGCATTAATCTTTGATCAGTGTACCAACTTATCACCCAGGTTTATTCCTCTTCTATATGTAATACTGGGGTAGTCTGATAGTACAGTATTTAGCGCTTTATCTTCATATATTAGATGCCAATGTTTCTTCATGATGTTTTTAACTTGTTCACTATCTGTTCCATATGACATAATGCATCTAATATTTTCTTCCTTCTCTTTTGCTTGTTCTTTGAACAGTAGTTGTGTTCGATCCATATTTACAGCTTTTTGGAATGCGGATTTCAAGTTTCTGTTCGGATAGCCTCTATTTTTTAGTCTTACTTTTAGTTGGTAAGCCCTCGTTGCAATACTGTGCTGAACTACAATCATTCCTTTCTACAAGCCATGGTAGATGGAATTATTACTAAGGCAAATTATGAATATCTCCTCCCTAAGGACCCAATGGCTGCCACTTTTTATGTACTACCCAAAGTACATAAACAACGTATACCAATTCCAAACAGACCAATCGTATCAAGTACTAACTGCCTTATGGAAAAGATTAATCAATTTATTAACTATGAGCTCAAAGAAACTGTGAAAAGTTTACCGTCTTATCTACAAGACACAACGGATACCCTGAAAAATATAGAAGGATTCGAACTTCCCCCAACCGCTATATTAGGGACTGCAGATATCGAACAACTCTATAGTAGCATCCCAAATGATCAAGGATTAAAATCAGTTAAATACTATTTGGACATGAGGAGCTCAAGCAACAAGAAAAGGAATAAGTTCATTCTTGATTTACTGAAATTCATCCTTACGAGAAACTTTTTTATCTTTCATGGAAAGTGGTACCATCAAATAAGGGGCACAGCAATGGGGCAAAGCTGTGCCCCGAGTTACCCAAACCTCTTCCTAGGTATGTGGGAAAATACTAAAGTTTTCTGCAATGATATTAATTCAGATAAGGTCCTATTATTAAAGAGATATATCGATGGGAATGAGACAAAAAAAAGCTAGAAACCTTCATAATTACATTAAGTAAAAATAAAATGAATATTAAACTTACATGGGAAGCGACGAAAGAGAAATAAACTTTTTAGATCTAAAGATCATGAAATCGGATAACGGTAAATTACATACTACTCTATATGGGAAAGAAATGTCTACAAATACAATATTGTCATGGGAAAGTCAACACCCTAGATCACAGAAGGCAAGTATACCAATAGGTCAATATGTGAGACTTCGCCGAAACTGCGATACGGTAAAATAATTTAAATTAAAAGCTTACAAACTAAAAGTAAGACTAAAAAATAGAGGCTATCCGAACAGAACCAAATCTTGAAATCCGCATTCAAAAAAGCTGTAAATATGGATCGAACTAAACTACTGTTCAAAAAACAAGCAAAAGAGAAGGAAGAAAATATTAGATGCATTATGTCCTACGGAACAGACAGTGAACAAGTTAAAAACATCATGAAGAAACATTGGCATCTTATATATGAAGATGAAGCGCTAAATACTGTACTATCAGACTACCTCAGTATTACATATAGAAGAGGAATAAACCTGGGTGATAAGTTGGTCAAAAAGCTTCTTTGTGAATAAAAAAGAGGAAAAAAGGAATTGGCTTACACAAACCAAAGGCCTATACAGATGTGGAAATTGTAGAGCCTGCCAATATATTAAACCTGAAAAATCCTTTTATCATCCTTATACAAATAAAGAATTCCCGTTAAATTCATTTTACAATTGCCTATCTACACATGTAGGCAAGACCATCAGACAGATAAGAAGAATACTGGAACATGTGTCTTCCATAGTAAATGGTTTAGACACCCCAATTTCCAGACACATTAGACTATATCATCAAGGCGATATAAAATACCTAGAATTCCATATCATTAATGATGTAAAAGTGAACATAAGAAGTGAAACACTGATCTAAGAATGATGCAAGAAGAATGTAAATAGATCTACCTAATGGGAGCTCAAGGCCCATGGGGTCTGAATAAAGGTTTCACTTTTAGCCCATTCATTTAATTCTTCATACATAGAGTCTGTTGTATAAATAAAGTCTTAATTCCAAGAAAGGTACTCGTAAATAAAAGATAAAGAGAGAATCAATTACTCTTGCTCTCTCTCTCTCTCTCTCTCTCTCTCTATATATATATATATATATATATATATATATATATATATATCAGAACTTGATCGTTGACATTTAAAGAGAAAAATTTTTCCTTTCTGAGACTCCATTACACTATATATAATACTCCCTATTATAGAATTTCGACATTATAGATCCTGTCTGTTAACTATTCCCTACGAAGTGATCTCCTTTTAGTCAGTTAAGTTTAGGGTACAGTATCATTGACAAAGTGCTTAAGAATATGTCAGGAATAATAATAGAGCCATTCTTAGAACTAAATACCCCCCCCCCCCCCCCCCTTTTTTTTAAAGCATTATTAGTTACATTTGGGACAATAAAGCTAGTTGAAAAAAGAAATTATCGGCTTTTCTAGACCCTCGCGTTACCTCCGCCATCACCTAGATAGGGCTTCATTACCAGTATATTAAGAGTGTAACGTCAAAGCAGTTCCGTCATTAGCCAAGCGTCATCATGCCATATACGCTATGACATTAATTAGGAAGTAAACAAACTGAACATGGAGACATCGCTCAATACGCAACTAACGCTTTAGGAGGTGGAGATTGGGATCTATAAAAATACCTGCGAAAACAGATTAGCCTCATACACTTTCAGAGCCTTGAAAAAGATAGTAATGAAACTATCAAAACCGGTCGGCATTGTTTTATTTTACTTAATTTTTTGGTAGAAAGTACATCTCTTTTCTTTTCTTTAAAGTGTACTGATGTGTATCGGATTTTAAAGGTAAGATAAGAGTCTTGTGAGTAGGAATTATTCCCTCTATGAATAAGCTAGCGCATTTAGCGTTATGCTATGGTGAACTGTTCACCATTTATTAGACTCTTTCATGTTCCTTTATCATACACTAGAGAAGTCAACTGCCTATATCCTACTTATTAGATATATACAGAGTGTGTTATATACTTTTTCTTTTTTCTCCTATATAGTTTATCCCCCCTTTTTGATATAGTCCTATGATTGTCATAACAGAATTAGGAGGACTCCCTCTTAAGGATATACAGGAATATAAGTATTGCTTAGCTTTACTTACCTTGTAGTCCTTTTATTTATATTATTTTTTCATAGAGATATATCTTCACTGTTACCCTTTATTTACTAACTAATTTTTTTTTGTTTGTTATTTCATGATCTTATATAGGTGCTAAGCACCAATTTTTTGCTAAATTATTTATTTTATTAAATGAACCAAAAGTCCTCTAGGCTCACATAACCTGGTGGAAAGGGGGATTTGGAGTCCTGGGCATACAATTATGGCCCAACTGTAAAGAGGAAAAGGTTATAAAAAATGTATGTGTAATAAATAGCCCTTGCAAATGGTTTTAAACTATTGCTTAGAGTTGGAGCACCACTTAAGAGACAGAAATTTATCTCTAAGAAATTCCCCCCTATAGTTGTCTCCAACACATTCACCCTTACAAAACCCCTTCACTAGATTAATATTTCTATATAGACCCCCATTGTAGACTAAATTAACACATGAAGTGTTCTTAATACACATTTTACTGGGAACATTAGACAGTGGTTCTTTAAAATTAAATACATATGATAAAAACACATACATGAAGTCCCTGAAAGAAAACAAGTTCATATACGGAACATGACACTGGCTTGTGTTTAATCATTGCTTAAGTAATACACTTGAATGATAATAAAATAATAGGAGGTAAATCTATCGTAGTTAGAAAGTATCTAGGCTGATGTGGTTGTAACTCAGTAACAAAACACCAACTGTACCCTGAGACATCAAGTTAATCATCTCTATACATAATCAGGCTGCAGTGATGTAAAATGAACTACAATATAATCACATGAAAATTGTAATGCTAATTTGGTCTATAACAAAGTAGTTAAATTGCCTTTAGCACTTAGGGAACATAATATGTCTAATTAGAAACTATCATTTTAGCTCATCTACTGACTATTCCCTTGATAATAACCTCACTGTGTTTATTTTTGTAGATGATACATATAATTGGTATACAGGTCACATCGGATAATTTACTTAATAAGGACCTTAGGGAAGTCGCTCTAATTCCATGGAACACCAGAGTGCTCTCCAGGTAATAGTAACTGTATGCTAGCACCATCTTTGTTTATTGCAGCAGTGACCATATTCCAGTAGTTTTGTATATCAAAAGTCAAAAATATTTTATGTATATTATTTTACACTATGGGTTAGATATTGAGAGAAAAAAACTACTTCTAGTGTGTTCAAAAAGTCTTAAGATATTTTATCTGTTTGCTTTATTAATTCTGGTTAAATCCACTTGTAAGTCTGTTGCTGATTGAGAATAGGAGTTGGGGGGGGGGGGTTAAGGGTATTAAGATTCAATTGGGCATCGGGTTGCTATCATTGTTTATTGTGTGAGATATGGTTGATGTTTCCCTTCCCCAGTTAGTAGAGAATAAGAGACTGAGTGAGCGTTTGACTCCATGGTCGCAGAAAGAGCAGGATATATCAGATAGTAACAGTATCATAAAAACAAGACCCTGAATAGTAATTACTTCTGCAGGAGATGAAAAAGTGGGCCATGATATACAGACAAGGAACATCACCAGACTTTTGGGCACCTAAAATTCAGTAGTGGATAGAGATTCCAACTTTGACCCGTAAATCAATCCCATTTGGGTTAGATTAAACAGGAGGGGGCGTGTATGGAGGGGAGTTCTTTGTATTGTTTAAACATAATTGTGAAACAAGGATAAAGTCTCTGTCTAATACACTAATCCAATGGTGTGTGCTACGTCTTACTCCTAAGGACAAGAAAATAGAATAATTTAATCTCTTTTTAATGAGCTTGTACCCTTTGGGCAGGTTCCATGGCGGTTCCGTGGATTGTATTTGGTGCTTTCACTGCCGCAACCTGGGTTTGTTTCCAGTCAGGAAACAAAGAGGTCACACCACCCTAAAGCCATGAAGTTGAGGCTAATCAGTAATTAGTTGGGAGACAACCTAGGAATACTAGGAGCTGTATGCAGTGGCTTACTGGAGAAGGAACTGGCAACCCACTCCAGTATCTCTGTTATGAACATCAAGTGGATCAGCATTGTGCGTTTCAGTCCAGGAAGTCATGGAGAGTCGGACATGACTGTACAATGCACACACACACACAACCTTTAAATGAGCCTGTAACCAGTGATTTCATGAGTTCTGCTTGGAGGTGTCCTGATCTGAGTTGGCATGCTGGGCGCTGAGATAACCCAAACTCATAATTCAGGGGTGTTCCTGTAGCAGAAGGTAGGACGGTTTTGGGTGAATGTGGTACCCTCATGCCTCGGTCGTGACAGATTGGGGGTAGATGGTGGGATCTCAGTGCAGGAACCAGCAGCCAGGATCGCATATGGAAACTTATCGATTTGCGCAGTGCTATTCCATATTTCGTCAAATGTTCAAATATGTATATCTTCATTAAGAGTTACATTTTCCTTTCTACAGTAATGATTTTCTGTATTGAGAAGCTAAAACTCTTAACGTCTTGAGTTACAGAATTTGCCCTTTCTCAGCATTTCAGTATTTGCCCAAAATAATTTGCTGACATTATACTGACATACTGACATTATACTTCTCAATCCCTCTTTCCTCTTTAGTAATTTCTATAGGAAAAACGTAACTGTATATACTAGGCAGCATTAAGATTCAGTAAGAAGCTTTATTAGTCCCTGCAAGAGAAAGTTGCCCTGGAATTCAAACTCTATTAGTTCGATATTTCCTTTCCACTGGAGACTGGGTTGGGTAATGTACCCCCTTTACTACATAGGTAAATTGTGTATTTGTTATTTGTATTTTTATTTTTTGTAGATGAGTTTCCGGAGGGGCACAGGTGGGGTTTGATAAGTTGACTATATTATTTAGTTGGAAATATGACTTTAAAGATAAGTAGTAAAAATGCCTTTGGCCTGACAATGGCAGGTAAGAGATATACAGCCTTTAAGGCCTTTCAGAAAGAAAAAGCAGACATTATATGTCTACAAGATACAAACTAACAGGAAGGTAAAATGCCTAAATAAGGTCTATACTATTGGTTATAATTCAACATTTTTAAAGAAAGCAGGTGTCTTTATTTTTTAAATAAAAATCTTAATCTGGTAGAAGAGTTTGTAAATATAGACTCAGAGGGTCGTTTTGTTTTATGGATAGGTATGATTGATAGTCAGAAATACACCATTTTGAAATAATATGCCCCAACACAGGGCAAATAAGGCTCCTTAATCAGACTTTAAAAATATATTTCAGGCCTATTTATCAATTTGTGGAGACTTCAACGTGCTTAAACACAGAAATAGACAGGAAAACACTAAAATGTCCAAATCCTGCCCTTTAATTGTTGAGCAAATCTAAAAAGTTTTATAATGCTTTATTGAAGTATGGCATATATGATGCATGGATAATTTTATAACCAAAAAAAAGAGATTACTCCTTTTTCACACTTGATTCTCTTGCTCCCATAACCACAAGTAGATGCCTTCACTCTTGCTTAAAACTATGGCACACTACACAAATGCGCTACATCCAGAGATGCTCCCTCACGGCTAAACAACTTCTGCAGACTTCCTCCAATACAAGTTCATATTATGCTCCTATCATTATGTCCTCAATCTTGCCAAACAGTGTTACTTCTTATCTCTTTTATCCAATTTAGCCTCCAAGCCCACGTTGCCACTTTTAACACCCTCCTCTGCCCTCCACCACCTCCTGCTCCTCCCTGTACTGCGAGCCACTTTAATAATAAAATTGAAAGCATCCGTAACAAAACTCTCCTCTCAGTGTGGCCTTAACTCACTCTCCTCTCAACAAACTGACAACACTCCGCATTCATTCATACCTCTTCTATAATGCTCACCATTGAACCTGTAACTGAGGATTAAGTCTCTCTAGTCTTTTAACTACCTCTCATCTTACAATTTGTCAACATGATCCTATTCCATCACAACTGATCCCAGCTCTCACACATCTTCTCAACATTTCCATTAATACTTGCAAGTTTCACCTTTAAAACCCGCCATGATTGCACCCATTCTTAAGAAACCCTCATCTGATAACAGCTTCTCCATCTCATTACTGCCCTATCTCTCTACTTGCCCTGGTTTCTAAATTAATGGAACGTATCGTCCACAATTATCCCTCCCAATTTACTTGCGTCAGAACTATCCCACTCTCTTCTAACTTATTTTGCCAACTTCCTTTCTAGCATATCCTCCTGGGTGTCTGCCCGTCAATTCAAATTCTATATGTCAAAGACGGAGCTCCTAATCTTCCCACCCTCTTCAACAAGTTCCACTCATCACATATCTCTCACCTTTGACAATGCCATAATCACACCTGTAACGGAACCCATCACTGTTTTACCCTGTTTTATAGTTATTTCATTCTTGGTTAAAATATGATCCTACTGTTATATTATATGTATGTCGGTTTATGCTCTGCAGAATATTAGCCAGACTATTGCAGACCTAGGCTAATAGATAATCCTATTACAGAGACTTTAGAGATAAAGGAATCGATTGTATAAAGTGTTTTCATTCTCAGATAAGAACAAAGAAGGCTGATTTAATCCATGTCTGATTATATCAAGGTGCCAGGGAGGTGTGACCCAGCTATTGTTTCCTCTATGTGGATTGTGTGGCCAACTATGGGGGATGTGGATTGCCTGTGGGAAGAGATGTGTATAAATATTTCTGCATAACAAAATAAAGTCAGTATTCATGTGACTCCCTATTGCGTGTCGTTCAATATGGGAGGTCGGGGATGGTGAAACTGTAGTGCCTCTTGGGTATTTTACTGTATACCAGCGGAGATATTGGATTAGTGTTCCAGCTCCGTTACAACACCCATCTCTCAGGTCTGCTTTCTTGGGGTTCTACTGGATCCTGCTCTCTCTTTCACTTCTCACATACAATCCATGACAAAATTGTGTCTTTTTCACCTAAAAACATTGCCAAAATATGTCGCTATTTTACACAAAACACAACTAAAATCCTAATCCATTCTCTCATCATATCTTGCTTGATTACTGCAACTCTCATCTTGCTGGCCTTCCCATCACCCGTCTCTCTCCACTCCAATCCATAATGAATGCATCCACTAGACTCATCTACCAAACTCAACTCAACGTTCTGTATCTGTAGCACCTCCACTGGCTTCTCATAGCCTCCACAATATTGCACCCTCTGATATCTCTGCTCTTGTTTCTAAATACACCCTCTTTGCGAGGCTAACAGCCTTCTTCTTTCATCCTTTCTTATCACCTCCTCTCAATCCCGACTTTTCTTGTTCTGCCCCAATACTTTAAAGTTATAAATGCTTAGCTTTGTGTTGCAGAAATCATACAGGGGGAAGGACAGCCACCAAATACAAAAGTACTTGGGTAATTATAGGACTCTCTTTACTATTTTGCTATCATTCAGTCACTCTATATATATATATTCAGTCATTATATAATATGCATCATTGACCCTTCTAAAAGCTCTCCCACTACAGAAGTGAGGCTCGCTGGTCTATAACTTAAATATAGGTATCACCTCTGCCTTTCTCCAGTCATCTGGTAGCGACCCTGTGTTGAGTGAATCTTGAAAAATTAGATATAATGGTTCTGCAATTACATAGCACAGTTCCCTCTGTACCCTTGGATGTATTCCATCAGGACCTTGGGCTTTATTAACATTAATTTTTTAAAAACCTCTTTTGGATTTCTTTCTGCGTTAACCAATTATTTGGCAAAGATAGTATAGTCCCATTATGTTTCAGTGTCCCAACCACTGGTACCTCCCTTGTGTATACCGAAGAAAATAACTTATTTAGCTCAACTGCCTTTTCCTGGTCACTAATTGTCCGACGGCCTGTGTCACATTGTAATGTTCCTATAGCTTCCTTCTTGGCCTTCTTCCCATTTATATACTTAAAAAATATGTTAGGGTTAGTCTTACTCTCTTTTGCAACTAATTTTTCATTTTCATTTTCTATTTTAGCCAGTCTAATAGCCCTTTTGCAAGCCTTGTTGATTTCCTTGTATTCCTGTAAAGCAGTCTCTGTCCTCTTGTTTTTGTATAATTTAAATGCCTATTTTTTTACTTCTCATCTTCATCTTTAAGTCATTATTAAGACACATTGGATGTGATTTACTCCTTTTACTTTTCCACATGGTATATGGGGATAAGTATGTTTATTTAGTAAGGACTTGAACGTTGTCCATTTATGTTCAGTATTTTTACCTATCAGTTCTCTGTCCCAGTCTATACGTAGTATTGCTGCCCATAGACCGAGTTTTCACTCGCCGCTTACAGTTATGTTTTTTAATTCAATTTCAAATGAGACTATGTTGTGATCACTGTTTCCCAAGGGTTGCCCTATTTCAACATTTGATACTATATCAATATTATTTGTGATGACTAAATCCAAGATAGTAGGTTCTTGTATAACCTGGGCCAGATAATGATCCCTGAGTGTACTAAAGAACCTGCTCCCCTTAGCTGAACTGCTGGTCTCATTCATCCAGTTTATTTCTGGGTAGTTAAAATCTCCCATTATTAGAACTCGCCCATGCTTAACTACATTTCCAATCTGTAATAATAATTGCGGTTCCTCGCTTTCAATTATATTTGGGGTTTTATAGCATACTCCTACTAATATTCTTTTAGAATTTGCTGCTCCGCTATTTAACTCTACCCACAAACATTCAGCTTTATCACTAGGTCCACCATAAATATCTTCTCTGACTATAGGCTTACATTCAATATCTTCTCTGACTATAGACTTAAATTCAGGCTTAACATAAAGACAAATCCCTCCTTCTCTTTTACCATTTCCCCAATCCTTCCTAAATAGGTTATAACCATCCAGATTAACAGTCCAGTCATGAGATTCATCCCACCACGTTTCAGTAATGCCTATTAAATCCCATTTCTCATTAAATTCTAATAATTCTAACTCTCCCATTTTACCTGGCAAGCTTCTGGCATTAGCGAGCATACATCTTATGTTATGAGTCTGTAGTTCTGAAGTGTCTACCACTATACTTGAGTTACCTAGCAATACCTCCCTATTGACTATACAAACCCTCCCCCCATCTCCTCCCCTTGACTAGTTTATGCATTCCTTACCCCCTTTACACTTTTTACCCCATTACTTCTGTCTAGTCCCTCACCCACCTACTAGTTCAAAAACTCCCCAAGCCATTCCACCATCCTATCCCCTAGCACACAAGCTCCCTCATCATTAGGGTGCAATCCATCCCTGCTATAGAAATTGTACCCAAGTGAGAAGTCAGCCCAGTGCTCTAAAAACCCAACCCCCTCCTTAATGCACCACATTTTTAGCCACACATTAACCCCCCTAAGCTCCTTCTGCCTCCCAGGGCTAGCACGTGGCACTGGTAGTATCTTAGAAAGTACTGCCTAGGAGGTCCTTGCCTTCAGCTTATTACCTAGTTCTATAAAATCATTCTTTAGGACTCTCTATCTTCCACTAACTTTGTCATTGGTACTAATATGTACCAAGACCGCAGTTTATTTCCAGCCCCTCCCAATATTTTATCTACCCGATCCACAACATGCCGAACCCGAGCACCCGGGAGACAGCAAACTATCAGCCTTATTAAATTGCGATTCAGTAAATTAAAAAGGGCTCTATTTAAGCACAGAGCATTTTTTTTTACAGAAGTTTTTAGTTTGTGAACTTCTATCTAAAAGCAAGGTAACGAACTAAAAACTTCTGTAAAAAAAAATGTTTCTGTTAAAAAATTTACTGAATCGCAATTTAATTAGGCTGTATATATATATATATTTTTTTTTTCATTTTATTATTATGTAAACAAAACAAACAAGTGGGAGGTAAGGGAATCGAACGTAACTTATATAATATATATATATAGATTATATATATAATAGATTGCTTACCACTGCACCAACACACTATGCTTTTAAGGAGAGTGTAAGTCCATAAGACAATATATAACAAATACAGGCTCCAGCTTTATTATTTATGTAGAGTCTTGTTGGATGGCCTGAAGGGCTAAACTAAAGTCAATTCTTGATCACTTTTAAAAAAGTAAACACATTTTCTACATGATATTCCAGCCTCTAACTGATGGTGCAGAGCACATATGGAAACATTTGTGGTCCTCTAAGAATGCAGCGATATTACAATTAATTACTAACTATTATGAAGATCTATTTTGTACAGAATTAATTTTTTACTAATAATTTGATATCATTAATATTTGTTAAGATTTATTGTATTTTTTTAATTCTTTTACAGATATTTTGAAATTATAGTCACAGGTGCAGTTTGTTTTTGCAACTCAAAATATATTTCATGATTTACTGCTACACTCCTTATACTAGACAAGAAAAGAGAGGTTTTAGAAATGGTTTATCCATTTTCCTTTACATTTAAGTTCTGTTATTTTTAATTGCTAAATCAACAATGCAGACTTAGCAGGAGCAGGAATTTTGTATATATTTGACTTGAAGGAAAGTTGCCACCTAACATGAGATTTATATTAAATTCAAGTTCCTTGCTATGCTTTCCAGAAACTATTTTTTTAGCACCATATTTACAGTAACATTCACTTTTACAGTATGGTTAACAAAATATCTAAGCCTGGGTATTACATTTGGTAACTATTTAGCCTGGTATTTGTGATAAACAAATTCTGACTTATAATGTTCTGGGACGTGTAGTTCTGTCTAAGGCAATGTTACAACACACGATTGTATTATATTGTGTTAGCATACTTCCCACTGCCCCACTCTCCAAAGGCAAGTTCAGTTTTGGGATAAATCTGTCCCGCTCATAAACATCTCAGTCTCACTTTATTCTCTCCCTCTAATTAAATAATTAAAAATGTCTATATGTAACAAAATGTCCAGATTGAATCCACAGCTCTTCATTTTTACACCATAACCCTATCAAGGACCCCCCACCCGAACATAAATATGTATGTAGGACTTAAATGATTGCACCTGGTTAGTGTAGCCGTCTTTTTCTATAAACCCCAAGGATTAGAAGGTATATTATTTCATGTGCAGTACAGAGCAGATTCAGTGTCCTCACTTTACTGAGTTTTGGGTTTAGAAGGTATTTCCTCAACCATCACTATATAAGATTTTCGGTAATGTTTATTGTGTTTATATTATCGTTGTAACAGATATATAAAGAGACATATATAATTTAATATACATAAATATATATATATATATATTTTCAATAGTTTAGATTATAATTCTTTATCTTCTAAAGTATTCCTGATCTCCATGTATACCATGTCTTGAAACATCCTGTTCTATTTATGTTGAGTGATAAATAATGTAAAATAGCAAATAAGGCATGGTCCCAGTTCTACGCCCAACACCTCTTTGGCCATATGAAATGTTGGGTGGTATGCATTAGCTGTAATTAAGCAAAATTTCATGGGTACACCCATATAAACATTATCCTCACAAGAAAAAATAAGTACTTAGTTTGATTTATTTGATCCATACTGTACTGATCAAATAGAAATCATATGTGCTAAATAATAATATATAATCCTATCAACAACTCATTACTTCGTCTTAAAGTTGGTTTTAAAATGTTTTACCATTTTAAAAGCCTTAAGATAAACCACATGTTTTACTATTTCTTAGTGAAAACTTCATACTTACTTTTTAGACACTATTAGTTTGGAATTTAATGATTGGAATCACCATGTAACCTTCTGCTCATATCAGCGTTTGAGCTCTGGCAGAATAAGGCCATAAAAGCTGCCTTTACCTTCTTGTTGCGCAGACTATAAATAAAAGGAGTCATGATAGGAGTCACCACAACAGTCAATAAAGCAAAAACCTTTTTGCTGGTCAAGGAAGAACTTTGAGAGGATCAGACATACATGAAAATACTGCTTCCATAGTAAAGTAAAACCACTACTAGATGTGAGGCACATGTGGAGAATGTATGATATTGTCCTTTTCCTGAAGGAATTTTCAGAACAACAAAGATAATAAATAAGTAAGAAATGATAGTGATGGATAGAGAACCCAAAATGACAACAGTAGAGCTTGTCAAGTTTATTAGTTCAAGCAATCTAACATCAGCGCAAGAAAGTTTTATTAACACAGTGGTGTCACAAAAGAAATGGTTGATAATATTAGGTCCATGGAAAGGCAAACTGACTACATAATGAATGGTACCTGATAGAAGGATGAAGGAGCCGAGCCAACATCCCCAACACATATTGAGACAAATGTTATGGCTGATAATACTGTAACGCAATGGTTGACATATGGCTACGTACCTGTCAAAAGACATGACTGCAAGCAAGATCATTTCTGAAGTACCAAAAAAGAAATAAAAAAAAGGATTGAACAAAGCATTCTAACTTTGAAATAAGTTTGGTCTGTGAGAAAGAGTTGTGCAGCATCTTAGGAATTACTGTGGATGTAAAGGAAATTTCTAAGAGAGACAGGTTACAGAGGAAGAAATACATTGGCATCTGGAGATGAATATTTGAAATAACAAGAATGATAACCAAAGAATTGCCTTTGAGTATTATGGCATAAGTCAGGAGCAGAACCAGATCCAGAATCCACTTTGGATCAGATTCCAAACCCAGAAGAATAAATTCTTTTACAGATGATGTTTCATTCATAATCATTTCCTCTCCCGATTACTTCTCTCCTCTCTATAATGATAGGATTTAACACATTGAGTTATCTCCACCATACTGTTCTTATGCAAGAAACAATCCCTTACATTTACTAAGCAGGACTCAATAGCAGATCGCTAAATGCTGAATTGTTTATTTAAAATTATCATCACAGCCCCAGAAACAGGTAATTGTATCTACTCCCAATGACGGGTGAAACATCCATCACTAACCTTTCCGGATCGCATTGTACCTATGTTAGAACTTACTGAGTTGATGTCTGGTCCAAACTTACAGAAATTCTTCCTCAATTAAGTTCTTCTTTTAAATGTTTGTAAGGCAAACACAGAAAAAATGACACAAGTATAAATGAGGCTCTTTGCCTTTCCTTTAATAATATTTCACCATAATTTGTTATCCCTTAAGGACTGCATAATGACCTTATTGGGAACACAGAAGATTGCTGTAGGGTATAGTGTCTACAATCACAGCTTAATTGGACGTTTGCAATAATTGTGTAATATTGTGTCAAATTTAGCAGAAAAATAGGCATAATTGGATCAAGATAACTTAGACCCATAAGCCTAGAACAACAACACTCATGATTTGTTTTGTTTAATGGTTTTAGTTTGTTATATTACAGTTTTGCAGTATAAATTATGGTAAAGTAGTGTAAGATTTACTAAAAAATGCCAAAATAATATTTAAAAAAATCGATGTTATTATTAGTTGTCGCAACATTGGGTCCACTCTACGCTCATGTACAAGATGCCTTTCCACACCTCACCTTCTGGAGTAGGCAGCAGAGTTTTGGTAGAGCATGGAAATCACAGCATTCAGCAAAATAACATAGTTCCATCATATATCTTAACCAGGACATCTCTTTCTATAACAGGGTATCCTTCCATCCAATCAGACAGCCACAAACAGAGCATGGACATCATAGCATTCAGCAAAATAACATAGTTCCATCATATATCTTAACCAGGACATCTCTTTCTATAACAGGTTATCCTTCCATCCAATCAGACAGCCACAAACAGAGCATGGACATCATAGCATTCAGCAAAATAACATAGTTCCATCACATATCTTAACCAGGACATCTCTTTATGGAACAGGGTATCCTTCCATCAGATGAGACAGCCACAAACAGAACATGGAAATCAAAGTATCTAGAAAATAACCCAGTCCAATCAATTATATCTCAACAACAAGATCTATTGATTAAACAGGGTACAGCATATATGTAGTAAAAATGCAATGGTAACTAAACACATTAACACAAAGTAATTAAATAGTGGTGCCACGGAACAATACCACTCGGTAGCATAATAACGATCACAAGATCAGAAGGCCACATTAACCTAATTACTCAGAGTTGTTGGAAAATATGTAAGCTTGTTGACCAGGTCACACAGTTCACCATGAATTACCACAAAACTGTGTAACATGAATATAACTACTATATAAATCACGACACCACCAGTACAGTGATACACCCAGAATACAACACCACCAGTACAGTGATACACCCAGAATACAACACCACCAGTACAGTGATACACCCAGAATACAACACCACCAGTACAGTGATACACCCAGAATACAACACCACCAGTACAGTGATACACCCAGAATACAACACCACCAGTACAGTGATACACCCAGAATACAACACCACCAGTACAGTGATACATCCAGAACATGACACCACCAGTCGCTTGGCCTAGAGGGTCAGTACAATGAGAACACATCAGACAACCCTGACTGACACATGGTGATTTGTGACATTAGCTTTAGGCTGGGAGTAGTGCTGTTTTACTGAGTGCACTTAGGTGGCTAACCCAAATTGGAGATGAAGTGAAAAATAAACATTCTAGAGATATTTCTTTTCAAATTCAATAGGCATATCAAGACTTCCAATTTTATCTAACTAAAAGTATTTATCCACAAGTCAACCTTATACATAGCTTAGACATCCTTGAATTTGCTCACTGCATCATATCACTGGAAGACTGTTCCACTTGTCTACAATCCTTTTTGTCTGAATTTGTGAACCTTCTTTGAATCCTTCTTTTTATGAAATATAATTTTATCAAGAGATTAATTAAATCCCTTAATATATCTCAAGGTCTCCATCGTGTCATCTACTCTTCTCTTCATTCTAATCTGTACAGGACATGATGAGACCCAAAACTCTTTTGTTTATAAATATTCCCTTTTAGATTATCTATCATATTCCTTGTCCCCCTTCAAATTGTTTCTTATTTATGTATGTCCTTTTTGAATATACTGTGGTTAGGGATGGATACAAATGAGATTTAACTAAGCATTAATAACATTGCTTTAGTACCAAATGTTTATGCTACTTTTTATGATGTATTTTTTGAAGGACCTGAGGCACAACACTAGTAACCTTCTTTTGTTCTGAATGTTTTAATAACTATGACTCCATTTCAGTCAAGATCCATCTTTTAACATAATCCCAGACTATGTGGTCTATTAAGTAGTTTATAGCGTGGGACAAAACCAAATGCTTTGCTAAATTTTGTGTGTCAAATCTGCAGCTACATCATAGTCTATTATTTTAGCTACATGTTTAAAAATTATTGTTAAGATGATTGCATAGATGCTTGACTATACATATGCAACAACAGTCTCTTTTGAAAATGTTTCAGTCATTTTTTCATAACTGACTTTTTTTTAGTGGTACTAAAAACTTAGAAAGGGTTATTGTAACAACTGGATGGACAGTTGGACATTCAGGACCTATAGTTACTGTCATGGTTTCCTGGTTAAAATGTATGAGCTAATATTGATATACTATTACAATGTTAATTGTGAGAAGAAAGAGTAAACCACTCTCCACCACACTCCATATTGTGATGGTCAGCCATCTTGACTGCTCCTTGACCCCAAACTGTATGAACTCCCCTTGCCACACACCCTCTCCCGACCTAAGCACAGTAGGTCACTAAACCTAAACATATTGTAGAAAAACAGACCCCTTGAGTCTCCTATTTGGGATCAAAGTAAAATAAACTGACAGACACCCTTTCCTTGGCATCAGAGGTAAAAGTGAACCAGCCACCCTAACAAGATACCCCCCCCCCCCCCCAGGCCAGTTTTGATCAGAAAATTGGAAGCTATGATGGCAGGAAGCAAGCCGTTTACGGTCACAGGAGACCAGTCACCCGATTACACTTGGATTGGGGCACTGAGAAAAGCACTCATGAAGTGGGGTTTATGTCTGGCTTGCCTGCAGCTGTGTTATTGGGAAATTATTTGGGGCACATGGAGTGCCGGTAACTCAATGACCAGGCAGCCCAAGCAGTCATGGAAGGACCACAGGGGAGGACGAAGCCATTACCTGCTGGGGAAAAGGGGCTTAGTTGGGCTAGTGTAGAAGATTTAAAGATAACATTGAGGCAAGATAGGACATTGGCTGGAGCTAGACAGAGGGCTAAGAAGCATGAGAAGGGTCCTGAAGGTGAGGAGTATGTGTGGGAGAATTGATTTTTATATAGGGTTACTTCTGACTAAGGGGGAGACAAACCCAGAGGGACAAAGAAACAGATGGTTATTCCCCAAAGGTTTAGAGTTAGGTTACTGGAACTAGCACAAAAATGTACCCTTAGCTGGTCTTATAATAATTAAGAAAACTCGCCACCACCTAAACAGGGTGTTCTACTGGCCTGGGTTAACCTGAATGTTACTAGTTACTATAACTCCTGTGATGCCTATCAGCGGTATGGCCACCCATGAAGTATCCATGAAGATACTCCCTTTCAGAGGGTAGCTATAGATATTGTGGGACCCTTAACAAGAACTATCAGGACCGGGAAGCAGTTAATTCGGATCATAGTTGACTATGCCACCCTGTACTCTAAGGCCATTCCTCTGTCCAAAATTAAGGCTGCTACGGTAGCAGAGGCATTGATGCTTGTGTTCTCCAAAGAGTTCTTGACAGATATGGCCAACATGACACAGCAATTGTTAAACTATGTAGTATTAAACACTTGAGTTGTTATCCATATCACCCCCAAACCAATGCACTCAACAACAAACAAACAATGTGAGCGGTTCAATGGTACCGTGAAGCGGATGTTATGTGCCTTTGCAGGGCAGGAGAAGACTTGGGAACGTTGATTCCCCTACCTCCTCTTTGCCTATAGGGAGGTACCGCAGGAGTCCACGGAATTCTCTCTCTTTAAACTCCTTTATGGCAGACAACTTGAATGTGGTTAGAAATGCTTGGGAAGGGGAATATGGGCAGCACCAAGTGCACATATGTTTTGGTCTTTCTGAAGAAGGTGGCTATGCTAACTGGGCTAGTGAATCAGAATATGTAGGCAGCTAAGACCAGACACAAAAGGTAGTATGACACTGGGACTAAGAATAGAGAATTGGAAGTAGGTCAGGGAGTGCTTTTAGTCCCACACTCCGAGCATATGCTGCAGGGAGGATGGGAGCTACCCTATTACGAAAAATCTTAGCTCCATAGATATGTTGTGATCAGGCTGTAAAGTCACCAGAGTGGCTCACATAAATAGGCTTAAGGAGTACCAGAGAAGGCCCCAGAACTTGTTGGAAGTCTGCTTGACTACCAACAGTGACCCTGAGGAGGTACGCCTACCTAACCTATTGGCCCCAGCTACCCAGAATAGTCAGAAACACGTAGTAGACCAGTCTGCAAATTTGGATGTAGACCAAAAGGACCAGTTATTAGCTGCCCTAGCTACTTACACAAGGCTGTTCTCTACCAACCCAGGATCTAGCCCTTTAGCTGTCCACAAGGTTCTTACTGAAGACTGAGCTCCTCTGAAGCAGCCCACCCACCGGGTATCCGAGGCAGTCAGTGATGAATTGGAGGAAATATGGCAACTAGGGATGATTGAGACATCTAGTAGTCCATGGGCTTCTCCTGTAGTGCTTGTGCCAAAAAAGGATGTGACAACTTGTTTCTGTGTGGATTACCATAAGTTCAATGAAAGTATCAAAAATGATTCTTCCCCTATTCCTCACATGAATGTACTGCTAAATACCTAACTACTCTGGTGCTGGCAAATTCCCCTTACTAAGACAGCTAGGGAGAAGTTGGTTTTCAGCACCCCATTTGGCCATTACCATTTTAAGGTGATGACATTTGGGATGAAGAATGCCCCTTCAACCTTCCAGAGATTGGTAGATAAATTGCTGCAGGGACACCAAGGGTTTGCTCAGACCTATCTAGATGATATAGCCAGTTTTAGTACTACGTGGGAAGAACATCTCCAACACATCAGGGTTGTCTTAGAGGCTATCAAGGAGGCTGGCCTTCCATTCACCCTGACAAGTGCCAATAGGATAGGGCAGAGGTGCAGTACCTACGGAGATAGGTAGAGAGCAAATCAGGCCAGAGCTGGCCAAGGTAGAGGACGTAGCTGTCTGACCCCCCCCCCCCCCCCCCCCCCCCCCCAGGTTACAATGCCATGGTGAAGCCCCTGACCGACTTGATGAAGAGGATGCCCAGGATGGTGGACTGGACCACCCGCTTGTGAAGTTGCTTTCCGGGCCTTGAAAGATGCTCTCACCTGCTCCCCTGTATTAGCTGCTCCCGACTATGAAAGGCCCTTTATTGTACAAACGGATGTTTCTACATATGGACTGGGAGCTGTGTTAAGTCAAAAGGATGAGCAGGGCTGTGAGCATCATATTGCCTACCTCAGTAGGAAGCTGCTACCCAGAGCGGTGGCATATACAGCAGTTGAAAATAAATGTTTGGTTGGGGTATGGGCCCTTAAAAAGCTACAACACTACTTGTATGGGAGGGAATTTACTATGGTTACAGACCATAATCCCCTGTGTTGGTTATCCAGGGAGGATCAGCATAATGGACGTTTATTAAGGTGGAGCCTGGTCTTACAGATTTATAATTTTGCAATCCAACATAGATGAGGAAAGGTCCATCAAAATGTGGATGGACTTTCCAGGCAGGAGGGCAAGTACAACAATAACGACATTAGAGGTGCTCAATCTGAGAACGGACAATACCTGAAGTAGGTTTGTCCTATAGGTCTGGTTACCTCTTTTAGCTCACTTGTGCCCTTCACAGGGAGAAATATCCTGTAGTATGTCCCTTACCTCCTACTTGTTTGTTTTGTTTACATAATAATAAAATGAAAAAAATAAATGAAATATATATATATATATATATATATATATATATAGTTTGCTGTCTCCCGTGTGCTCGGGTTCGGCATGTTGTGGATCGGGTAGATAAAATATTGGGAGGGTCTGGAAATGAACCGGCGCTCTTGGTACATATTGGTACCAATGACAAAGTTAGTGGAAGATAGAGAGTCCTAAAGAATGATTTTATAGAACTAGGTAATAAGCTGAAGGCAAGGACCTCCAAGGCAGTATTTTCTGAGATACTACCAGTGCCATGTGCTAGCCCAGGGAGGCAGAAGGAGCTTAGGGAGGTTATTGTGTGGCTAAAAATGTGGTGCATTAAGGAGGGGTTTGGGTTTGTAGAGCACTGGGCTGACTTCTCACTTGGGTACAATTTCTATAGCAGGGATGGATTGCACCCTAATGATGACGGAGCTTGTGTGCTAGGGGATAGGATGGTATAATGGCTTAGGGAGTTTTTGAACTAGTAGGTGGGGGAGGGACTAGATAGAAGTAATGGGGTAAAAAGTGTAAAGGGGGTAAAGAATGCATTAACTAGTCAAGGGGGAGGAGATGGGGGAGGGTTAGTATAGTTAATAGGGAGGTATTGCTAGGTAACTCAAGTACAGTGGTAGGCATTTCAGAACTACAGACTCATAACATAAGATGTACTGTATGCTCGCTAATGCCAGAAGCTTGCCAGGTAAAATGGGAGAGTTAGAATTATTAGCAGTTAATGAGAAATTGGATTTAATAGGCATTACTGAAATGTGGTGGGATGAATCTCATGACTGGACTGTTAATCTGGATGGTTATAACCTATTTAGGAAAGATTGGGGAAATGGTAAAAGAGGAGGAGGGATTTGTCTGTATGTTAAGCCTGAACTTAAGCCAATAGTCAGAGAAGATATTTATGGTGGAACTAGCGATGATGTTGAATGTTTGTGGGTAGAGTTAAATAGCGGAGCAGCAAATTCTAAAAGAATATTAGTAGGAGTATACTATAAAACCCCAAATATAATTGAAAGCGAGGAACTGCAATTATTGTTACAGATTGGAAATGCAGTTAAGCATGGGCAAGTTCTAATAATGGGAGATTTTAACTACCCAGAAATAAACTGGATAAATGAGACCAGCTGTTTAGCTAAGGGGAGCAGGTTCTTGAGTACACTCAGGGATCATTATCTGGCCCAGGTTATACAAGAACCTACTAGAAATGAGGCTATCTTGGATTTAGTCATCACAAATAATATTGATATAGTATCAAATGTTGAAATAGGGCAACCGTTGGGAAACAGTAATCACAACACAGTCTCATTTGAGATTGAATTAAAAAAACATAACTGTAAGCGGCGAGTGAAAACTCGGTCTAAGGGCAGCGATACAAAGTATAGACTGGGACAGAGAACATATAGGTAAAAATACTGAACACAAATGGACAACGTTCAAGTCCTTACTAAATAAACATACTTATCACCATATACCATGTGGAAAAGTAAAAGGAGTAAATCACATCCAATGTGGCTTAATAATGACTTAAAGATGAAGATGAGAAGTAAAAAATAGGCATTTAAATTATACAAAAACAAGGGGACAGAGACTGCTTTACAGGAATACAAGGAAATCAACAAGGCTTGCAAAAGCGCGATTGGACTGGCTAAAATAGAAAATGAAAAATTAGTTGCAAAAGAGAGTAAGACTAACCCTAACATATTTTTTAAGTATATAAATGGGAAGAAGGCCAAGAAGGAAGCTATAGGAACATTACAATGTGACACAGTCCGTCGGACAATTAGTGACCAGAAAAAGGCACATGAGCTAAATAGGTTATTTTCTTCGGTATACACAAGGGAGGTACCAGTGGTTGGGACACTGAAACATAATGGGACTATACTACCTTTGCCAAATAATTGGTTAACGCAGAAAGAAATCCAAAAGAGGTTGGAAAAAAATAATGTTAATAAAGCCCAAGGTCCTGATGGAATACATCCAAGGGTACTGAGGGAGCTGGGATCTGTAATAGCCAAACCATTATATCTAATTTTTCAAGATTCACTCAACACAGGGTCTCTACCAGATGACTGGAGAAAGGCAGAGGTGATACCTATATCAAAGGTTATAGACCAGTGAGCCTCACTTCTGTAGTGGGAGAGCTTTTAGAAGGGTCAATGACAGATATTATACAAGAATATATCTATTTAAACAAGATTATACGTAGGAGACAACATGGATTTATGAAGGATAGGTTATGTCAAACAAACCTAATTAGTTTCTATGAAAAGGAACTTCGATCAAGGCAACTCAGTGGATGTAGTCTTTTTGGATTTTGCAAAGGCTTTTAAAACAGAGCACATGGCAGACTATTTAGCAAACAAAGGGATACAGGAATTGCAGTAAATATCTACACATGGATTTAGAGCTGGCTAAAAGACAGGAAGCAAAGGGTTGTTGTAAATGGAACATGCTCGGATTGATCTAATGTGTTAAGTGGGGTTTCTCAGGGTTCAGTATTAGATCCTCTCCTTTTTAACATTTTTATTTATTAACATATTTATTAATGACTTCAAAGTAGGATTGGAAAGTATTGTCTCCATTTTTGCTGATGACACTAAGTTGTGCAAGGTAATTAAAACAGATAAGGATATTTCCCTCCAAAGGGATTTGCATACATTAGAAAAATGGGTGACTAAATGGCAGATGAGATTTAATATGAATAAATGTAAAGTTATGCATCTGGGAAGGAAAAATAGCCATGCAATTTATAATCTTAATAGGCAAATCTAGGGGTATCGGATATTGAAATGGATTTGGGAGTACTTGTGGACAACTGCCTAGGTAACAGTGCTCAATGCCAAGCTGCATCTGCAAAGGCAGGTAAAATATTAGCATGTATTAAGAAGGGCCTAGAAGCAAGGGAAGTAAATATAATTATTCCACTATACAAATCCCTAGTAGGCCCTCATTTGGAATATGGAGTACAATTTTGGGCACCACTACATAAAAAGGACATTTTAGAGCTGGAAAAGGTAGAGAAGGGCAACAAAACTAATAAGGGGAAGACTAAACAAATTAAACATATTTTCTATAGAAAAAAGTCATCTAAGAGGGGATATGATTGCAATATGCAGTGATATCTTTTTTTGGACATATATTTTAGATTTTTATTGGGTATATATCAATTGATAAGCTACTGAGATAGAGCATATCAGTCTTGTGGGTGTTAATAAATACATTAGTTACAGTACTTTAAGATAAACTATTGGAAGGTATTGATTTTGAACCAATGACTTCCTAATGAAAGCATTTTATGAAACACACTTTCCAGCACACTCTGCTTTAAAAAAAAGTATGTGTAAAAGTTAACCTAGGCTGGCCTTGGAACTGGGAGCCAACTGGTTATCGTGGTTGGCAAAGTGAAGTGACTACTGGTCGTCCTTAAAATGATAGTACCCTCAAAATATTTGTATTGGCTCATTGCAATAGTTAAACTCTTAAACACATTATCCACATAAAATAATTGTCCCAAAAATATAAATTTGACCCAGAGGGCCGAAGGCTTGATATAGTGATATAGTTACTTTAGAGTTGTATTTATGGCCATTAGAATAGCCTTTGTCCATGTGATCACTGTGGCTAGTGTATGTTCTGAAGTTTGTAACATATTTCCTAGTTTTATTGCTCATTTTTTATGTTCTCTGACTTTTTGCTGCTCATTATTTCCAACTGCTTTGTACATTTAGATGGGTCTTGGCTTCACTGATGAGGTCTGTTTGAAAATTACATATGTTGCATAAATTACTACAGGTAAAATGTAGTCTTCTATGCAAACTGTCAGCTTTATTTGATAAAGACAGACAGTTCCTCCCTTACAACATGAAGCTGGTTCGTTGGGATTTTAAGGACGCCAGACTGAGCTCTCCGAGAACTTCCATTGAGATTCTATACTCATTTGTCTGTGAGTCACAACTACTACCTATCCTACATGAGATCCACAGCTGCTGCCTTTCATACTTGTCCCACCAGGTACTATCTGTCCCGTCTGTGACTCACAGCTGCTATGTGTAATGCCTGGACCTGATACCCACTATCTGTCCAGCTTATCCTGCCCTGGACAACCTATGATCCATTGCTGCTACCTTTCCTGCCTAGAACCTACAGTTCTTTCCTGTCCTGAACTCACAGCTACTACCTTTATTATTTGTAACTCACAACTAAGAAAGTGCTTTCTGACACCCTTAGTTCTACATGTATAGATATGTATTGTCTGAGACCCTCAACCAAGTCTGCCTAGCCTGTTCATGTCTGGGACATCAGCTGTTCTTGCACTGCCTATTCCTGCCCAGGACCCTCAGTTATGACTGTGAAGATGCTTAGCTGTCTGCACTGTTGGTGATTCTACCCGCTACTGGTCTCCTCCTAGACTCAAGTAAGGGACCACTCCTACCATTTCTGAGCAAGAGTGTCTAAAGAAAATTTGGGAGTAGAAACCAATAGTTGCAGCCATGAAAGACTAGAGGTCTGAAAGGAATATATATATTTTTTGGTACAAGATGGACAAATGTACATCACTTCATATCAGAGTATGAGGGGTGACTGAATGATAGCAAAATAGTTAAGAGAGTCCTATAATTACCCAAGTACTTTTGTATTTGATGTTGAAAAGATGGAATAGGATCATGTTGACAAATTGTAAGATGAGATGTAGTTAAAATACTAGAGACTTAATCCTCAGTTACAGGGTCAATGGTGTGCATTATAGATGAGGGAATGGGTATGAATGAAGGCTGAGTGTTGTCAGTTTGTTGAGAGGAGAGTGAGTTATGGATGCTTTCAATTTTATTATTAAAGTGGCTCGCAGTACAGGGAGGAGCAGGGGGTGGTGGAGGAAAGAGGAGGGTGTTGAATGTGGCAACGTGGGCTTGGAGGCTAAATTGGATATAAGAGATGAGAAGTAACACTGTTTGGCAAGATTGAGGACATAACGATAGGAGCATAATATGAACTTGTATTGGAGGAAGTCTGCAGAAGTCTTCAGCCGTGAGGGAGCATCTCTGGATGTAGCGCATTTGTGTAGTGTGCCATGGTTTTAAGCAAGAGCGAAGGCATCTACTTGTGGTTATGGGAGCAAGAGAATCAAGGGTTGAAGTTAGAGTCAAATTGTAATGTGTGGTGGCAATGTCAGGGCAAGTGAGGGTGGTGAGCGGACAAAGACGGGGTAGCACAGAGGATAGATATTGTGGGTCAAGTGCTTGCAAATTTCTGTGGGTTCTGGTGGCTAAGTGTGAAAAAGGAGTAATCTCTTTCTTTTGGTTATAAAATTATCCATGCATCATATAAGCCATACTTCAATAATGCATTATAACACTTTTTAGATTTGCTCAACAATTAAAGGTCAGGATTTGGACATTTTTGTGTTTTCCTGTCTATTTCTGTGTTTAAGCACGTTGAAGTCTCCACAAATGATAAATAGGCCTGAAATATATTTTTAAAGTCTGATTAAGGAGCCTTATTTGCCCTTTGTTGGGGCATATTATTTCAAAATGGTGTATTTCTGACTATCAATCATACCTATCCATAAAACAAAACGACCCTCTGAGTCTATATTTACAAACTCTTCTACCAGATTTAGATTTTTATTTAAAAAAATGGAGACACTTCGCTTTCTTTAAAAATGTTAAATTATAACCAATAGTATAGACCTTATTTAGGCATTTTACCTTCCTGCTAGTTTGTATCTTGTAGACAAATAATGTCTGCTTTTTCTTTCTGAAAGGCCTTAAAGGCTGTATATCTCTTACCTGCCATTGTCAGGCCAAGGGCATTTTGACTACTTATCCTTAAAGTCATATTTCCAACTTAATAATATAGTCGACTTATCAAACCCCACCTGTGCCCCTCCGGAAACTCATCTACAAAAAATAAATACAAATAACAAGTACACAATTTACCTATGTAGGAAAGGGGGTACATTACCCAACCCAGTCTCCAGTGGAAAGGAAATATCGAACTAATTGAGTTTGAATTCCAGGGCAACTTTCTCTTGCAAGGACTAATAAAGATCCTTGCTGAATATTAATGCTGCCTAGTATATACAGTTACGTTTTCCTATAGAAATTACTGAAGAGGAAAGAGGGATTGAGAGGAAGTATAATGTCAGTATGTCAGTATAATGTCAGCAAATTCTTTTGGGCAAATACTGAAATGCTGAGAAAGGGCAAATTCTGTAACTCAAGACGCTAAGAGTTTTAGCTTCTCAATACAGAAAATCATTACTGTAGAAAGGAAAATGTAACTCTTAATGAAGATATAAATATTTGAACATTTGACAAAATAAAAATATGAACTTGACTTCGAGATCTATTTATCCCTATACACACATTAATAGGAGAAATTGAGAGGCATATTAGTGTGTTATATATATAATACTAAATGGTGGTACCAAGAGAGTAAACTTTGAGTGGTTAATTCAGTATATAATAGCTTCCCAATTTTCAGTATGAGATCATTACAATAAATAAGTGATTGCCAATGTGAATTGTTGTTTGTATGGTTTTATATTTGTGCCATTAATCTCAAAGTAAGTTATTTTTTGTTCTTTAAATACTTTAGTAGGTGTGACTACACCCAGGGTCTACATATAAACTTTCTCTTCCCTTGAAAACAGTATCACACTTGACTTACTTGACAGTACATAATAGTAACTTTGAATCAGCCAAGTACTAAATATTTTAGAATTCACACTGAGCACTTTTATTCACTGATCCATGTTGATAATTATCATGTGTATTGCTCACCTGCACATATAACTGACTAGATTGTCCTCTGCATAATATCCTGATCATCTCTCTTCCTTTTCCTTAACAACTGATACTGTGCCCAGATCTTCATCATGGAAACCTGATAAGTGCAATAAAGATTTGAATTTAATTGTAAAAATGTATCAAATACAAGTGTCCTTATTCTTCAATTATGGAGAAGGGTCTTGTTAGGATGTCCGGGGAGGTAGCTGGGTTGCAGTTACAAGGGGAAGCAGGGGGATCAGGAAGAGAAGGCAGGCCAGTTTTTAGTTGGCAAGTAGCAACAGATTTGCCAGACTGAGTGAAACTGTTGGGGATGTCCATTCAGGAATGGCAATGCCAGATAGAGCTGTTCCCTCTAACAGCCGGGAGACCAGTTCTACTCGAGGAGAGGGAGGGCAGAATAGGCTATGGATTGCACCTTAATTACGAGAGCTTGTGTGCTAGAGGAAAGAATGGTAGAAAAGTTGGGTGAGTTTTTAAACTAGGAGGTGGGAGGAGGGACTAGATAGAAGTATTGGGGTTGAGAGTGTAGAGGGGGTAAGGAAGGAATTAACTAGTCAAGGGGAGGAGTAGGGAGATGGTTAGTATAGTTAATAGGGAGGTATTGTTAAGTAACACAAGTATAGTGGCAGGCACTTCATACCAACATAAGGTCTATGCTTGCAAATGCAGTAGCTTGCCAGGGAAAATGGGAGAGTTATAATTATTAGCAGTAAAATACGACATAATAGGCATTACTGAAACATGTTTGGGTGACTTCAATGACTGGGCTGTTAATTGGGATGGTTTTAACCTATTTAGGAACAATAGGGGCAATGGTAAAAGAGGAGCAGGAGAGGGAGAGAGGGGGGAAGGAGACACAGGGGAGGGAGATGGAGGAAGGAGACACAGGGGAGGAAGATGGAGGAAGGAGACACAGGGGAGGGAGATGGGGGAAGGAGACACAGGGGAGGGAGAGAGGGGGAAGAGACGCAGGGGAGTGAAAGGGGGAAAGGGGGGAGAGACACGGGGGAGGGAGATGGGGAAGAGACAAAGGAGAAGGGGAAGAGACACAGGTTAGGGAGATGGGGGGAAGAGACGGAGGGGGCGGAACAGAAAAATTAAAACTACAATTCTTATTAATTCTCTCATCATATCTCGTCTAGATGCCAGCAACTCACTCCTCGCTGGTCTCCACATCACCCGTTTCTCACCACTCCAGTCTATAATGATTGTGTTTTCTAGCCTCATCTACAATATCCAATGCTCAATGTCAGCATCACCTTTCTGTCAGTCACTCCACTGGCTCCCCGTAACCTCCAGAATAACATTTTAAATCATGACCCTAACATAAAGCCCTCAACAATAACAAACACTCCCTTATATCTTTGCTCTCATTTCAAAATACTCCCCCACCCTCCCCCTCCATTCTGCTAATGACCTTCTTCTTTCCTCCTCACTTATCACCTCCTCTCATTCCCTCCTTCAGGACTTTTTTCCGGTTGACCCTATTCTTTGGAACTCCTTACCTCGCTTCACTAGACTTCCCTCCTGTCTCGAGTCCTTCAAAACCTCACTAAAAACACATTTATTTAATGAAGCTTATCACCTTCACATTTAATATGGCCAATTTATCTATCACCTTCCAAACCCCTTAGAGTGTAAGATTGCAAGTTTTCAATCGTATTGGATATTTGCAAAAAGTTCTCTATATGCAGGATTCTAAGCTCAAATCTGGGTTCTCTTTTCCTTTAATCTGTATTGATTTTGTTTTTATCTTATGTTTTGTCCTGTGTATAAAGCTGCGGAATATGTATTTGCATTATAAATACTAGATAATAATAAATAGCCATACATATTATTGTACAACACACAAAATCATGAAGAAAGACTAATCAAATTAATCCTATGTTCTCTAGAAAAAAGGCACCTAAGCGGGAATATAATTAAATACATCCAGAAACAATATAAAGCTTTGTCAAGGGAACTTTTGTGCCAAGAGTTTTTCAACTGACAAGAGGACATCCTTTGAGGTTAGATGGCAATAGATTCCACCTTAAAGATTCTTCACAGCAAGGGTGGTTAATCTGTGGAATTCTCTACCAAAGGAGGTGGTGACAGAAGATTACATAGATACCTTTAAAAAGGGATTAAATATATTTATTCAATAAAAAAGGGCATTCTGATTATCCTAGATAACTAGAGAAGGAATATTGATCCAGGAAAGAACCCGATGACCAGTACCTGGGTTCAGGAAAGACTTAATTTTTTTCCCTTATAAGACAATTGTTAATTCTTCAATGGGTTCCATCTTTTTTGTAAGATTTAAATGCCTGTTTTTTACTCCATATCTTGATCTTTAAATCATTGTTAAGCCACATCATATGTGATTTACTCCTTTTACTTTCATTCCCACATTAAATATGATGATAAGCATATGTATTTAGTAAGGATTTGAATGTTGGACATTTATGTTCAGTATTTTTACCTATCAGTTCTTTGTCCCAGTCTATACGTTATATTGCTTCCCTTAAACCGTTAAAATTTTCCCTAAAATTAAGAGTTTTTGATGGCCCCTTACAGTTTTGTTTTTTTACTTCAATCTCAAATGAGACTGTGTTGTGATCACTGTTTCCCAAAGGTTGCCCTATTACAACATTTGATACTTTATGAATATTATTTGTGAAAATAAATCCAGGATAGCCTCATGTCTAGTAGGTTCTTGTATAACCTGGACCAGCCAATGATCTCTGAATGTATTCAGGAACCTGCTCGCCTTAGCTGAACTGCTGGTCTCATTATTTCAGGGTAATTAAAATCTCTGATTATTAGAACTTGACCATGCTTAGCTGCATTTGCAGTTTTTCACTTTCAATTATATTTGGGGGTTTATAGCATAATTTAAAAAATATTTTTGGGGAATTTGCTGCTGCAGTATTTTACTCTACCCATACGCATTCAACATTATCTCTAGTTCCAGCATAACTATCGTCTTTGACTATGGGCTTAGATTAAGGCTTAAGATACATACAAATCCCTCCTCCTCCTTTACCATTGCCCCTATTGTTCCTAAATAGGTTTAAACCATCCCAATTAACAGCCCAGTCATGAAAGAGACACTCCCCTGTGTCTCTTTTCCCCCTCTCCCTCCCCTCCTCCCCTGTGTCTCTCCCCTTCTCTCCCCTGCATCTCCTTTCCCCCTAACTCCCCGTCTCTTCCCCCCTTCCCCTGTGTCTCTTACCCCCATTCTCTCCCCTGTGACTCTTTTCCCCCCTCCTCCCACCCGTCTCCTCCACTCGCTTTACTCCCTCTCACTCCCGTGTCTATTCCCCCTCCCTCCCCTGTGTCTCCCCCTCCTCACTACCATCTCCCTGTTTCTTCCTCCCTTTCCCTCCCCTGTGTCTCTTCATCCCATGTCTCTTCCCCTCCCTCTTCATCTCCGGTGTCACTTCCCTCTCTCTCTCCCCTGTGCCTCTTTCCCCCTCTCCCTCCCCTGTGTCTCCCCCTCCTCACTACCATCTTCCTGTTTCTTCCTCCCTTTCCCTCCCCTGTGTCTCTTCCCCCTATCCCTCCCCTGTGTCTCCCCCCTCCTCCCTCCCGTCTCTCCATCTCTTCGCCCCATCTCCCTCCCTTGTGTCTCCCCCCTCCTCCCTCCCATCTCCCCCTCTCTTTCCCTCCCATCTCCCTCCCCTTTTGCCGAGTAATGCACATGCGTTACACACAAACTCACAGTACGACAACAATATATGTGATAAGATTTCAGTGCTTGGAGTTAATAAGTGATATATTCATACTGATGCATGTCTTCTGATCAACTGCAAACTGAACTAATCCCTTTGGTGGAAAACACCAATAATATCTAATATATACTTGACTATATGAGCTCTACACCAAACCTGTCAACACATGGATAATGTGCTTCTGTCAAAGTCTATTAACTCCTTCTGGCCAGATCATCATGGGAAGAATACACACCTTATAATGTATTCAGTTATATCACCTTCACCATCCATACAAACCATATCTCCGTCTGCACCAAACCTGCCAACATTTGGACATTTCAAACTTCTCTTGTCTGAGTCTATTCTCTCCTCGTGACCAACCTTGTCTCCTTAATGTTTTACTGTTTCCTTGTGCTCAGTCTATACTTTTTGCCCCCTACTATGTAAGTGTTTTGAAGAGCTTGACTTGATCAAAATATTTATCCAATTTAAAATAAGCAATTACCATCTTTCATTTTTAAATCTATCCCAGACCATTGTTCTCACATTTGCACACAGATACTAAGTGAGATACTAATAAGAGAAGAGGAGCGTCATTATGACATTGTCCAGCACCTCTCACCTCCCTAGTCATTATGACATTGTCCAGCACCTCTCACCTCTCCAGTCATTATGACATTGTCCAGCCCCTCTCACCACTCCAATCATTATGACATTGTCCAGCACCTCTCATCTCTATAGTCATTGTGACATTATCCAGCCCCTCTCACCTCTCCAGTCATTATGACATTGTCCAGCACCTCTCACCTCTCCAGTCATTATGACATTGTCCAGCACCTCTCATCTCTCCAGTGATTATGACACTGTCCAGCACCTCTCACCTCTCCAGTCTCTATGACATTATCCAGCACCTCTCACCACTCCAGTCATTATTACATTGTCCAGCACCTCTCACTTCTCCAGTCATTATGACATTGTCCAGCATCTCTCACCTCTCCAGTCATTATGACATTATCCAGCACCTCTCACCTCTCCAGTGGTTATGACATTGTCCAGCACCTATCACCTGCCCAGTCATTATGACATTATCCGGCACCTCTCACCTCCCCAGTCATTATGACATTGTCCAGCACCTCTCACCTACCCAGTCATTATGACATTATCCAGCACCTCTCACCTCTCCAGTCATTATGACATTGTCCAGCCCCTCTCACCACTCCAATCATTATGACATTGTCCAGCACCTCTCATCTCTCCAGTCATTATGACATTATCCAGCACCTCTCATCTCTCCAGTCATTATGACATTGTCCAGCACCCCTCGCCTCTATAGTCATTGTGACATTATCCAGCCCCTCTCACCTCTCCGGTCATTATGACATTGTGCGGCACCTCTCACCTCTCCAGTCATTATGACATTATCCAGCACCTCTCATCTCTCCAGTGATTATGACATTGTCCAGCACCTCTCACCTCTCCAGTCTCTATGACATTATCCAGCACCTCTCACCACTCCAGTCATTATTACATTGTCCAGCACCTCTCAATTCTCCAGTCATTATGACATTGTCCAGCATCTCTCACCTCTCCAGTCATTATGACATTATCCAGCACCTCTCACCTCTCCAGTGGTTATGACATTGTCCAGCACCTATCACCTCCCCAGTCATTATGACATTATCCGGCACCTCTCACCTCCCCAGTCATTATGACATTGTCCAGCACCTCTCACCTCCCCAGTCATTATGACATTATCCAGCACCTCTCACCTCTCCAGTCATTATGACATTATCCAGCACCTCTCACCTCCCCAGTGATTATGACATTGTCCAGCACCTCTCACCTCTCCAGCCTTTATGACATTATCCAGCACCTCTCACCACTCCATTCATTATTACATTGTCCAGCACCTCTCACTTCTCCAGTCATTATGACATTGTCCAGCATCTCTCACCTCTCCAGTCATTATGACATTATCCAGCACCTCTCACCTCCCCAGTCATTATGACATTATCCAGCACCTCTCACCTCTCCAGTCATTATGACATTATCCAGCACCTCTCCAGTCATTATGACATTGTCCAGCACCTCTCACCTCCCCAGTCATTATGACATTGTCCAGCACCTCTCACCACTCCAGTCATTATGACATTGTCCAGCACCTCTCACCACTCCAGTCATTATGACATTGTCCAGCACCTCTCACCTCTCCAGTCAGCAGGTAGATGATCTCCAGGGCCTGATTCAAGAACCTCACAGCCATCTTCTCCAATTTCTTTTTGTCCATCTTCGTTATCTTCAGTGAGTTATTCAGATGCTGCTAGAGGAGAAATGTGAAAAATCCCAGAAGTAAGAAACGGCAGAGGGTTGGAAGGAGAGGACCACGTGCAGGCAGTGACAGATAATGGAGTTCTGTATAATCACATACAAATTAATTCAGCTACAGATCAATTTTAAGGATAATAATCATGGAGCCCCATGACAAATATGGTATTTGTGGAACTCCTTATTGAAGGTAGAAGATGTTAGATTTAGGGGTGTTGTGTTTTTGAGATTGAGCAGTAGGTAGGTGAAATAACAATCCAATAAAAATGTCAAACAGTCAAACACAATTGAGGAATTTTAGCATGGTTCTGATAAACATCGCTATATAGATTTTAAACACAATAGGATATTTTATGGAAATCACCAAAAGAACTAAGTTTATGAAACAAGATCTAACCCAGGAAATGTTACTATAATATAAGATGTGAGGACAATGTGAGTGTGAGGGACTAGTGGGACATTTCCACAATCCAGTCCTGACCCAGTAGCTGCATCATGTTAGTCCCCAGTGGGATATCCTTATAAACAGGCAAAGATTCCTTATCAGACTATTACAGTAAATGCAAGAAACAAAGTATAAGTGTCCTGGTAATGTCTCCTCCGAGAGGCAAGATGGAGAGTAGTAGCCGTCACATCACTGCTCTCACTTGGATTTCCCTTTAACCAATTATATCAGTCCTTCTTATCCATCAGTCCTTCTTATTATATCAGTCCTTATTATTATATCAGTCCTTCTTATCCTATCAGTCCTTTTTATCCTATCAGTCGTTCTTATTTTATCAGTCCTTCTTATCCTATCAGTCCTTCTTATTATATCAGTCCTTCTTATCCTATCAGTCCTTCTTATTATATCAGTCCTTCTTATCCTATCAGTCCTTCTTATTATATCAGTCCTTCTTATTATATCAGTCCTTCTTATTCTATCAGTCCTTCTTATCCTATCAGTCCTTCTTATTATAGCAGTCCTTCTTATTATATCAGTCCTTCTTATCCTATCAGTGCTTCTTATTATATAAGTCCTTCTTAACCTATCAGTCCTTCTTATTATATCAGTCCTTCTTATTATATCAGTCCTTATTCAATTAGCCCCCTCTCTGTCTCTCTCTCTCCCTGTCTCCTCTTCTAACTCTCTCTCTTCCTGTCTCTCTCCCTCTCTATCAATCTCTCCCTCTCTCTCTCCCTCTACACATTTCTTCTTCTCATACACAATCATTTATCTCCCCTTCCCTCTCTCTTTCCCTCTCCACTCCCTCTCCCCTCCCTCTCTCTTTTCCTCTCCCCTCCCTCTCTCTGCCCCGTCTATCTCCCCCTCCCCTTACACATTTCTTCTCACACACAATCATTTCTCTTTCAGACTACTATCTTACGGACAAAGACTATTTGCCCACAAGATCAATATATTATTCCCAATCAGATAAAAACATTTGCGGAGGTGTAGGCTCCAACGCACGACTGAGAAAAAAAAAAAAAAAAGACAGCAGAACCAACCTTAACGTAACAAACACCCACACAAACGAAAAATACGGCCATAACGGCCGAACCTCTCGCACCTAAAAACAGTCAAAGCACACCAAATACTTACACAAAATACATAAAAAGCTTACCCATAGCAAGGGGGGGCATCCAGGACCTCTGAAAGTAAAGTTACACCTCCATTTAAGTCTAAATTCATGAGTTCATAAACACGAAAATCCCCTAAGCATGAGAAAAAATGGCCACCGAAAAAAAACAATTGGAGGCTCAAAGCCCAGGACTGCACACACACACATGCGACCTCGGAACCAACGTTAATGGAACAAACACCCACAAGCACGAAAAATACAACCATAACGCTCAACTAAAAACAGTTAAAACACACTAAATACTCACAAAAAATACATAAAAAGCTTACCCATAGCATGGGGGGGCACCCAGGACACACAAAAATCCCCTAAGCGAGAGAAAAATTGGCCGCCGAAAAAACAAAAACGAGACTCAAATCCCAGCAACGTACAACTTTTACCCAAGAAGGGATCCGAGATAAGCTCGGAAACCGGCATTAACCCCACGGGATCCGAGATAAGCTTGTAGACCTGCATTAACCCCACATTAACCATCGCTGCAATGAAAATTCAAAATTCCCACATTACGGGTCCTTAAAGGACCGTAAAGGTCCTTAAAGGACCCGTTAAAAAAAGAAAACAAATATACACTATCACCCTGTCACTCATGGGGTCAATACACACCCCCATAAGCACTTAATTAACCCCTCACTCATGGGGGTCAATACAGACCCCCATAAACCCCTAATTAACCCTGTCACTCATGGGGGTCAATATAGACCCCCATAAGCCCTTCATTAACCCTGTCACTCATGGGGGTTAATACAGACACCCATAAACCTTCATTAACCCTGTCACTTCAGGGGGTTAATACAAACCCCAATAAGCACTTCATTAACCCCCTCACTCATGGGGGTAAATATAGACCCCCATAAGCCCTTCATTAACCATGTCACTCATGGGGGTCAATACAGACCCCTATAAGCCCTTCATTAACTGTGTCACTCATGAGGGTCAATACAGACCCCCATGAGCACTTCATTAACCCCCTCACTCATGGGGGTCAATATAGACCCCCATAAGCCCTTCATTAACCCTGTCAATCATGGGGGTCAATACAGACCCCCATAAACCCCTAATTAACCTTGTCATTCATGGGAGTCAATACAGACCCCCATAGGCCCTTCATTAACCCTGTTACTCATGGGGGTCAATACAGACCCCCATAAGCCCTTCATTAACCCTGTCACTCATGGGGGTCAATACAGAACCCCATAAGCCCTTCATTATCCCTGTCACTCATGGGGGTCAATATAGACCCCCATAAGCCCTTCATCAACCCTGTCACTCATGGGGGTCAATAAAGATGCCCATAAGCCCTTCATTAACCCTGTCACTCATGGGGGTCAATAAAGACCCTCATAAGCCCTTCAGTAACCCTGTCAATCATGGGGGTCAATACAGACCCCCATAAAACCCTAATTAACCCTGTCATTCATGGGAGTCAATATAGACCCCCATAAGCCCTTCATTAACCCTGTCACTCATGGGGGTCAATACAGACCCCCATAATCCCTTCATTAACCCTGTCACTCATGGGGGTCAATACAGAACCCCATAAGCCCTTCATTATCCCTGTCACTCATGGGGGTCAATATAGACCTCCATAAGCCCTTCATTAACCCTGTCACTCATGGGGGTCAATAAAGACCCCCATAAGCCCTTCATTAACCCTGTCACTCATGGGGGTCAATACAGACCCCCATAAGCCCTTCATTAACCCTGTCACTCATGGGGGTCAATACAGACCCCTATAAGCCCTTCATTAACTGTGTCACTCATGAGGGTCAATACAGTCCCCCATAAGCCCTTCATTAACCCTGTCACTCATGGTGGTTAATATAGACCCCCATAAGCCCTTCATTAACACTGTCACTAATGGGGGTAAATACAGACCCCCATAAGCCCTTCATTAACCCTGTCACTCATGGGGGTCAATACAGACCCCTATAAGCCCTTCATTAACTGTGTCACTCATGAGGGTCAATACAGACCCCCATAAGCCCTTCATTAACCCTGTCACTCATGGTGGTTAATATAGACCCCCATAAGCCCTTCATTAACACTGTCACTCATGGGGGTAAATATAGACCCCCATAAGCCCTTCATTAACCATGTCACTCATGGGGGTCAATACAGACCCCTATAAGCCCTTCATTAACTGTGTCACTCATGAGGGTCAATACAGACCCCCATGAGCACTTCATTAACCCCCTCACTCATGGGGGTCAATATAGACCCCCATAAGCCCTTCATTAACCCTGTCAATCATGGGGGTCAATACAGACCCCCATAAACCCCTAATTAACCTTGTCATTCATGGGAGTCAATACAGACCCCCATAAGCCCTTCATTAACCCTGTCACTCATGGTGGTCAATATAGACCCCCATAAGCCCTTCATTAACACTGTCACTCATGGGGGTTAATACAGACCACCGTAAGCCCTTCATTAACCCTGTCACTCATGGTGGTCAATATAGACCCCATAAGCCCTTCATTAACACTGTCACTCATGGGGGTAAATACAGACCCCCATAAGCCCTTCATTAACCCTGTCACTCATGGGGGTAAATACAGACCCCCATAAGCCCTTCATTAACCCTGTCACTCATGGGGGTCAATACAGACCCCCATAAACACCTAATTAACCCTGTCATTCATGGGGGTCAATATAGACCCCCATAAGCCCTTCATTAACACTGTCAGTCATGGGGGTAAATACAGACCCCCATAAGCCCTTCATTAACCCTGTCACTCATGGGGGTCAATACAGACCCCCATAAGCCCTTCATTAACCCTGTCACTCATGGGGGTCAATAAAGAACCCCATAAGCCCTTCATTAACCCTGTCACTCATGGGGGTCAATAAAGACCCCCATAAGCCCTTCATTAACCCTGTCACTCATGGGGGTCAATACAGACCCCCATAAGCCCTTCATTAACCCTGTCACTCATGGTGGTCAATATAGACCCCCATAAGCCCTTCATTAACACTGTCACTCATGGGGGTAAATACAGACCCCCATAAGCCCTTCATTAACCCTGTCACTCATGGGGGTAAATACAGACCCCCATAAGCCCTTCATTAACCCTGTCACTCATGGGGGTCAATACAGACCCCCATAAACCCCTGATTAACCCTGTCATTCATGGGGGTCAATATAGACCCCTATAAGCCCTTCATTAACACTGTCAGTCACGGGGGTAAATACAGACCCCCATAAGCCCTTCATTAACCCTGTCACTCATGGGGGTCAATACAGACCCCATAAGCCCTTCATTAACCCTGTCACTCATGTTGTCAATACAGACCCCCATTAGCACTTCATTAACCCTGTCACTCATGGGGGTCAATACAGTTCCCCATAAGCCCTTCATTAACCCTGTCATTCATGGGGGTCAAATGAGACCCCCATAAGCACTAAATTAACCCCCTCACTCATGGGGGTCAATACAGACCGCCATTAACCGCTAATTAACCCTGTCACTCATGGGGGTCAATACAGACCCCCATTAACCGCTAATTAACCCTGTCACTCATGGGGGTCCATAATGACCCTCATAAGCCTCTATTTAACCCCATCAGTCTCATAAGGGTATATTAAGACCATTATGGGCCTGTTACAACCCAACATTAACTACATAAGTTCATGACGGTCCTCAAGGACCATCATGACATTAAGTATAAACACTACACTGCACTATACCCCCCCAATAAAACATTAAATATTAACTAAACAACCTCTACACTAACCTATTTACACGTACACTATCTACCTACCTACCCCCTAATAACCCCCACCACTCTAATTACAGAAAATAAAAAAGCCTACAGTAACAAAAAAAAAATCTACATTACATAAAATAAAAAACCTAAGTCACAAAATATATATATACATTACACAAAATAAAAAAAGCTAAGTCACAAAAAATAAAAAAAAACATTACAGAAAATAAAAAAAAACATTAGAACCCCCCCCACTACAAAAAACACATACCCCTAGCTAACATACAATAAATGCTATCTATATATAAAATAATCTAATTATAAGCTAAAATAAAATAATTAAGACCACTTACCTTTGCAGATGTCCATTAAGATCAGCCACCTAGGGGAAAAAATAAAAAAATGTATGCAACACGTTTACAGTAAATACTAAACATTCTAAACATTATACTCACCTTTCTGGCATGTCCCGTCCTTATTCTTTTCTTCTTCTCCGTTGCGGCATCTGTTAAAAAAAACATAACATTAATACACATACATAAACTGAAAAACAAAATAAAATCAGGAGGCGCCAATGTGTGAGCCAATCAGAAAGGGATACACTCTAAAATCCCACTCTGATTGGATACTGCACCTATCATTCTTTATTTAAACCAATCACAAGGCACAGATGCCTTCAGCCAATCACAATGGAATACACCCCCACAGGGTGATTGGCTGGAGGCATCTGCGCATTTTGATTGGTTGCACTGACAATAGCCAATCACAATGGAAAACACCCCAACGTACTGATTGGTGAAGGATTTGCGCCTTCTCATTGGCTATTGTCAATGTCAATCAGTATTACAGCCAATGGGAAGGCGCAGATGTCTTCACCAATCAGTACTTGGGGGTGTATCCTATTGTGATTCACTGATGGCAATAAAGCCTTCGGATTGGTTCAAATAAAGATTGACAGGTGCGTTAGCCAATCAGCATTGGATTTTGGGGTGTATCCCTTTCTCATTGGTTCACAATTGGCGTCTTCTCATTGGCTGAATTTGATAGACAGCGTTGTCAGCAATCAGAAGCCACCATTGCCAATTTTATTGTGGAACACTCCGTAGGAAGCTCATTAGCGTAGAAGACATCCGCCAGGGCGGATGTGGGTCCTTTTTTTTTTTTTTTTTTTTAAAGAGCGTGGATGCTTCCGGGGCACAACACAAGGAGGCCGGAGACATCGCGGGGAGGTAAGTATAATGTAGATTGTGTTTATTTTACTTGGTTTCATGTTCATGTATGTGTGCTAATGTATATAATGAAGGCGCAGATGCCTTCAGCCAATCACAATGGAATACACCCCCACAGGGTGATTGGCTGGAGGCATCTGCGCATTCTGATTGGTTGCACTGACAATAGCCAATCACAATGGAAAACACCCCAACGTACTGATTGGTGAAGGATTTGCGCCTTCTCATTGGCTATTGTCAATGTCAATCAGTATTACAGCCAATGGGAAGGCGCAGATGTCTTCACCAATCAGTACTTGGGGGTGTATCCTATTGTGATTCACTGATGGCAATAAAGCCTTCGGATTGGTTCAAATAAAGATTGACAGGTGCGTTAGCCAATCAGCATTGGATTTTGGGGTGTATCCCTTTCTCATTGGTTCACAATTGGCGTTTTCTCATTGGCTGAATTTGATAGACAGCGTTGTCAGCAATCAGAAGCCACCATTGCCAATTTTATTGTGGAACACTCCGTAGGAAGCTCATTAGCGTAGAAGACATCCGCCAGGGCGGATGTGGGTCCTTTTTTTTTTTTTTTTTTTAAAGAGCGTGGATGCTTCCGGGGAACAACACAAGGAGGCCGGAGACATTGCGGGGAGGTAAGTATAATGTAGATTGTGTTTATTTTACTTGGTTTCATGTTCATGTATGTGTGCTAATGTATATAATGAAGGCACAGATGCCTTCAGCCAATCACAATGGAATACACCCCCACAGGGTGATTGGCTGGAGGCATCTGCGCATTCTGATTGGTTGCACTGACAATAGCCAATCACAATGGAAAACACCCCAACGTACTGATTGGTGAAGGATTTGCGCCTTCTCATTGGCTATTGTCAATGTCAATCAGTATTACAGCCAATGGGAAGGCGCAGATGTCTTCACCAATCAGTACTTGGGGGTGTATCCTATTGTGATTCACTGATGGCAATAAAGCCTTCGGATTGGTTCAAATAAAGATTGACAGGTGCGTTAGCCAATCAGCATTGGATTTTGGGGTGTATCCCTTTCTCATTGGTTCACAATTGGCGTCTTCTCATTGGCTGAATTTGATAGACAGCGTTGTCAGCAATCAGAAGCCACCATTGCCAATTTTATTCTGGAACACTCTGTAGGAAGCTCATTAGCGTAGAAGACATCCGCCAGGGCGGATGTGGGTCCTTTTTTTTTTTTTTTTAAAGAGCGTGGATGCTTCCACGGCACAACACAAGGAGGCCGGAGACATCGCGGGGAGGTAAGTATAATGTAGATTGTGTTTATTTTACTTGGTTTCATGTTCATGTATGTGTGCTAATGTATATAATGTTTATTTATTTGATGTTATGTACTAATTGTTTTTTTTGTCTTACCCCTAGGTTGGTGATCTGAAGAAACATCTCAAAGGTAAGTGGTCTTTATTATTTTATTGTAGCTTAGAATTAGGGTTGCTATATATAGCATGTACTGTATAGTAGATAGATAGAGGGATGTATAGTACATAGATAGTATTTATTGTATATTACATAGATAGGGGGATGTATATTAGATAGATAGTATTGTATATTAGATATGGGGGATGTATATTAGATAGGGGGATGTATATTAGATAGGGGTGTATTGTATTGTAATTAATTGTATTGTATTATATTGTATTGTATTATATTGTATGTAATTGTATTGTATGTAATTGTATTGTATGTATTATATTGTATATATTGTATTGTATGTATTATATGTATTTCCTTTTCAGGTGTGTCATTTTTTTTTCTGTAGTGGGGGGGGGGGGTGTAATGTATTTTTTTATGTTCTGTAATGTTCCTTTTTTATTTTTTGTGACTTAGGTTTTTTTTCTGTAATGTACATTTTTTATTTTTGGTGATTTTAGGTTTTTTTATTTTATGTAATGTAGATTTTTGATTTTTGATGACTTTAGTTTTTTTGATTTCTGTAATTACAGTGGTGGGGAGAGGTTATTAGGGGGTAGGTAGGTAGGTAGTGTAGGTGGTAATAGGTTAGTGTAGAGGGTGTTTAGTTGATATTTAATGTTTTATTGGGGGGTATAGTGCACTGTAGTGTTTATACTTAGTGTCATGATGGTCCTTGAGGACCGTCATGGCACTTATGTGGTTAAGGTTGGGTTGTAACAGGCCCATAATGGTCATAATATAGCCTTATGCGACTAATGCGGTTAAATAGAGGCATGTGAGGGTCTGGATAGACCCCCATAAGTGACCGGGTTAAAATGGTGTAGTGCTTACACTTTGGGTCCTGAATGGCTCTCTTGGCACTTATAGTGTTATTACATGCATTCATTAGTGTGTTAGAGGGGACAGCATTTCAACACTTTCTTTTATTGACCATCATTTTTTGATGGGCAAGTCGCTAGTATATATATACTGGTGGGTTATAGTTAGTAAACCTTTTTATTCTGCGTTGTTTTTGAGGGCACAATAAAGTTTTCATCTACTTTTGAAAATATATGACTTCAAAGTAGGGCTGTAAAGCATTGTCTCCATATTTACTGATGATTCTAAGTTGCACAAGGTAATTAAATAAGAAAATGATGGGCATTCACTCCAAATAGACTTGCATGAATTAGAAGAATGCGTAATTAAATGGCAGATGAGATTTAACACAAATAAATGTAAAATGATTGATTTTGGAAAGAAATATAACCAGCAATGTATAATCTAAATATAACTGGAAATGTATGGGTATCAGATATAGAAGGGAATTATGAGTGCTTTGGACAACCACCCTTGTAACAGAACTCAATGCCGAGCAGAATCTGCAAAGGTAGTGCAAATACTTTCATGTATTAAGAAAGATTCTGCCACTATATTCATTTTTTTGTGCCAAGAGGTTTTCAACTGACACAAGGAGATCCCGTAAGCTTAGAAGAAAAAAATATTCCACCTTAAAGAAAGAAAGTGATTATTTGGAGTAAGGGCAGTCAGACTGTGGAATTGTCTACCAAAGGAGGGTGTTCTGCTGGCCTGGGGTTAATTGGGATGTTACCAATTACTGTAACTCCTGTGATGCCTTCAGCCCCCTTCTGTCCTTCCCAGTTATGGATATACCCTTCCAAAAGGTTACTATCGATATCATAGGACCACAAGGCAGGACTAGAAAACAGAGTACCAGAGAAGGCCCCAGAACTTGTTAGATATATGTCTTCCTACAGGCACTGGCCCAGAGGAGGAAATACTACCATATCTGGAATTGTACAATACCAGGAGGAGATAGTGCCATACCAAGCACCATTTTATTTTCCAGTAGTCCCTGGTGTACCCCTTTAACTGTACACTAGTTCCTCACAGAGGGTTGTCTGCCCTTAAAGAAACCTCCCTTCGAGTCCCAAAGGTTGTGAGGCAAAGTATTTTGGACTAATTGGAGGAGAAAATGAGAACATTATAGTAGTCCTTTAGCTTCCAAATAAGTATTGGTACCTAAGAAATATTAATTACTTGTTTTTTTGTGTACAACCATAAGATCAAAGAAAGGACTAAAACTGATGCTAACCCTATTCCATGCATGGATAAATTGCTGGACTGTCCATGGATCTCTCAAATGAGTATTGGCAGATGCTCCTTGTTGAGACAGCTAAGGAGAAGTCAGCATTCATCATCCAATTTGGGCTTTACCAATTAAAAATAATGCCATTTGGGATGAAGATTGTCACATCTACCTTTCAGAGGTTAGTTGACAATTTGTTGCAGGGATACCAGGGATTTGCTCAGGCCTACTTAGATGATATTGCCATATTTAGCGATACTTGGGAGGATCACTTAAGGCACATCCAAATGATATACAGTGCTATTGAAGGAGCTAAGCTAACTATTCGTCCAGACAAGTGCCGGTGGACTAGGGCAGAGGTTCAATACTTGGGCAAATGGGTGGGCATCGGGCAGATTAGGCCACAGGTAGCTAAAGTGGAGGGAATAGCTACTTGGCCATACCTTGTTATAGTGCCATGGCCAAACCATTGACAGACCTGATTAGTAAGAGGTTGTCAAGGATGACGAACTGGACCCCAACCTGTGAGATGACCTTCCAAGCCCTCAAGGAAGCTCTAACTTGCTCCCTTGTTCTGACTACCCTAGAATACCCTAGATGTTCATAATTCAGACTGATGCCTCTGCATTTGGAATGGAGACCAAACATAGCCTACCCCATAGCCTATCTTAGTAGGAAGCTGCTCCCCAGAGAGTTGGTCTACGTGTTTAGCAGTGGTATGGGCTTTAAAAAACTACATTATCTCTATGACAAGGAGTTCACAGTGTTAACTGATCATAACCCTCTATGTTGGCTGTCTAGAGTGGTGGGGGATAATGGACAATTGCAAAAATGAAGCCCGATCGTACAGACTTGGAATTTCTCTATTCAAGGTCTATCAAATGCAGATAGTCTCTTGAGACAGGAGGATAAGTAAAATCAGTGTAAATAATGGGTCATCCATAATATTTGTTTGATTTTAGGTAGTAAAACAGAGCTTATACGCACTTCTTACTAAAGTCAAGTCAAATAAAAATCCAAGACATTGGGCCTAAGAGGTCAGACATGGATATAAGAGAGAGACATGTATGTCTATGTGTCCATTATAGTGTACATCAATTAATAGAACCCTAAGACATTGGGCCTGAAAGGTCAGAGGGGGAGATAAGAGGGGGATCTTGTTTCTATCCTAAAATAACAATGATGTTTGTAACAAGATTATAACATTTAGACCAAGTTAAATAAGAATATAATATCCAGACCTAGACATAATTAAACTGGTCTAAAGGATTAACTATAACACAAAATAGTCAATGTCCTTAATATGTATAGATTAGAGGACAGACGATGGGTAATGTAATATCATAAATGTGAAGTTGGAAGAAGATAGTCTGTTAGAAAATGTTTATTAATAACATATTTAAGTACACACAACAATCAACTCATTGTGATACTGTAGTAATATACACACATACATAGTGAAATTTACTTTTTGGTGCAGACTAAATCAAAGGTTTCCATTTGCCACTTAACTGAACATAAATTCTCTGTGTTGTTTCACAAACTCTCTGTGAATATTATATTAAACAACACAAGCGACTTTTAGCTCTTAGAATTTATTAGCAAACACAAATTCTTATGTGTTGATTTTGTGCTTATTTTGTGTTTATATTTTAGCACGGTTAGTGTGGATTATTTATAATGTGAGTATATACTTCCTACACATTGTACGTTAATATTACTGTTATTTAATTTGGATTTTGTTTCTGAATATGTGTTTAAACAACAATTACCGCTCTAGTACATAACATGGTGATTTTGGATTTTTTTATATAATATGTTAATGTAAGTATTACAGTTACATCCGGTCCTAAGTGATCTGTTCAACTCATTATAAAGTATTGGCACCTCATATTAATCCCACTCTTTTGGTATAATTCAAGGTGTAATTCTAAAATTAAAGTGATAGATGAGCCCATTCTCATTATCAGAAATATCTATAAAATAAAAATGTATCATACTCAATGGCTTGGTTGATGGAAGAAAACCAACATTGACCACAAGAAAATTAATGGGATCGTGTATTAAGGTTAAAAAAAAAAAAACATTTATAAAAGATTTAAAAAAATGTAAAAACACTGGTTTACAGCTTCACAAATAGAGTGTGTGTGTGCTGAGCATGATGTTCAGAGTCTCTTAAATCAAAAAGGCAATGGCTAACCAAACAGATCGCAGCAATGCACAGAACAAGTGCAGCCTCCTACTATGATCTCTAATAATACAAGCTAGTAGACTAATAGAATTTACTAAAGAAGCAGCACTGCTGAAATGTTCTACTAACATGCTTTGCAACTCGGATATCGACATATGTAAGTCTGAATAGATTATTATTTACTTTTATATTATCTTAGTAGAATTGCATGTAATGTAGATATATAATAGCTGAACCAGATTAAACATTTCACACATTACAAACATGCAACCGGCCTTTACAATGAACAAGTTTTCTTGTGTAGAGGTTTGACTGCCACACTTCCCTGTGTAAGTTTTCTTATGAACATTGTGTTCTGAGATTACATGTTCTGAATCAGGGAAATGTTACAGTGAAAATTACCTTTCTTCTGTGTGAGTTTAATTTCTTTTTTAAGATTCAACATACTCAGAACATGCAATTGGTTTTTATGTTGCGTGAGTTCTCATATGTCGATTGAGATGTGAAGACCGTCTGAAACATTTCCCACATTCAGAGCAGGGAAATGGTTTTTCACCTGTGTGACTACTCATATGTCGCTTGAGATGTGCAGACCGTTTAAAACATTTCCCACATTCGGAACAGGGAAATGGTTTTTCTTCTGTGTGAGTGCTCCTGTGTATATTGAGAGCTGTAGACTGTCTGAAACATTTCCCACATTCAGAACAGGCAAATGGTTTTTCTCCTGTGTGAGTTCTCATATGTAGAAGGAGATGTGGAGCCAGACTGAAGCATTTCCCACATTCAGAACAGGCAAATGGTTTTTCTCCTGTGTGAGTTCTTGTGTGTTCATGGAGACGTGCGGCTCTGCTGAAACATTTCCCACATTCAGAACAGACAAATGGTTTTTCTCCGGTGTGAGTTTTCATATGTTTACCGAGACTTGTGGCCCAACTAAAATATTTCCCACATTCTGCACAGGCAAACGGTTTTTCTCCTGTGTGAGTTTTCATATGAAGATTGAGATATGCGGCCCAACGAAAACATTTCCCACATTCAGAACATGCAAATGGTGTTTCCCCTGTGTGAATTCTCATATGTAGATTGAGATATGAGGTCTGACTAAAACGTTTCCCACATTCAGAACATTCAATTCTTTTTTGTCTTGTGTGAGCTCTCATATGGTGATGGAGATATGAGACCTGACTGAAACGTTTCCCACATTCAGAACATCCATGTGCTTTTTGTCTTGTGTGAGTTCTCATATGGTGATTGAGATACGATGCCTGACTGAAACATTTCCCACATTCAGAACATGCAAGTGGATTTTGTCCTGTGTAAGTAATTGCCTTTACTTCCAGATAACTATGTGATATACTGGAATCTTCCAATACTGAATTTGTTGAATGAAGAGAAATGTGGTCCTCTTCAGCAGTATTCCAAATCTCGGGCTCATCTGTTGGAAATAAAAGCAACAGGATTAAATGATTTTAAATTATAAAATTATAAGTTTAAAATACTTCTAAATTGAAACAATTAGTCTACGTCTGAGACCATGATCCTGTGCATCATCAGCTATTGTTATTTATTGTTTGTGAAGTTCTGTTCCCTTTCCAACCAAATTATCCCCAAGGCTTGCACACTTCCATTGTAAAGGGTGGTGAATACATTAGAGGCCTTATAGGGGTCTGGATAAAAGCTAGTTACATAGACATTGGGGAAATAGGAATTATGGATATTCAAGGGTTAATGGTTTCCGCACTCAAAAGCACCGACAGTTGAGGGTAAATGCCCATATGGCAATCTGTAAACATTATAAAACTTTATTAAGTGTATCTTATAAAATACGTGTAATCATATATGATAAAGATTTATACAGCGTTTGGTCAGTCAACCCCACCTCATCAAACAAACTGTTTCCGGAGAAACTGTAAGAGCTTCTAAGATACCCCGCAGTGAAGCTATTTCTTACACAGCAAGGATGTTTTTGGATAAACAAACCAACAGATGTGTTTGCAATTCCCATTTTCAGCTTTCAGTTGTTAGAAATACAGTGCCTTGCAAAAGTATTCACCCCCTTGACTTTTTACCTATTTTGTTACATTACAGCCTTAAGTTCAATGTTTTGTTAATCTGAATTTTATGTGATGATCAGAACACAATAGTCTAAGTTGGTGAAGGGAAAAGAGAAAAATATATAAATAAAACTATTTTTTAGAAATAGAAAACTGAAAATTGGCATGTGCGTATGTATTCTCCCACTTTGTTATGAAGCCCATAAAAAGCTCTGGTGCAACCAATTACCTTCAGAAGTCACATTATTAGTGAAATGATGTCCACCTGTGTGCAATCTAAGTGTCACATATTTTTTGAACGTCCCCAGAGGCAGCAACACCTAAGCAAGAGGCACCAATAACCAAACACTGCCATGAAGACCAAGGAACTCTCCAAACAAGTAAGGGACAATGTTGTTGAGAAGTACAAGTCAGGGTTAGGTTATAAAAAAATATCCAAATATTTGATGATCCCCAGGAGCACCATCAAATCTATCATAACCAAATGGAAAGAACATGACACAACAGCAAACCTGCCAAGAGACGTCCGCCCACCAAAACTCACGGACCGGACAAGGAGGGCATTAATCAGAGAGGCAGCACAGAGACCTAAGATAACCCTTGTGGAGCTGCAGAGTTCCACAGCAGAGACTGGAGTATCTGTACAAAGTACGGCAATAAGCTGTACACTCCATAGGAGTTGGGCTTTATGGCAGCGTGGCCAGAAGAGGGCCATTACTTTCAGCAAAAAACAAAATGGCACGTTTACGCAAAGGCATGTGGGAGACTTTTCGGGCATCAAAGAAAAGGTTATGTCTGGCGCAAACTCAACACATCACATCACCCAAAGAACACCATCAGTGAAACATGGTGGTGGCAGCATCATGCTATGGGAATGTTTTTCAGCAGCTGGGACTGGGAAACTGGTCAGAGTTGAGAGAAAGATGGATGGTGCTAAATACAGGGATATTCTTGAGCAAAACCTGTACCGCTCTGTGTGTGATTTGAGGCTAGGACGGAGGTTCACCTTCCAACAGGACAATGACCCCAAACACACTGCTAAAGCAACACTTGAGTGGTTTAAGGAGAAACATGTAAATGTGTTGGAATGGCCTAGTCAAAGCCCAGACCTTAATCCAATAGAAAATCTGTGGTCAGACTTAAAGATTGCTGTTCACAAGTGCAAACCATCCAACTTGAAGGATCTGGAGCAGTTTTGCAAGAAGGAATGGGCAAAAATCCCAGTGGTAAGATGTGGCAAGCTCATAGAGACTTATCCAACGCGACTTGGAGCTGTGATTGCCGCAAAAGGTGGCTCTACAAAGTATTGACTTTAGGGGGGTGAATAGTTATGCACATTGACTTTTTCTGTTATTTTGTCCTATTTGTTGTTTGATTCACAATAAAAAAAAACATCTTCAAAGTTGTGGGCATGTTCTGTAAATTAAATGATGCAAATCCTCAAACAATCCATGTTATTTCCAGGTTGTGAGGCAACAAAAAATGAAAAATGCCAAGGGGGTGACTACTTTTGTAAGGTACTGTAAACATGTTTTTATAGAGTTTGGGAGAGGCGAGAAAGGTTTCTGTTGGGATGGGCAAGCAGTGGTGCTAAGCAGTCCAGATGAGAGAGCCAAAGAGGAAGGAGTGCCCAGCTGAGCAGAGCAGAAGCCATGGTGTGAACCCTGACCAGAGGACTAATGAGATGGACCACGAAGATAATACTGACTTTTGGGGTACTATTTAGTAACATTATAAGTAAATATACCTTTATATAGTAATCTAGTTTATAGAATAAGTATACTTTGTATTATCCCTATTGTCAATCTGTTTGTCTAAAACCCATTGTGTAACCGTATCTTGATTTGTGAAGAATATATATTTTTAATTATACCTTATTGGTCTGCTCGTTTACTGACTTTTCCAAAAGAACTTATGATTTATGGAAATTATATTTTAATTTCTTACAGTGTAGAGGGATCCCAGGAACCACTCCGCTCATTTAATATGTTGGGGTGGAGGGGGCAAAGATGGTGAGGGTCATAAGCCCCTCATATAAATTTAATTCATTATTTATTTCTGCAATTGAGAAAGGGTAGTCTTAACTAAAGTGGGGGCTGTTTTGTAAATGTATATTGTAAAGGTACACAGGAAAAAGGGCTCAGTATCTTTACTTAGCTAATCTATTCACAACTCTCAACATGATTGTGATTGAGCTACTTGTAATGCATGAAGACCCCCATGTCATCTAAAACATTAACCCTGCTTTAAGTCCAATTAGATTCTAAATCAATTATAAGCAGGGTGACATCTCAAAACTCATTCTGATTGGCTGAATTTGAAGGACATGTATTTCAGCTATTCAGAATGCTCAAAACATTTATTTAAGCAGAAGAAAGAGCAACAAAAGCCATTTGCAGTGGGAGAGCTCTTCCCAAAAAGGAAGAAGCCAAAGTATTTTTTTTTTGGAGAATCCTTTTCTGTCTCAGGAGAAAAATAACATTGGACAATACCTTCTTCAAGCAACATTAGGGAACTGTCTGGTCCATCGCTGGATGATCATTTAGGGTAGCTAAGTGTAACGGAACCCATCACTGTTTTACCCTGTTTTATGGTTATTTAATTATTATGGTTAAAATACGATCCTACTGTTATACTGTATGTATGTTGGTTTATGCTCTGCAGAATATTAGCCCAGACTATTGCAGACCTTGGCATAATAGATAATCCTATTACAAGGGCTCCTCATAAGCAAGAGAGGTCCATTGTGTGAAGTGTTCACATTGTGAAGATGGAACAAAGGGAAGGATGATCTAATCAATGTCTGATTGTTTCAAAGTAGCCAGGTAGCCTCAGGGAGGTGTGACCCACCTATTGTCCCTCTATGTGTATTGTGTGGCCAACTATGGGGGATGTGTATTGCCTGTGGGAAGAGATGTGTATATATATTTCTGCACATAACAAAATAAAGACAGTATTATTTGACTACCAATTGAGTGTCGTCCAATATGGGAGGTTGGGCATGGTGAGACTGTAGTGCTTCTTGGATATTTTACCGTATACCAGCGGAGATATTGGATTCGTGTTCCAACTCCGTTACACTAAGTATTCTTAATTTAAATTTTATTTCACAGGGTTTCTTTTTTGTGTGATTCTTTTGTTATTTTGTGTGTACTTTTTTATTTTATTGCTAATTCTTTCTTATTTTAATGTAATATTTTTTATTTTAAGCAATTTTAGGTTTTATTATTGTAATTGCAGTTTTTTTTTTTTTTAGGTTGTTCTTGTACTTTCTGTAAAAAAATTTGGGAGGGTTATACGTTTTTCTTTTTTTGTGTAGTGTAGTGTTTTTTTTATTTAGAGTACCATAGTGGGCTTTGAAGTTAATTTAATGATTACCATGGGGATCTGTATAGACCCCATGGTAGTTAAGGAGTTAATAGGTATACAATGGGGGGTCTGTATAGAACCCCATGGTATGTTAGGGTTAATAGTTATATCATGGGAATCCTTTAAGAACCCCCATGGTATGTGGTTAACAATTAGTGCAGGAGCAGGGGTTAATCTTTAGATACAGCGCAGGTCCTTCAAGGATCTCCACTGCAGGGGTCAATAGTTAGATGCTACAGAAGTCCTTGGAGGTCAAGGACCCCAGGCATCAGGGTTAACTATATGTGCCATAGGGGTCCATTAGGGACCCTGTGGTGGGGGTTAACATTTAGTTGCTACAGAGGTTAAGGACCCCCATGACAATGCCTTAATATTATGGATGTCATGGGGGTCTCAATGGACCCCCATGGTTATGCAGATGGGGAATTGGGGAACAGAGATTGGGTGTGAGTGAGGAACGGGATCCCAGGGGATTCCCTTCATAGATGTAGAGAATCTCTGTGGACTATCACTGGTGAATGTGGAGATTGAGCAAATTTACGATATAAGATTGTTGCACAATCTCCACATTCTGCATAATGGTTAACTGGGGTTGCGGGATCAGTTTGGATGGATCATGTTATGGCTGTGGAGCATTGAATATCTGTGTAACAATACTGAAAAAAGCTCCCACAGCTGAACCTACGTACAAACATAATTTACTTGGCTCAAACTGAATCAAGCCCAATGTTCCTCCTACCTATCTCAACTACAACTGCCCTATGCCACTATATTCTCACTGTCCTTAAGAAAAACTCCACAGGATTAAAGAACATAAAGCTAAAATTGAACCTTCTTTATATGCTCATTTTCCACACTCTTACATGGGCTATTTATTTGTGCTATGTGAGCTTCAGGGTGAGACAGAAAATATAAGTATCACCCCTCAGGATTATTTTTATTCTCTTTCGGATGGCCATCCCCCAGTTTTGCCTGCTAGTTGTGTTTGTTTGAAAACTTTTGTAAACTACAAATATTAGAGGGGGTGTGGTCTCTAAAAATCAAGTTTTATGGCTATTTTCTCCTTTTTGTTACCTTGCTCATTTACACATAATTGCCATAACACTAAGCCCAAGAGACGTCTTAACCGTGATGGAACCTCCTTGGACACAACTGTTGACCCACAGTCCTTATATAACAGCTACTGAAATCACATATACTGTATAGCACAAATCTCACAAAAGTCTCGTATCTCACAGAACACAAAAAGACTAAAAACCACCACAAACATGTAGCCCAGGTTTACTTTCACAGACATAGAGATGTTATCTTGACATAAAAAACAACTTGTAAAAAAAACTCGACAAGCCCAAATCATGAACCAGACACAACCAACAAGATAAAATAGCTCCTCCAAAACTGAGAAAAATGAAGTAGCAATCCTACTTGTTCTGCGCGCTGAGGACAGGACACCGTATAGACTGGTGCATTTATGTCTTATAACAATATTCATTAAGTGATCCAGCATTCCTGTTATTGAAGTTAGTGACATAACTCACATTGGTATACAATATTCTAAGATATTGGAAATGTGGCCTTAGAGATACATATCAGTAGCACACGATTTTTTTAGCTATCTCGGTTTGTGTAGACACATCTGGATTTTAATAAAATCTTGCTTTCTCTATAAAGTCTGACAACTTAAAACCTGCTATACAATCTCAAACAAGGTGGTAAATCTGCAGTAAATAAATCTTAAAAAAAAAAGTAAAATCAACTAAAAATAAACAAATAGTTGTGTGAGCACCAAGTAATATTATGATGATGATGATCTTTTATTGTTTATTAATTACTCACCTGCATTGACATTTAATGGTCTCTTCTTAGACGGCAGCTGATCCCTCACATACGGCTCTTCTCCTTGCTCAATCTTTGAGATGACCGTAGGTTTCACATTGGCATGTCCTGTAGATGATCAAGGAAAGTGACAATATTTTTATCTTACAAGTAACATATCTCATGAGGTTTTAATTATATGATATTTCAGGACATATCCTTATAATATTTAATATTTCTCACCTACAGACATGAGGTTTTGGTAATTCTCAAACATCACCTCCTTATAAAGTTCTTTGTCTTCCTCTGTTATAGAGTCCCACTCGTCCTTGGAGAAGTAAATGGCAACTTCATCAAAATCCCATTGCACCTAAAAACAATAAATCATTCAGATCAGTGAGTGGGACAAAAATCACGAGAGAGAGAAAGAGAAGAGAAGACAGAAGAGAAGAGAGAAGAGAAGAGAGAGAGAAAAAAAAAAGAGATTTTATAAAAGTTAATGACTAAATTAAATTAAACCCTTATGAGTGATCACAATGTAATGTATTGTGCTGCTGCTACAGGAGATCTCTTCTAAAGTGAGAATACATGGCTCTGTAAGAGTGACTGGAGATCCTACGTGTTGTCTCATGGCTTTATTTTGGCACTCTGTATTTTGGGAGATTTTATGCAAAGTGCGAGTGCTCTCAGGGATAAGTGTTTATGGATAGATTCAAACTCCCACAAGAGCAGATAGGAGCCTTATGTGACACTTAAAGAGTTAGAAGTGGCCCAGTAGAAGACAAAAAAGCAGAAAGAAGAATATTTTGTGACAGTACAAATGAACAATAAATGTCAATGACAAATACTGCTCACACAATTAAACACTGACCCCCCCTCCCACAACTAATGCCAAGTCACAGCTGTCACCCACCCGTGTGGTATCATCTGCCATTCACTAGTAACTTAGGAATTAACATATAATATGAGGTAACTAAACGTTAAATGTGTCAATGTTTGAGTAATAAACACAAAGCTACATAGACACAATGTTGCAATACTTAATGTATTTGATTAACTTCACTGGAGATGCTACGGCTCCTTAGCAGTTACAATTTTACTGAAGCTCCTTAACTTTACTGGGTTGACGTCCCCTCGGTATCTATAACTAAACTCTTACATGAACCAGCCTACAGGAACCATGTAATAGCTTCTTATATTCTCCAGTACAAACTTCTGTAGCAAACTTTCCTCCTTACAGTTCTTTCTACGGTAGCCATGTAATCAAACCATAGGCGATCAACAGGCTCCCTATAGTACACAACTAAACATTTAAGGGGAATGTTCAGTTTCATCATACTTGAATGTAATGTATCACATATAATAGTTGTCATCGTTACAAATGTTGGTCACGCAATGTTAAAAGTTACAGGCTTGCGCAATGAGCGCCGAAGGCCCACATGACACCGGCTGCAATCAGCCCAGATGGCGCTCATTGCAGGGCTCACAATGAGGGCCGTAGGTGCTCAGAGGGGGCAGAGAGTTGTGTGGCAAATAGCATTGCCAGGATTAACATTATATTGCCGTCATTTTTGACAGGCAAGTAGCTAGTAATATATATTATGTGAGTGGTCCTTTAATCTATTCCTGCACTCTTAACATTTGAACTATCTCTATCGAGTGACCTTCATCTAGTTTGTTTTGTGTCTCACATAGACAGATCACAGGGACTTTCTACATTACCTGCCCATTATGACTAAATATAATTTCTGGGGTTTCAGTCCTGATCTTCTCAGCCATCGTCATCCTCCTCGTCTTCATCATTAGGAAGTTAGATTCTCAAAGACTTGTGCTCTGTGAGGAACTTGTTCTGGATTCTGGTCTACAATCCGTGAGAATGTGGCTGAGAAAAATGAGAAGAGAAATGCAATTATTTAAAATGTAGACTGGAATAAAGCTCAAAAGGTCCAGCCCAGAAGATACAGAGCAAGGCAGAACACACAGCCCAGGAGAGACAGGGAATAAGACCAAGGCAGGACACACAGCCCAGGAGAGACAGGGAATCAGAGCAAGGCAGGACACACAGCCCAGGAGAGACAGGAAATAAGAGCAAGGGAGAACACACAGCACAGGAGAGACAGGGAATCAGAGCAAGGGAGGACACACAGCCCAGGAGAGACAGGGAATCAGAGCAAGGCAGGACACACAGCCCAGGAGAGACAGGGAATCAGAGCAAGGCAGGACACACAGCCCAGGAGAGACAGGGAATAAGAGCAAGGGAGAACACACAGCCCAGGAGAGACAGGGAATAAGAGCAAGGGAGAACACACAGCCCAGGAGAGACAGGGAATCAGAGCAAGGGAGGACACACAGCCAGGAGAGACAGGGAATCAGAGCAAGGCAGGACACACAGTCCAGGAGAGTCAGGGAATCAGAGCAAGGCAGGACACACAGTCCAGGAGAGTCAGGGAATCAGAGCAAGGCAGGACACACAGCACAGGAGAGTCAGGGAATCAGAGTAAGGCAAGACACACAGTCAAGGAAACACAGGGAATCAGAGGAATGCAGGACACGCAGCCCAGGAGAAACAGGGAATCAGAGTAAGGCAAGACACACAGCCCAGGAGAGACAGGGAATCAGAGCAAGGCAGGACACACAGCAAGGAGACACAGGGAATCAGAGCAATGCAGGACACACAGCCCAGGAGAGTCAGGGAATCAGAGCAAGGAAGGACACACAGCGAGGAGACACAGGGAATCAGAGCAATGCAGGACACACAGGGAATCAGAGCAATGCAGGACACACAGCCCAGGAAACACAGGGATTCAGAATAAGGCAGGACACATGAGATACAAGGAATCAGAGCAAGGCCAGGAAACACAGCCAGGAGATACAGTGAATAAGAGCAAGAAAGAACACAAAGTCCAGAAAAGACAAGGAATCAGAGTAAGTCAGGGCACACAGCCACGAGATACAGGGAATCAGAGCAACATAGGACACATAAGAAGGAAAGGGAATCAGACTAAGGCAAGTTACACATTCCAGAAGAGACATGGAATTAGAGTAAGGCAAGACACACAGTCACGAGACACAGGGAATCAGAGCAAGGCAGGACATATAGGAGAAAAAAGGAATAAGAGTGAAGCACTGCACACAGCCCAGGATGAACAGGGAATCAGAGTAAGGCAGGATACACAGGAGAGACATGAAAAAAAAAGAGTAAGGCAGGGAACACAGCCATGAGATACAGGGAATAATAAAGTAAGGCGAGATACAGAGGAGATACAGGGAATAAGAGAGAATGGGAAACAGAGCAAGGCTGGACAAACAGGAGAAACAGGGATCTAGAGCAAGGCCAGGACACACAGCCAGGAGATACAGGGAATAAGACTAAGACAGTCCAGAAGACAGTCCAGAAAAGACAAGGAATCAGAGTAAGGCAGGTCATCCAGCCTGGATATACAGGGAATCAAAGCAATGCGGGACACAAAGGAGAGAAAGGGAATCCGAGTAAGGCAGGACACACAGCCCAGGAGAGACAGGGAATCCGAGTAAGGCAAAACACACAGCTCAGGAGATACAGGGAATCAGAGTAAGGCAGGACACACAGACAGGAGATACAGGGAATCCGAGTAAGGCAGGACACACAGCCCAGGAGAGACAGGGAATCAGAGTAAGGCAGGACACACAGCCCAGGAGAGACAGGGAATCCGAGTAAGGCAGGACACACAGCCCAGGAGAGACAGGGAATCCGAGTAAGGCAGGACACACAGCCCAGGAGAGACAGGGAATCCGAGTAAGGCAGGACACACAGCACAGGAGTGAAAGGGAATCAGAGTAAGGCAGGACACACAGACAGGAGAGACAGGGAATCAGAGTAAGGCAGGACACACAGCCCAGGAGAGACAGGGAATCCGAGTAAGGCAGGACACACAGCCCAGGAGAGACAGGGAATCCGAGTAAGGCAGGACACACAGCCCAGGAGAGACAGGGAATCAGAGTAAGGCAGGACACACAGCCCAGGAGAGACAGGGAATCCGAGTAAGGCAGGACACACAGCCCAGGAGAGACAGGGAATCCGAGTAAGGCAGGACACACAGCCCAGGAGAGACAGGGAATCCGAGTAAGGCAGGACACACAGCCCAGGAGAGACAGGGAATCCGAGTAAGGCAGGACACACAGCCCAGGAGAGACAGGGAATCCGAGTAAGGCAGGACACACAGCCCAGGAGAGACAGGGAATCCGAGTAAGGCAGGACACACAGCCCAGGAGAGACAGGGAATCCGAGTAAGGCAGGACACACAGCCCAGGAGAGACAGGGAATCCGAGTAAGGCAGGACACACAGCCCAGGAGAGACAGGGAATCCGAGTAAGGCAGGACACACAGCCCAGGAGAGCCAGGGAATCCGAGTAAAGCAGGACACACAGCCCAGGAGAGACAGGGAATCCGAGTAAGGCAGGACACACAGCCCAGGAGAGACAGGGAATCCGAGTAAGGCAGGACACACAGCCCAGGAGAGACAGGGAATCCGAGTAAGGCAGGACACACAGCCCAGGAGAGACAGGGAATCCGAGTAAGGCAGGACACACCGCACAGGAGTGACAGGGAATCAGAGTAAGGCAGGACACACAGCACAGGAGTGACAGGGAATCAGAGCAAGGCAATACACACACAGCCAGAAGATACAGGGAATCCGAGTAAGGCAGGACACACAGCCCAGGAGAGACAGGGAATCCGAGTAAGGCAAAACACACAGCTCAGGAGATACAGGGAATCCGAGTAAGGCAAAACACACAGCTCAGGAGATACAGGGAATCCGAGTAAGGCAGGACACACAGACAGGAGAGACAGGGAATCAGAGTAAGGCAGGACACACAGCACAGGAGTGACAGGGAATCAGAGTGAGGCAGGACACACAGCACAGGAGTGACAGGGAATCAGAGTGAGGCAGGACACACAGCACAGGAGTGACAGGGAATCAGAGTAAGGCAGGACACACAACCCAGGAGAGGCAGGGAATCAGAGTAAGGCAGGACACACAGCCCAGGAGAGGCAGGGAATCAGACTAGGGCAGGACACACAGCACAGGAATGACAGGGAATCAGAGCAAGGCAATACACACACAGCCAGGAGATACAGGGAATCCGAGTAAGGCAGGACACATAGCCCAGGAGAGACAGGGAATCCGAGTAAGGCAAAACACACAGCTCAGGAGATACAGGGAATCCGAGTAAGGCAGGACACACAGCCCAGGAGAGACAGGGAATCAGAGTAAGGCAGGACACACAGCCCTGGAGAGACAGGGAATCAGAGTAAGGCAGGTCACACAGCACAGGAGTGACAGGGAATCAGAGTAAGGCAGGACACACAGCACAGGAGTGACAGGGAATCAGAGTAAGGCAGGACACACAGCCAGGAGATACAGGGAATCCAAGTAAGGCAGGACACACAGCCCAGGAGAGACAGGGAATCCGAGTAAGGCAAAACACACAGCTCAGGAGATACAGGGAATCAGAGTAAGGCAGGACACACAGACAGGAGAGACAGGGAATCAGAGTAAGGCAGGACACACAGCCCAGGAGAGACAGGGAATCAGAGTAAGGCAGGACACACAGCCCCAGGCCCATCTCTATCTCCTCCCTCTCTCTCCCTCTACACATCATCATGTTTATTTACACTGTAGTAAAAGTATCTCTCCTCATATATATATATATAATATATATACTAGCGACTTGCCCGTCAATAAATGACGGCAATAAAATTGTAAGGCAGGTAAAGCTGTTTGGCGGAGACGCGCAGGGAATGGGTTTTGTGTTTATTGTGATTTTTTTGTGTGTATATTTGTTTTTGTATGGTAATGAAATATTGAATACATTAATAAATGAATATACTTTACCTATTTGGAAGTAATATATGCAGGAAGCATTGTGCTGAAGAGCTGACAATCTGTTTTGATGTTCCTGCTGCATATAATGTAGGTTTGCACTGTTGTGGAGCTGAGGTGTAAGTGTCAGCAATGTGTGCAGTGTGTAGTGTAAATAGGCTGCGTGCGCGATGGGGAAGCCATTAGGGTAGCTGTGTACTTCCGCATTGTTTAAGTTAGTGTTTTAAAATGGCGGCTAATGTGTATGTGCTACGCGGGTGTGTATGATGTTGCGTCCTTGCACCTCGTATGGCTTTTTGTAAAATCCATATGTGCTTGGTGTTGTTTTGCGTCCTGTAGCCTTGTTTTCCTCAGCGGCCATTTTTTCTCTCGTTTAGGGGATTTTCGTGTTTGTAAACTCTGGAATTTGGATTTAAATGGAGGTATAACTTCACTTGCAAAGGTCCTGGGTGCCCCTCCTCGCTGTGGGTAAGCTCTTTATGTATTTGTTGTGTGTATTTATTGTGTTTTGAATGTTTTTCTGTGCGCAGGGTTCGGGCGTTAAGGCCGTATTTTTTGCGAGCTTGTGATGTTTTTTTTTCTATGTCCCGCGGCTCGTATTTTTGGATGCTAAGTCTGTTAATTTTCCGTTGTAAGTCCCGCCTGCGGCTCATTGCAGCTGACGTGGGAGCCTCCACTTCCGCAAATGCCGCCCCTCGCTTCGCGAGGGTCCGCATTTGCGGGCCGAAAGTCGTTGGGGGTCGTATAGGCGCTCATCACCAGCGCAAGAAGCGCCTTCAACGCTCCTTGCCAGCAACTGCAGCCCTCGATTTGCGAGGGCTGCAGTTGCTGTAGGCCCGCTACGCGAGCCCGCAAGCGTTAGCAACTACCTGCATGCTCACAACTATAAATGTGATATATATATATATATATATATATATATTTATGATATAGAAAACGAATAACTGTACTCAGTACAGTGGAGAGCTTTTCTCAATTTAGTGCTAACAATACACTAAATGATTGTTGTGGAATATATATATATATGTATATATATATCATTTAATCAGGCATTTGTTCCTAAAGATTACTTTCAGCTTTTCTGTAATAACAGTTCACAATAAAATACTACAATATTTTATTCTCAAGAATCCAACTGTGAAAGAGTTTTTAAGATGAATTATTTCCTGTATCATGTGACTAAGGTACCTGGGTATCTTATAGAAAGTTTTTGAAGGCAAAAATCACCATTAAAATATATTCTCAAAATATATCACACAAATACATAAATACACGATGTATATTATTACATATATCACATATAATAGTTGTCAAACTGCGATTCGTCGTCACTGCTGCAAATTGGGCGCACATGCGCATTGCGCACAGGGCAGCGCATTGCGCAGTGGGCCGCACAGGAGCACTTGCGCGATGGAGAGAGAGAGAGGAGGAGGAGACACACAGGGAAGGGAGAGGAGTGGGGAAGAGACATAGGGCAGGGAGAGGAGGGGGGAAGAGACACACGGGGGTGGGAGAGGAGGGGGGAGAGACACAGGGGAATGAGAGTGGGGAGAGAAACAGAGGAAGGGAGAGACACAGGGGAGTGAGAGGAGAGACACAAAGGAGGGGGAGAGAGGAGGGGGAGAGAGGAGGGGGAGAGAGGAGGGGGAGAGAGGAGGGGGAGAGAGGAGGGGGAGAGAGGAGGGGGAGAGAGGAGGGGGAGAGAGGAGGGGGAGAGAGGAGGGGGAGAGACACAGGGAAGTGAGATGGGGAGACACAGGAGAGCGAAAGGGGGGACAGACACAGGGGAGTGAGGGGGAGAGACAAAGGGAAGGGAGAGGTGGGGGGAAGAGACAGAGGGGAGAGGGGAAGAGACACACAGGAGGGGGGGAGAGACAAGGGGGAGTGAGAGGAGGGGGGAAGAGACACAGGGGAGGGAGAAAAGTGGGGGAGAGACACGGGGGAGTGAGAGGAGGGGGGAAGAGACACAGGGGAGTGAGAAGAGGGGGGGGAGAGACACAGGGGAGTGAGAGGAGAGGGGGAGAGACACAAAGGAGTGAGAAGAGGGGGGGGGGGAGACACAGGGGAGTGAGAGGAGGGGGGAGAGACACAGAGGAGTGAGAGGAGGGGGGAGAGACACAGGGGAGTGAGAGGAGGGGGGGGGAGAGACACAGGGGAGTGAGAGGAGGGGGGAGAGACACAGGGGAGTGAGAGGAGGGGGGAGAGACACAGGGTAGTGAGAGGAGGGGGGAGAGACACAGGGTAATGAGAGGAGGGGGGAGAGACACAGGGGAGTGAGAGGAGGGGGGGAGAGACACAGGGGTGTGAGAGGAGGGGGGAGAGACACAGGGGTGTGAGAGGAGGGGGGAGAGACACAGGGGTGTGAGAGGAGGGGGGAGAGACACAGGGGTGTGAGAGGAGGGGGGAAAGACACAGGGGTGTGAGAGGAGGGGGGAAAGACATAGGGGTGTGAGAGGAGGGGGGAAAGACACAGGGGTGTGAGAGGAGGGGGAGAGACACAGGGGTGTGAGAGGAGGAAGGGGAGAGATACAGGGGAGTGAGATGAGGGGGAAAGACACAGGGGAGTGAGATGAGGGGGAGAGACACAAAGGAGTGAGAGGAGGGGGGGGAGACAAAAAGGAGTGAGAGGAGGGGGGGAGACAAAAAGGAGTGAGAGGAGGGAGGGAGACAAAAAGGAGTGAGAGGAGGGAGGGAGACAAAAAGGACTGAGATGAGGGAGGGAGACAAAAAGGAGTGAGAGGAGGGAGGGAGACAAAAAGGAGTGAGTGGAGGGGAGACACAAAGGAATTGGAGAAGGGGGAGAAACAGGTGAGGGAGAGGAAGGGTTAAGAGACGCAGGGGTAGGAGAGGAGGGGGTAGATACATGGGGAGGCAGAGAAGGGGGAGGGAGAGAAGGGGGGAGACACGGGAGTGAGAGGAAGGGGGAGGGACACGGGAGTGAGAGGAAGGGGGAGGGACACGGGAGTGAGAGACAAAAAGGAGGGGGAAGAGACACAGAGGATGAGGGAGAGACACACAGGGGAGGGAGAGGAGGGAAGAGACACAGGGGAGGGAGAGGGGGGAAGAGACACAGGGGAGGGAGAGGGGGGAAGAGACACAGGGGAGGGAGAGGGGGGAAGAGACACAGGGGAGGGGAGAGGGGGGAAGAGACACAGGGGAGGGAGAGGGGGAAGAGACACAGGGGAGGGAGAGGGGGGAAGAGACACAGCGGAGGGGGGAAGAGACATGGGGGAAAGAGACACAGGGGAGGGAGAGGGGAGGCAAGAGACACAGGGGATCACCCTGGTTCCTCTCTCAGTGGTTACAGGAGGATTTCTATTGTAACTTGTTCTTACATTTCTCCAGTTGTTATCACCAGATTATATACTGACTGCTTCATACAAGTTATTATTATGGAGAAAAAACAACAAGGTCAGAGCTGGGCTGATAACATAGATAATAAAACACACCCAGATCCCTGGGGCGTTACTGTATTGGGACATTTCATTATTGTATTTCATGTATTGGTTTTATACACGGAGCTCCAGCTCCCACATCTCTCTCTATACATACTCTCTCCCGCCCCCTGTATAACATGGCTCCTGCTCCTCCTGCATTACTATCATTATATTCCTGTGTTTCTCCCACTCGCACCTGATATCCAGTCACAGACACAAGTAACCTCCTGTATTATCTCCAGTTATCCATAGTTAGAACAGTATTCACTTTATTTACCTGCAGAGAACTCGAAACAAACCGAACCAGCAGCAGGCCGCAAGCTCGGACAAAAAAACAGGAAGTGAATGAGTGGAAGTAGGGGGCGGGTCTCCAGATTTGATCCGGTTTCCATGGTGATGCTTTGCATATAAATCTGTTTTACTCTCAACACAACAATAACATCGGAGATAATATTTATACTGTTGTTTTCTGCCTGGACACTAGTGATGTCGGAGCTTGTCTATTATTTTATTGGGCAGCCAATAGGGATGTTATTGTGCCCTGTAATGTGTATTTGATTTGCGAGGGCTGCATTTGCTGTAGGCCCGCTACACGAGCCCGCAAGCGTTAGCAACTACCCGCATGCTCACAACTATAAATGTGATATATATATATATATATATATATATATATATATGATATAGAAAACGAATAACTGTACTCAGTACAGTGGAGAGCTTTTCTCAATTTAGTGCTAACAATACACTAAATGATTGTTGTGGAATATATATATATATATATTTATATATATATATATATATGTATATATATTTATATAATTTATTCAGGCATTTGTTCCTAAAGATTACTTTCAGCTTTTCTGTAATAACAGTTCACAATAAAATACTACAATATTTTATTCTCAAGAATCCAACTGTGAAAGAGTTTTTAAGATGAATTATTTCCTGTATCATGTGACTAAGGTATCTGGGTATCTTACAGAAAGTTTTTGAAGGCAAAAATCACCATTAAAATATATTATCAAAATATATCACACAAATACATAAATACACAATGTATATTATTACATATATCACATATAATAGTTGTCAAACTGTGATTCGTCGTCACTGCTGCAAATTGGGCGCGCAAGCGCATTGCGCACAGGGCAGCGAATTGCGCACAGGGCAGCGCATTGCGCAGTGGGCAGCGCATTGCGCAGTGGGCAGCGCATTGCGCAGTGGGCCGCACAGGAGCACTTGCGCGATGGAGAGAGAGAGAGGAGGAGGAGACACACAGGGAAGGGAGAGGAGTGGGGAGAGACATAGGGCAGGGAGAGGAGGGGGGAAGAGACACAGGGGAGGGAGAGACAAACGGGGGTGGGAGAGGAGGGGGGGGAGAGAGACACAGGGGAGTGAGAGGAGAGACACAAAGGAGTGAGTGGAGGGGGAGACACAGGGGAGTGAGAGGAGGGGGAGAGAGACACAGGGATGTGAGAGGGGGAGACACAGGGGAGCGAAAGGGGGGAGAGACACAGGGGAATGAGATAAAAGGGAGAGAGACACAAAGGAGAGAGGGGGAGAGACAAAGGGAAGGGAGAAGAGACTGAGGGGAGGGAGAGGGGGGAAGAGACTGAGGGGAGGGAGAGGGGGGAAGAGACACAGGGGAGGGGGAGGGGGGAAGAGACACAGGGGAGGGGGGAGGGGGAAAGAGACACAGGGGAGGGGGAGGGGGGAAGAGACACAGGGGGAGGGGGAGGGGGGAAGAGACACAGGGGAGGGGGAGGGGGGAAGAGACACAGGGGAGGGTGGAAGAGACATAGGGGAAAGAGACACAGGGGAGGGAGAGGGGAGGCAAGAGACACAGGGGATCCCCCTGGTTCCTCTCTCAGTGGTTACAGGAGGATTTCTATTGTAACTTGTTCTTACATTTCTCCAGTTGTTATCACCAGATTATATATTGACTGCTTTATACAAGTTGTTATTATTATGGAGAAAACACAACAAGGTCAGAGCTGGTCTGATAATATAGATAATAAAACACACCCAGATCCCTGGGGCGTTACTGTATTGGGACATTTCATTATTGTATTTCATGTATTGGTTTTATACTCGGAGCTCCAGCTCCCACATCTCTCTCTATATATACTCTCTCCCGCCCCCTGTATAACATGGCTCCTGCTCCTCCTGCATTACTATCATTATATTCCTGTGTTTCTCCCACTCGCACCTGATATCCAGTCACAGACACAAGTAACCTCCGGTATTATCTCCAGTTATCCCTAGCTAGAACATCAATCACTTTATTTACCTGCAGAGAACTCGAAACAAACCGAACCAGCAGCAGGCCGCAAGCTCGGACAAAAAAACAGGAAGTGAATGAGTGGAAGTAGGGGGCGGGTCTCCAGATTTGATCCGGTTTCCATGGTGATGCTTTGCATATAAATCTGTTTTACTCTCAACACAACAATAACATCGGAGATAATATTTATACTGTTGTTTTCTGCCTGGACACTAGTGATGTCAGAGCTTGTCTATTATTTTATTGGGCAGCACAATAGGGATGTTATTGTGCCCTGTAATGTGTGTTTGGTGTCACGCCCACTGTCTGAGGCGTCTGTGGGGCTGGGAGAGGCCACTGGGGAGGAACCAATCTGTGTGGAGGGAATGGTGTATTGATATTGATATAAATATATATAATATATATTAACTTTTTTTTTTTTTTAATGAAAGTAGAAATATATAAAACACATCACAATCATTATAATTTTCAATAACATACAAACATATTTGTGTTATTCCTCATATGTGATCAATATTATTATTATTATAGTTTATAACGAGCTGACATATTCCGTAGCACTGTACATACATTAGAAAAGTTTTTTTTTCTCATAATTTACTCTCAAAATATCAGACAAAAACAAAACTACATCACTAACATTAACAAAGACAAACATTTAAACAATGGACACTGATGGTCTGTGTGCCACTCGGGGGGCACCGCCCAAAGTTGAGACAAAGAGAGAGGACAATATGAGATCGGAGACAAGATATCAATTTAATAATCTATCTTGAAACTCAAACAAGTCCCAAAGTTTCCATTTATTCCTATTATTTTTACTGCCAATAGATACCTATCAAATTGGCGATTTTGAGAAATGGTGTTAATTATCTCTGTCCAAGTTGGGACTTTTTCTTGCTTCCAGCCTCTCACTAGTGACCATTTAGATACTATCAAAATCTGCATGATGAATGCTTGTATTTCTAAGACATTTCCACAGTGAAAACATGTAGAATAACATTCTCAGCTTTCAAAATGACCTTTTCTTTCAAAAGTCTAGAAATTTGACAAGAGCACATATACCAATAATCCTGAACCTTAGTACTTTCCCACCATACGTGAAACTGAGTCCCCTGCACCTCCGCATTTTCTCCAACATTGGGTACTTTTTCTCATCACAGGTAAATTTACTAATTTTAAAGGGAACAATATACCATGTGTTTTGTCTTTATCAAAGAAATGCCTCAAAATAGTGAAGCATTTAGATATCTGTTTGGGAAATAACAAACTTTTTTTTAGAAATATCTGTCCCTGGCCAAATTACCAATATTTATATAGTGTGCACACCTTAGAGAAATAATACACCAACACAGAGTTCTGGTATACAGCTTTCTCTCTCCTAGTTTTATTACGTCAGCAGTCATTTATATCGTTTTTAGTAATCAGATAAAAGTTACAATTAAGCAAAACATCAGGTTTATTCGGTAATTCATTGGTTCTGAGGTGTCCGCTTTTATGAGACCTTGATCAGACATTGGGTTAAAAGCATTAAGGAGTCTCTAGGTGTCATCCCACAGGGGGATGAGTCTGCCTCTCATTGGTCAGAAGTTTAGGACAAAGGAAAGATGGCGTTCTCCTCCTTGTGGTCAGGGTGTGATAAGACTCGTCATCCTTAACAGACCGGAAATTGTGCTGCCTACATCTTGTATGCAGGGGAGTGACAAATCCTCCATTTTAGAGTCTCCCAATGATTCAGCATTTATTAGTAAAACTTGGTTATACGATAATACTGCAAAGATAAGATATATAAGTAGGTGCACGAATACAGTTATGCATTTTGTACTGATCCTTATCCATAACAGTCCCCCCTAAAATGACATAATATATTCGTCACACTCACAGCTATTAGTAAAGCTTACTGATTATAAGTATAACACCCTATTCTTATATCGAGTGTCTAAAACTAAATATCTTGTTATAATAGATATATGTCTTAACTATGGTCCTTCCAGAGCACTATTCTTTATGTCTTCTATTTCCGGATGTTGAAAGCATTGCATGTGTGTAGGTCATAGGTACATATCTTCGTTCGATCGGGCTTGCCATGACCTGACGTCACACCTACCCTATGACCTATGTGGCATGGGGAAAACCTAACAAGCCTCTATTATTCTAATAGTGTAGCTAGGCTTGGATAGGGACCATAGGACTCAGATATAGTGTAGCTCAGCTCACAGAACACTCTCCTTAGAGCCAGTTAAAGTCTGCATCAGAAGATGGGATGTCTTACAACCATCATTCTGTCCATGTAGATCTGTGTCTAAACCTTGGTGAATAAAGGTGGGAGAAGCCTTGTCCACAGCCTTCTGAAGGTTGTTGCGTATACAAGGAATAATACAACATAAGAGGAAAGCTAACAAGATTATGACAATAAAGATAGCCATCCCTATTTGCAACAACACTTTCTGCCAGCCATTCATCCAACCAAACCATGATTCCCAATAATCTATAGTGCCAGAATTTTATTTTAATTCTTGACCAAGATTAGCCAATTTCTGGATTGCCAATGTGATCTTGGCGTTTGGACCTGTGTTATCAGGAATGTAGTTATCAAGTGCTAGTGTCAGGAAGCATTTTACAAACTCCACCCTTTTCTGCGAGGATCATGTCTAATGCCATACGATTCTGGAAGGCCATGTGTGATGTAGCCTCTAATTGTTCTGCAATGCCTTTTAAGGCATCCTTAGTGTAGTTAACAAATCGTTGTTGGTTATAGTAGATATAATTAATCCAGGCAACATTCTTATTTACAACAATCATTGGTATCAGTGATTCAAATCGTGCTGCTATCTGGTTTCGGGCCTTAAATTGGTCAGGCACCCCCCTTGGGACTCCAATAGTATCAATATACACATGTGGGTCAAAGCTTTCCTGAGGTTCAGATGATGAAGCTTGTCTTCTCTTTCTGGACCTTGCTTGGGAGACATTAGGTAAATTGTCATCGTAATAAGTTGGGACAATGTGTAACGGCATTATGGCTTTAGCCAAGGTACATTCCCCACGCCATACTCCTGACAGTCTTACCCTGAGTTTCATATCCCCGCATAACCAATATATGTCCCCTAAAGATCGGGTCTGATTGACTAGCAGTGTGGATGAACCATCTCTATATGTGTGACAAAATTCACTTGGGAACTTCTGCAAATTGAACCCATGAGAAACGTTTCTCCTGTAACACGTATATATTCCGGGGTATATAGTTATACCTCTCCCTGGATGGAGATTATTACTTATTACAGGGTACGTCTTTCTCCATTGTTCGCACTTATCTATATAACTATATTTATATTTGAACAAACTCAAAAAACATTTATCTTCCTGCAAAGGTATAGTAAGTGGAACAGTACCTAAGTGAGGCCTAGCATGGCCACATACATAACAGTTGGTCTTATTACTTTCCTGTACATTGTATTTCATCCATTCCAACCACACATTAAGATCTGAAAATCCAGTCTCAGTAGCTAACGTGTCCTCATATGTTGGGTCACCAGTAGCAGTCATTGTTCCAATGATCTGGGGCCCTGGCTTCAATGTCTGCAATGCCAAAGGTAAGTCTGGATGCTTATATAGATCTGCTATCTTAAATTCGCCCGTTAATTTAGCACTTTGTCCTCTAACCGAAGCCCTCAGTATATATGTGTCAGCATCCATGGGACAAGGGTTTTGTATGGTCAGAGTCAATTGCATATTAGAACTGGATCCACTATTCAGACATCTACCAGTCTTTATTAGAGTCATTCGGTCAAGGAGGGATCTACCCTGGTCATCTTTCTTATCTGCAGCACTCTAAGGCCTATAATCCCAATGTGTCCCAGTATTCCATCCCACCGCCTTCCATGTGTTACAGTGTCTTCCAACAATTTCATCAGTAACATATGTATAGATCTTTCTTATATAAATCACATTGTTCGGGAATTGGGGGGCAGCGAACAATGTCACAGAAGTCAAAGGTGTATGTAGCAACATGTGTAATATGCGAATTGTACCAAAATGTAATGCCATCCTCATGTTTTGTAATGGTTACACGTTGAGCCTTGCTCACGTATACTGCAAGGAACAGAATAAACCACTGGGCTGTACTCATTGTGTTGTTTCCTGGTCATCAGGGGGAGGAACCTTTTTGCAATGTGATGCGTGGACCCAAGTAGCTTTCCCTTCCAACTTAACTGTTGTAGCTGTGATCAGTAGTACATGGAATTGTCCTTCGTATCTGGGTTCCAAAGGGGTTTTCCTCACAAATTTTTGTTTACAACTGGGTAGGCTTCTGGCCATCCTGAGAACATGTCCATGATGACTAATGCATATTCATACCGACCACTCTTTGGCATCTGAATGTGATCGATTTGTATCCTCTGGAATGGATACAATGACTTTGCCAAATGTCTCTGTGGTGGTTTCTCAGTGCGGCCTACATTGCACCTGGCACAAATACTGCACGATTTACAGTAAGTGTTTGTCAGAGTAGTGATGCCTGGGGCCATGTAATACTTGTTTATTAAGGTATTCATGAGAGTCTTTGACAAGTGTGCTGGTCCATGTGCCCATTGTACTGTTGCTGGGTACAAGCTTCTTGGCAAACACAATCTCAGATTATCAACATATAGTCCATCTTTCAGGGCTGCTCCCTTTGCTTTCCATTTGTTCACTTCTTCTAGACCTGCCGTCTTCTGCAATTCTTTAAGCAATTTTAAGTCCGTTGGCAGAGTCTGCATTGTATAAATGTTTATGTCTCCATCCACCTCTCTCCTTTCCATTTCCTGTAAGGTCATTGCTGCCTGTTTAGCTGTCTGATCTGCTAGATGGTTTCCTCGTGCTTCATCCGAGTTTAGCTTCCCATGTGCCTTTACTTTCAGTATGGCCACTTCCTTTGGGAGTGTTAGAGCTTCTAACAGATCACGGATGGCTTTATCATGCTTCACTGGAGTGCCTGCAGCTGTCATGAATCCTCTGGCTCTCCAAATTATCCCGAAGTCTTGAGTCACTCCCAGAGCATACCTTGAGTCTGTATAGATATTGGCTCGAATTCCTGCTGCAGCTTCACAAGCTTTAGTTAATGCAATCAATTCTGCTTCTTGTGCTGACATGGAGGAAGGTAACAAGGAGGCTTGTATTACATCTTTCTCTGTGGTCACAGCTTATCCTGTATGGTACTTCCCATGTTCATCAGCATATCTCGAGCCATCTACATACAAGGTAATGTCTGGGTCTGTTAGAATAAGTTCTTTCACATTAGCCAAGTGCGAGGTTTCCATTTCCATCTGTTGGAGACTGTCATGAGGTGGATTTGTGAGTCCTGGGACTGCATATGGATCTCTAGCTTGTATACTGGGAGTGCTGTTTGCTTGCCAGTCAAAAGTTTTCTTTCCTACTCCTCCCTCTTCCAATTCCTCTTCATCTGCAGATTCCCACCATTTTAATGCAGATCCCAATGATTTCCATTCATTTGGTGCAAACTTTGATAATGCTACGTGTGGAATTTCTGTATCCCAATGCTGCTTCTGGTGGGAGTTCCACTGTAAATGCACTATCACCTGCTGCATTGTTGTACAATGTCTTTAGTTTTAAGGTGACCTGCTTCAATTTAGTGAAACTTGCTTGATATTGGAAATCTCGGCCTGGAGATTGTTTATTCCACAGTGTGCAATATAAAGGGTCTTGTGTCTCATCTGTAGGCGTCTGGCTGTTTCCACATTCCAATAGACTTCTTTTTACATATAGATTGGTTATTCCTGATTCTGGATTCAAAATCAGGCTGTACCAAAAGTATCCATCTTCCTCATCTCCCCCCTCTGGAAATGGTAAGAGAGTGGCTGGATTGAGAACATAGCATCTCTGCAAGGTAACATTGTCTGGCAGAAGGAGGTAACATTGTAGACAAAGGTGTCTGGCTGTAGTCATGTGCTTAGGTTGAGTCTGCTGTACGATGGCCGCAATGTCATGTGGTGCAAGAACTGTCAGAGGATAACCAAGGACTATGTCATTTGATTTGTCCAGTAAGGCATGTGCTGCTAATGCTGCTCTGAGACAAGACGGTCCTCCCCTTGCCACGGCATCCAAATGACATGAGAAATAGCCAATAGGGCGTTGTCTGATTCCATGGGGCTGTGTCAAGACTCCCATTGCATGTCCTTCTCTTTCTGATACAAGCAGCTTGAATGGGAGTTCATAGTTTGGTAATCCTAGTGCTGGTGCTGATGAGATAGCCTTCTTCAGGGTATAGAAGTTACACAGGGCTATCTGTGTCATCTCATATGGCTCAGTCTTCAATACGTCATACAAGGGTTGCATTAGAAGAGATTCTTCTGGGATCCACGCTCTACAGTAGGATATAAGGCCTAGGAAAGCATGCAGGGGTCTGTGTCCTTCTGGGACTGGCATGTCTTCTATTGCTTGCACACGGGTGCGTGTAAGATGAGGCACACCTTTTGAAAGACAATGTCCTAAGAATATGACAGTCTCTTTACACCATTGCAGCTTTTCTCTGGATACTTTACATCCTTGTTCTGCCAAGTGTCTCAGCAAGCTTTCCGATGTTCTAGTGGCTATGGGAAGATCTTCAGCACACAGCAAGAGATCATCAACATACTGCAGCAATGCAATGTCAGGATTCGCTTGTTGTCAAGAGTCAAGGATATGACTCATAGCTTTGGCAAACTGGCTGGGCGAATTTTGTGCTCTTTGGGGCATTACAGTCCATTTGTAATGATTATGATCATGCGTGAAAGCAAACAGATACTGGCAAGAAGGGTCAAGGGGAATACTGAAGAAAGCATTTGCTAAATCCACTACAGTAAAGTATGCAGCTGTTGGAGGTATTCCAGAAAGGAGAGTGTTCGGATTAGGCATTATCGGAGTGTCTAATATAGTTGCTTCATTGACTGCTCGCAAATCTTGCACCATACGATATTTTACTGGCTCTCCCTTTTTGGATTTCTTCTTTACTGGTAAGAGGGGCGTGTTACATGGTGACGTACACGGGACCAATGCCCCTTGCTGCACTAATCTCTCTATCTGCTGAGAGATCGCATCTATTTGTGCTAGCTTCAGAGGATACTGTGGCTTCCGTGGTAACTCTGCTCCGGGTTTTAATTTTACTATGACTGGTGGCACCTTCAGATGTCCAATATCTTCTGGTCCTTGCAACCAGAGTGTTGCTGGAATCTTGTCCAAGATATCAGCTGGCCCTAAATCACGGCTGCTATTGGCATCTATGTATAGTAATATGGGCAGTGAGCAGAGTGCTGACGTGTCAGTGACTCGTAGAGGTGAAGTTCCGTCCGGGGTGAATGAGATGGATGCTTGCAGTCGGGAAAGCACATCTGCACCTAACAAGTTTATAGGGCATGTAGAAGATACTACGCAATCTCGCAAGCAGGTCTGGGAACGGGCCTATTTGCATAGGTTGAGTTAAATGGTTGGAGGTGGGGACACCATCCACTCCTATACAAGCGACATCAATGTAAGATGTATTGGGCAGATCTTGCTTTCTTAGGTCGCTTCTGGCTGCACCTGTGTCTACTAGGAAGGTTGTGGGAGTTCCCTCTATTGGTAGTGTCACAATAGCTTGAGGTCCCATTCCGCCATCCCCTGAAGAAACTGCCAGAATAGGGGACACTGACACAGGCTCGCCCCCATCCTAATCTGTGGCTTGGGCCACAGGCGTTCCATTCATATCATCTCCCTGCTGTTTAGGTCTCAGTTTCCTGGGTGCCCTGCAATTATTGCTAAGGTGTCCCGGTTTCCCACAATTGAAACACTGTTTTGTTTCTCTCCGTGGTGACTCTTCTTTTTAGACGCTGATGGTGTAGGTTGTTTAGCCGCTGCTGTCTCCAGTCCTTTAGCAACCAGCAGTAAGGTGTCTAAAGGTAAGCTGTACTTTACATCTGCGTGTGTGTTTTGTTATGTGGGCTGAAGCCAAGATCTGTAAATACCTGTGTATTCGTGCATGAAACTTTTCTACTGATTCGTCCTTTTCCTGTTTGATATCTTGTAAATTAATTGCTTGATCTGCTAATTTATCCTTCGCCCAATATCTTAACAGTTCACAGAACAATACACCCGATGAAAAGTCATCCCTTGGGCGATCTGTATCATATGGATCTATTGCATTCCGCATAATGGGCCAGTATGAATCTCCTGCCCTAATTTCACACAGGCTAACAAGGTCTTTCCAAGCTGCAGAGTAAGTTTTTTGGATCTGTGCCATCTTCCTATAGAAAGGCATAGGTTGTTTTTCGGGGTCGGGCAATGTGTTTATAAGGGAGGTAGCTTGTGTTGGGGTAAATGCAACGTACATTATACTTCCCCTGTTCTTGTCCCTCCTCTTAGATTTCACTTTTGGGTTTGTTCTTCTATCTTTCCATTCCTCTGCCCCCTCTCCTCCCCTGATATCGTCATCTTCCTCTTCTGAACTATCCTGTTGATGACGAGATGTGGGCGGAGCCTTCACATCCAACGGTGCTCTAGGGTCGGGGAGGGGAATTAACGGCGGGCTCGCGACAGAGCTGAGCACACTGTGTACACTATGGGGCCCAGCACCTCCTGTCGAACCTTCTACAACACTTGGTGCCGCCACAGATGGAAACATGGGGTATGGGGAATACATGGTTCCATTTGCAGTCAATGTTGTATACAGAGGAGTGGGATGTGCCATCGGGGCGGTAGGTGTGATGGGCGGAGCCAATTGGATGGGCGGTACAACGGGTGACATCATTTCATGATGGATAGTGTTCGGGGGTGAGCGTGGCTCCTCCTTCGTTTGTGTGCGACATTTTTGGGCTGTGGCTGAATGGAATGTCTTTGTTGGGCAGAGGGTAGTGGTTGTGGTGCGTTAAGGTTACAGGGTGATTGTAGTGTGGAGGGGACAATGGTCGAATACGGGGAGCTGGCCACTTCACATGGAGCATGATACACATACATTTTCTGTCCCTTCATTTCAACCTCTTTCTCTGTCCAACCCTCCTGTGCAATCTCTTTAGCCACCCTATACCATGCTTCGGCATTCGGCAACAAACCACAATCTTGTTACTGCCCTTTGTTGTCTCTCAACATTCTACGCCACTCTTCTGCCCACAAATGTCCCCCGACAACACCAGTAATCCCTCACACTTTAAGCATCTTCTTGCACCGGCTTACCACAGCTTCACCTCCCCTCTTCTTGACTATATCCCGGGCTAACATGCCCTCAGTTTAGCTTGATTCTGCCCCATATCTCTATGTTAAGCAAATACGTATTTAACAATGAGGGCTCAATGAGGTAGCAACAGAGAGAGAGAGAGAGATAGAGAGAGAGAGAGACCAGCTGTTTGAAAGAGAAGGTCTGATTTGTTCGACTGCTACGAAGGGTTACTCTGTACGTCTTCTCTAAACTCAGACCGTTGTTACCGCCCACTGGGGACTATACCTTTGCAGTGCGTAACCACTCACTGCTGGCAAGGGATAGCAAGAAGAACAGTGGACAGAAACATGTGAATCAACAAGACATAATCGTATCACATTTCATATCATCATGCATTAATAACCAGCACTGACATAGCATTATAATCATCAAACCATTTCTGCAGAAACTTCAGATTCAGAGATATCTCAGTTCTGGGTCCCCCACCACTACGTGCTCACGAATCAACACCCTCAGGGCTTATTGTGCTTTACAACACTATCAATCTGCCACTGAAGTCCGTGTCCCACATACACATTTAAACACCCTAGTGTATGATAGACGTCTCTCGGGGTTTACACGCTACTAAGGCATGACCATCATGACCCCCGAGAGATATTCATCTATCCAGCATGCATAGACTCTCCCCGGGAAAGTATGCAAAGCAATCCCGATCCCCGGTTTACGTATATGCACGCCCGTATGTGCAACTCCTCTGGGTTATGTGCGACACTCGGCACAACTCATCCGTCCCCACAGCCTGTTGCACATACACGTGTATGCCCCCCCCCCCCCAGAATCACAATATCTAAGAAATCACAATCGCTCAACCACTCTATCAACAGTCACACACAGGCGACAGATATCACTATCTCTTGTACAGGATTCACAATGGACTTCAGGCAAGCTATTACCTGTACTTTTGTAACCTCCCCTACAGCGGAACTGGACATCAGACAGAGTACCAGGAACAGGTCTACGCGGATAAGGTACTAATCATGTCCTTACCGTGTACCGGAGGTGATCAGGCTCCGCCTGTTCCCGTGAAGTCCGTCCGAACTCCTCTTGTTCGCTGTGGTTTGGATAAACCTCAAGTCCCTGTTCGGCGCCATTTTGTTTTGGGAGATCAAAAGTATTCTTCAGAGATATCTGTCCCTGGCCAAATTACCAATATACATATAGTGTGCACACCTTAGAGAAATAATACACCAACACAGAGTTCTGGTATAAAGCTTTCTCTCGCCTAATTTTATTACGTCAGTCGTCATTTATATAGTTTTTAATAATCAGATAAAAGTTACAACTAAGCAAAACATCAGGTTTAATTCAGCACATCATTGGTTCTAAGGTGTCCGCTTTTACGGGATCTTGGACAGGTATTGGGTCAGGAGTTTAGGGAGTCTTCAGGTCTCATCCCACAAGGGATGAGTCTATCTTCCCATTGGTTCAGAAGTTGAGACAAAGGAAAGATGGCGCTCTCCTTCTAGTGTCCAAGGTGTGGTAGCTGTCGTCATCCTTGCTAGACCGGAAGTAGTGCCACCGGCATCTTGTATGCGGAAGTAGTGAATCCTCCATCTTAGAAGGGTTACTCTGTACGTCTTCTCTAAACTCAGACCGTTGTTTCCTCCCCCTGGGGACTATACCTTTGCAGTGCGTAACCACTCACTGCTGGCAAGGGATAGCAAGGAGAACAGTGGACAGAAACATGTGAATCAACAAGACATAATTGTATCACATTTCATATCATCATGCATTAATAACCAGCACTGACATAGCATTATAATCATCAAACCATTTCTGCAGAAACTTCAGATTCAGAGATTTCTCAGTTCTGGGTCCCCCACCACTACGTGCTCACGAATCGACACCCTCAGGGCTTATTGTGCTTTACAACACTATCAATCTGCCACTGAAGTCCGTGTCCCACATACACATTTAAACACCCTAGTGTATGATAGACGTCTCTCGGGGTTACCACGCTACTAAGGCATGACCATCATGACACCCGAGAGATATTCATCTATCCAGCATGCATAGACTCTCCCCGGGAAAGTATGCAAAGCAATCCCGATCCCCGGGCTACGTATATGCACGCCCGCATGTGCAACTCCTCTGGGTTATGTGCGACACTCAGCACAACTCATCCATCCCCACAGCCTGTTGCACATACACGTGTATGCCCCCCCCGCAAATCACAATATCTAAGAAATCACAATCGCTCAACCACGCTATCAACAGTCACACACAGGCGACAGATATCACTATCTCTTGTACAGGATTCACAATGAACTTGAGGCAAGCTATTACCTGTACTTTTGTAACCTCCCCTACAGCGGAACTGGTCAACGGACAGAGTACCAGGAACAGGTCTACGCGGATAAGGTACTAATCATGTCCTTACCGTGTACCGGAGGTGATCAGGCTCCGCCTGTTCCCGTGAAGTCCGTCCGAACTCCTTTCGTTCGCTGTGGTTTGGTTAAACCTCAAGTCCCTGTTCGGCGCCATTTTGTTTTGGGAGATCAAAAGTATTCTTCAGAGATATCTGTCCCTGGCCAAATTACCAATATACATATAGTGTGCACACCTTAGAGAAATAATACACCAACACAGAGTTCTGGTATAAAGCTTTCTCTCGCCTAATTTTATTACGTCAGTCGTCATTTATATAGTTTTTAATAATCAGATAAAAGTTACAACTAAGCAAAACATCAGGTTTAATTCAGCACATCATTGGTTCTAAGGTGTCCGCTTTTACGGAATCTTGGACAGGTATTGGGTCAGGAGTTTAGGGAGTCTTCAAGTCTCATCCCACAAGGGATGAGTCTATCTTCCCATTGGTTCAGAAGTTGAGACAAAGGAAAGATGGCGCTCTCCTTCTAGTGTCCAAGGTGTGGTAGCTGTCGTCATCCTTGCTAGACCGGAAGTAGTGCCACCGGCATCTTGTATGCAGAAGTAGTGAATCCTCCATCTTAGAGTTCCCAATGATTCAGCATTGTTAATAAAACTTTGGTTATACGATAATACTGCAAAGATAAGATATATAAGTAGGTGCACAAATACAGTTATGCATTTTGTACGGATCCCAATCCATAACAGCACCGCCCAAAGATGAGACAAAGAGAGAGGACAATATGAGATCAGAGACAAGATTTCAATTTAATAATCTATCTTGAAACTCAAACAAGTCCCAGCGTTTCCATTTATTCCTATTATTTTCAGTAATGTTTACTGCCAATAGATACTTATCAAATTGGCGATTTTGAGAAAAGGTGTTAATTATCTCTGTCCAAGTTGGGACTTTTTCTTGCTTCCAGCCTCTCACTAGTAACCATTTAGATACTATCAAAATCTGCATGATGAATGCTTGTATTTCTAAAGACATTTCCACAGGGAAAACATGTAGAATAACATTCTCATCTTTCAAAATTACCTTTTCTTTCAAAAGTCTAGAAATTTGACAAGAGCACATATACCAATAATCCTGAACCTTAGTACTTTCCCACCATACGTGAAACTGAGTCCCTGCACCTCCGCATTTTCTCCAACATTAGGTACTTTTTCTCATCACAGGTAAATTGACTAATTTTAGAGGGAGCAATATACCATGTGTTTTGTCTTTATCAAAGAAATGCCTCAAAATAGTGAAGCATTTAGATATCAAGTGACTCCTATCTGTGGACTTCATCAAAGCTTCCAAGAATTTAATCACTGGGATAGTACAAAGGTTACATTTCTTTTTATTAAGGAACATTTTTATTTTGATATAATCTAACCAAAATCTCTTTGGAAGACCATATATTTTTGTTAATTGCTCAAAAGAAGTCAATACACCATCTATATAAAGATCCTGTAACTTTGTTAAACCCCAAATTGACCAGAGATTAATTGTAGTAACATCTAGCGAATTTACCAACCGATATAGGGGCATTATAGGGCTTGGAGAAGACATCAAAGCATATTTATTTCTGATATTCTTCTAAACCCGTAATAAATCACCCAAAACTGTTGCTCCGTGTTCTAGATCTTTATTAAAGAATCTGAAAAAAATCAATCTCTTCAATCCATTCCCTTTATTAATTTCATTTTCCGGCTGACTCCAGGAGTTACTACCTATCGGGTCATACCATCTGACCATATGAGACATCATTGTTGCTGCGTAATAAAGTTTCACATTTGGGTAGCCAAAACCTCCTTTTTCAAATTGTCTAAACATAATATCTCTCTTAACTCTAACTGGCTTGTCTTGATGTATATATTTATCAACTAAACACTGGATTTTTTTTAGTACTAGTTATATCAATTGTCTTTGGGAGCAAAGCCATTTTGGTTCTAGCAATCCTACCTGCAAAAGAAGCTTTTTTATCTGCCCATGCAATTATTAAAGCATTAAGCTTTCGATGTAATCTATTATAGTTGTTATCAATCACTTCTTTAAGATTTGAAATAAAATGTATTCCCAGGTGAATTATTTTATTTGTAAACCTCTTATATGAATATTTTCCTGAAAGGGTATTTTTCAATGCAAGTGGCAAATTAATCGCCAAGACCTCAGACTTTATGATATTTATCTTATAGTCTGACACTGAACTGTACAGAGCTAAAACTCTTTGAAGAGCTTTTAAGGATTCCGTTGGATTGGTCATACACAGAACCATGTAATCCGCAAACATAAGTACTTTATGTTCTTGCTTCCCTATAATCACTGCCGTAATTTCTACCGGAGCCCTTATTGCTTATACCAGAGGTTCAATCATAAGGGCAAACAATAGCGGTGACAAGGGGCAGCCCTGTCTTGTTCCATTAGTAATATGAAAGGGTCTAGAGATATACCCTGGCCCCATCACCGAAGCCATCACATTTGATAATAGGGCTCCTAATTCCCCAAAGCCGAATTTATCTAAAGCTTGATACATATATTTCCAGCTCAGACGGTCAAACGCCTTTTCCGAGTCAAGAGAGAGGAAAACTGTAGGAATCCTCCCTAACTTTGAAAAAAAAAAAAAAATTAAACAATCTCCTACAGTTTTCCCCTCCCTGCATTCCCACTACAAAACCATTCTGATCCGGCAAAACTAATTTCTTAATTACCAAATTTAACCTACATGCCACTCTACAACACTTGGTGCCGCCACAGATGGAAACATGGGGTATGGGGAATACATGGTTCCATTTGCAGTCAATGTTGTATACAGAGGAGTGGGATGTGCCATCGGGGCGGTAGGTGTGATGGGCGGAGCCAATTGGATGGGCGGTACAACGGGTGACATCATTTCATGATGGATAGTGTTCGGGGGTGAGCGTGGCTCCTCCTTCGTTTGTGTGCGACATTTTTGGGCTGTGGCTGAATGGAATGTCTTTGTTGGGCAGAGGGTAGTGGTTGTGGTGCGTTAAGGTTACAGGGTGATTGTAGTGTGGAGGGGACAATGGTCGAATACGGGGAGCTGGCCACTTCACATGGAGCATGATACACATACATTTTCTGTCCCTTCATTTCAACCTCTTTCTCTGTCCAACCCTCCTGTGCAATCTCTTTAGCCACCCTATACCATGCTTCGGCATTCGGCAACAAACCACAATCTTGTTACTGCCCTTTGTTGTCTCTCAACATTCTACGCCACTCTTCTGCCCACAAATGTCCCCCGACAACACCAGTAATCCCGCACACTTTAAGCATCTTCTTGCACCGGCTTACCACAGCTTCACCTCCCCTCTTCTTGACTATATCCCGGGCTAACATGCCCTCAGTTTAGCTTGATTCTGCCCCATATCTCTATGTTAAGCAAATACGTATTTAACAATGAGGGCTCAATGAGGTAGCAACAGAGAGAGAGAGAGAGATAGAGAGAGAGAGAGACCAGCTGTTTGAAAGAGAAGGTCTGATTTGTTCGACTGCTACGAAGGGTTACTCTGTACGTCTTCTCTAAACTCAGACCGTTGTTACCGCCCACTGGGGACTATACCTTTGCAGTGCGTAACCACTCACTGCTGGCAAGGGATAGCAAGAAGAACAGTGGACAGAAACATGTGAATCAACAAGACATAATCGTATCACATTTCATATCATCATGCATTAATAACCAGCACTGACATAGCATTATAATCATCAAACCATTTCTGCAGAAACTTCAGATTCAGAGATATCTCAGTTCTGGGTCCCCCACCACTACGTGCTCACGAATCAACACCCTCAGGGCTTATTGTGCTTTACAACACTATCAATCTGCCACTGAAGTCCGTGTCCCACATACACATTTAAACACCCTAGTGTATGATAGACGTCTCTCGGGGTTTACACGCTACTAAGGCATGACCATCATGACCCCCGAGAGATATTCATCTATCCAGCATGCATAGACTCTCCCCGGGAAAGTATGCAAAGCAATCCCGATCCCCGGTTTACGTATATGCACGCCCGTATGTGCAACTCCTCTGGGTTATGTGCGACACTCGGCACAACTCATCCGTCCCCACAGCCTGTTGCACATACACGTGTATGCCCCCCCCCCGCCAGAATCACAATATCTAAGAAATCACAATCGCTCAACCACTCTATCAACAGTCACACACAGGCGACAGATATCACTATCTCTTGTACAGGATTCACAATGGACTTCAGGCAAGCTATTACCTGTACTTTTGTAACCTCCCCTACAGCGGAACTGGACATCGGACAGAGTACCAGGAACAGGTCTACGCGGATAAGGTACTAATCATGTCCTTACCGTGTACCGGAGGTGATCAGGCTCCGCCTGTTCCCGTGAAGTCCGTCCGAACTCCTCTTGTTCGCTGTGGTTTGGATAAACCTCAAGTCCCTGTTCGGCGCCATTTTGTTTTGGGAGATCAAAAGTATTCTTCAGAGATATCTGTCCCTGGCCAAATTACCAATATACATATAGTGTGCACACCTTAGAGAAATAATACACCAACACAGAGTTCTGGTATAAAGCTTTCTCTCGCCTAATTTTATTACGTCAGTCGTCATTTATATAGTTTTTAATAATCAGATAAAAGTTACAACTAAGCAAAACATCAGGTTTAATTCAGCACATCATTGGTTCTAAGGTGTCCGCTTTTACGGGATCTTGGACAGGTATTGGGTCAGGAGTTTAGGGAGTCTTCAGGTCTCATCCCACAAGGGATGAGTCTATCTTCCCATTGGTTCAGAAGTTGAGACAAAGGAAAGATGGCGCTCTCCTTCTAGTGTCCAAGGTGTGGTAGCTGTCGTCATCCTTGCTAGACCGGAAGTAGTGCCACCGGCATCTTGTATGCGGAAGTAGTGAATCCTCCATCTTAGAAGGGTTACTCTGTACGTCTTCTCTAAACTCAGACCGTTGTTTCCTCCCCCTGGGGACTATACCTTTGCAGTGCGTAACCACTCACTGCTGGCAAGGGATAGCAAGGAGAACAGTGGACAGAAACATGTGAATCAACAAGACATAATTGTATCACATTTCATATCATCATGCATTAATAACCAGCACTGACATAGCATTATAATCATCAAACCATTTCTGCAGAAACTTCAGATTCAGAGATTTCTCAGTTCTGGGTCCCCCACCACTACGTGCTCACGAATCGACACCCTCAGGGCTTATTGTGCTTTACAACACTATCAATCTGCCACTGAAGTCCGTGTCCCACATACACATTTAAACACCCTAGTGTATGATAGACGTCTCTCGGGGTTACCACGCTACTAAGGCATGACCATCATGACACCCGAGAGATATTCATCTATCCAGCATGCATAGACTCTCCCCGGGAAAGTATGCAAAGCAATCCCGATCCCCGGGCTACGTATATGCACGCCCGCATGTGCAACTCCTCTGGGTTATGTGCGACACTCAGCACAACTCATCCATCCCCACAGCCTGTTGCACATACACGTGTATGCCCCCCCCGCAAATCACAATATCTAAGAAATCACAATCGCTCAACCACGCTATCAACAGTCACACACAGGCGACAGATATCACTATCTCTTGTACAGGATTCACAATGAACTTGAGGCAAGCTATTACCTGTACTTTTGTAACCTCCCCTACAGCGGAACTGGTCAACGGACAGAGTACCAGGAACAGGTCTACGCGGATAAGGTACTAATCATGTCCTTACCGTGTACCAGAGGTGATCAGGCTCCGCCTGTTCCCGTGAAGTCCGTCCGAACTCCTTTCGTTCGCTGTGGTTTGGTTAAACCTCAAGTCCCTGTTCGGCGCCATTTTGTTTTGGGAGATCAAAAGTATTCTTCAGAGATATCTGTCCCTGGCCAAATTACCAATATACATATAGTGTGCACACCTTAGAGAAATAATACACCAACACAGAGTTCTGGTATAAAGCTTTCTCTCGCCTAATTTTATTACGTCAGTCGTCATTTATATAGTTTTTAATAATCAGATAAAAGTTACAACTAAGCAAAACATCAGGTTTAATTCAGCACATCATTGGTTCTAAGGTGTCCGCTTTTACGGAATCTTGGACAGGTATTGGGTCAGGAGTTTAGGGAGTCTTCAAGTCTCATCCCACAAGGGATGAGTCTATCTTCCCATTGGTTCAGAAGTTGAGACAAAGGAAAGATGGCGCTCTCCTTCTAGTGTCCAAGGTGTGGTAGCTGTCGTCATCCTTGCTAGACCGGAAGTAGTGCCACCGGCATCTTGTATGCAGAAGTAGTGAATCCTCCATCTTAGAGTTCCCAATGATTCAGCATTGTTAATAAAACTTTGGTTATACGATAATACTGCAAAGATAAGATATATAAGTAGGTGCACAAATACAGTTATGCATTTTGTACGGATCCCAATCCATAACAGCACCGCCCAAAGATGAGACAAAGAGAGAGGACAATATGAGATCAGAGACAAGATTTCAATTTAATAATCTATCTTGAAACTCAAACAAGTCCCAGCGTTTCCATTTATTCCTATTATTTTCAGTAATGTTTACTGCCAATAGATACTTATCAAATTGGCGATTTTGAGAAAAGGTGTTAATTATCTCTGTCCAAGTTGGGACTTTTTCTTGCTTCCAGCCTCTCACTAGTAACCATTTAGATACTATCAAAATCTGCATGATGAATGCTTGTATTTCTAAAGACATTTCCACAGGGAAAACATGTAGAATAACATTCTCATCTTTCAAAATTACCTTTTCTTTCAAAAGTCTAGAAATTTGACAAGAGCACATATACCAATAATCCTGAACCTTAGTACTTTCCCACCATACGTGAAACTGAGTCCCTGCACCTCCGCATTTTCTCCAACATTAGGTACTTTTTCTCATCACAGGTAAATTGACTAATTTTAGAGGGAGCAATATACCATGTGTTTTGTCTTTATCAAAGAAATGCCTCAAAATAGTGAAGCATTTAGATATCAAGTGACTCCTATCTGTGGACTTCATCAAAGCTTCCAAGAATTTAATCACTGGGATAGTACAAAGGTTACATTTCTTTTTATTAAGGAACATTTTTATTTTGATATAATCTAACCAAAATCTCTTTGGAAGACCATATATTTTTGTTAATTGCTCAAAAGAAGTCAATACACCATCTATATAAAGATCCTGTAACTTTGTTAAACCCCAAATTGACCAGAGATTAATTGTAGTAACATCTAGCGAATTTACCAACCGATATAGGGGCATTATAGGGCTTGGAGAAGACATCAAAGCATATTTATTTCTGATATTCTTCTAAACCCGTAATAAATCACCCAAAACTGTTGCTCCGTGTTCTAGATCTTTATTAAAGAATCTGAAAAAAATCAATCTCTTCAATCCATTCCCTTTATTAATTTCATTTTCCGGCTGACTCCAGGAGTTACTACCTATCGGGTCATACCATCTGACCATATGAGACATCATTGTTGCTGCGTAATAAAGTTTCACATTTGGGTAGCCAAAACCTCCTTTTTCAAATTGTCTAAACATAATATCTCTCTTAACTCTAACTGGCTTGTCTTGATGTATATATTTATCAACTAAACACTGGATTTTTTTTAGTACTAGTTATATCAATTGTCTTTGGGAGCAAAGCCATTTTGGTTCTAGCAATCCTACCTGCAAAAGAAGCTTTTTTATCTGCCCATGCAATTATTAAAGCATTAAGCTTTCGATGTAATCTATTATAGTTGTTATCAATCACTTCTTTAAGATTTGAAATAAAATGTATTCCCAGGTGAATTATTTTATTTGTAAACCTCTTATATGAATATTTTCCTGAAAGGGTATTTTTCAATGCAAGTGGCAAATTAATCGCCAAGACCTCAGACTTTATGATATTTATCTTATAGTCTGACACTGAACTGTACAGAGCTAAAACTCTTTGAAGAGCTTTTAAGGATTCCGTTGGATTGGTCATACACAGAACCATGTAATCCGCAAACATAAGTACTTTATGTTCTTGCTTCCCTATAATCACTGCCGTAATTTCTACCGGAGCCCTTATTGCTTATACCAGAGGTTCAATCATAAGGGCAAACAATAGCGGTGACAAGGGGCAGCCCTGTCTTGTTCCATTAGTAATATGAAAGGGTCTAGAGATATACCCTGGCCCCATCACCGAAGCCATCACATTTGATAATAGGGCTCCTAATTCCCCAAAGCCGAATTTATCTAAAGCTTGATACATATATTTCCAGCTCAGACGGTCAAACGCCTTTTCCGAGTCAAGAGAGAGGAAAACTGTAGGAATCCTCCCTAACTTTGAAAAAAAAAAAAAAATTAAACAATCTCCTACAGTTTTCCCCTCCCTGCATTCCCACTACAAAACCATTCTGATCCGGCAAAACTAATTTCTTAATTACCAAATTTAACCTACATGCCAACATTTTTGCATACATTTTTACGTCTGAATTCAATAGGGAGATGGGCCTATAATTACTGCAAAGCCTTGGATCCTGTTCCGAGTTCGGTATAGTTATAAAGTTAGCAGAAAGTGTTTCTGCAGGGGCTACCCCCGTTTCTTTAATTTCATTGTACGTGTCCCTCAACTGTTCAATAATAACGTGTATACATATCTTATAAAATTGATTGCTGAAACCATCTGGAGTGTGAGAAATGTCCTCTACTGTAATTACTCTATTTATAGTTTCTAATTCTTGGTCTGAAATCATGGACGTTTTAAACTTTTCAAGAATCTTTCTAATATAGATACTTCTGAACCTTCATCAATTCTTCCTTGTTTCAGGTTATATCATTTTTCATAATGATTTGCATACACTTATCTGATACCTTTTGGAGTTGAAATTATCTCTTGTTCCTGATGGATAGCACATATCCTATTAATTTTCATCTTACCCTTAAATTTCTTTGCCAACATTTTCCCTGATTTGTTTCCATAATGTAATATATTTTGCTGAAGTCGGCAGAGGGATTTATCCGCTATTTTTTGATATATTTGTTTTATTTGTCCCTGAATCTTTTTTAATCTCATCACTTAACATTCTATTAAGTTTTCATTTATTTTCAGACTGCAGTTGAGAACGTTTTATATATAAGGATCTTGAAGGCCTTCTGCGCGTTCCATAATTCAGTTCTTGAAGTAACAGAATGTCCATTGATATCAAATATTTTTTTATCTCCTCACATAATAAATTCCTCTCTGTTTCTACTTCTAGAAGGGAACTGTTTAGCCACCATTGAGGTCTAACAAGATTTTTAATATTTGTTCTTATTTTTAAAACCATAGGAGCATGGTCAGAGCCAGATATTAAATCAATATTAACCTCCAAAATTCTTTCCAGCACTTCAAAATCTACAAGGATGTAATCGATTCTTGAATATGACTCATGCCTGCATGAATAGAAAGTGTAATCCTTTTGTTCCGGATGGAAAACTCTCCACAAGTCATAAAGACCGATGTCTATAATTTTTTTTTACAAAAAGATTCTGAATTATTTTTAAGTCTTGATTCATTTAAATAAGGTTCCATGGAATAGCAGTCTAAATCAAGATTCAATATCAAGTTGAAATATCCACAAAGTATCGATGTACCCCATGTAAACCTTTTATAAATTGCAAATAGATGCCTAAAGAATTTATTTTGTTTATCATTCGGAGCATAGATATTTATGATCTTAAACTTCTGAGAATTGATTTTACCTATCCACAATATATAGCGCCCTCTTCATCTATCTTTACAAATTCTTTCAAGATATCCAAATTCTTGTTAAAGAATATTGATACCCCATGGGACTTTTTTTAAATGTTGAATTATAACATTTAACAAAAACTTCATCTTGGAATTTAGGAACCGCATTAACTTTCCAATGTTTTTCTTGTATACACAATATATGTGCTCTTTCCTTTTTAAACCTTCTAAAGGCAGAAAACCTTTTCCCTGGATCATTTAAGCCCTATATATGATGGCTATTTTCTTAATTCCATATTAACATGCAGAACACCAGAACATATTCCTCGTGACACTTTTTAGGCAGAAACCGGATCTGTAAATCTTGACTGACAACTCGCTTCTACTCAGGAAATCGGTAAAGGGCAACACATCCGATTAACTGAATTCAGTTGGCAGCTTACTTTAGCTGAAGAGCCTTCCAAATTCCTAAGTCTCCAAGACCCATATATCTTATCAGACCAATTTCTCCTAAGAGGGGAATTATAAGTCCCTAAATCTATTACCTGTGTTCACCTCTAGAACATATAATTAATATGTGCACTACCTAGTAAAAACTTAATTTTTAGAAGTCCATTATCTTTTCCCTACTTACTACCTTTTGTGCCTTTATTTATCTCCACAAATCTCATAATATTAATATTAATGTGCTAATTATAAATTTTACATATTGCCTATATAGGCCGTGACTTGTTGACCGATTTTTATATACTTATACCATTCAAATATATATTGAAATAAACTCTCTCATAATGGGCCAAGTCCAATACTAATTTCCCCAAAAGTTATGTGCACATTATACACTTAATCACTAACAAATCAAATGTGTACCACAATAAAGTATTAAACTAACTGAGTGCAAATTTGTTTGTGTATCAAAAAACCTCTATTTCCCTTTTCCTTCCCTTTAACTCCCCCTCATAAAATCTCTTTTCCTTTTTTTCTCTGTGACTGCTAAGTTTGTATACTCTTATTCATCCAGGTCCCATATGTAGAAGACTCCATTCCCTAAGAAGGGCTTTGCCTTCCTCCAAGTAAGCAATCACAAATCTTTGGTTATTATATGATATTAATAACTTAGTGGAAAACCCCCCATCTATAAGTTATGTGATTATCTCTCAAAATCTTTATTAGTGAACTAAGTTCTCCCCGTTTTGCCAGGGTTTCCCTCGATAGGTTAGAAAAAATCTGTAACTGTTCATATGTGTGGGGAAATGTTTTATTTTGATATGCATTCTTAGTTATTAATTCTGTATATGCATAATGATGAATTCTTACTATAATGTCCCTTGAAATTTCCCTTCCTATTGATTTAGGCAAGGGAATACAGTGAACTCTGTCTATAGAATCTTCCCCTAGTTTATAACCTCCTGTTATAAGATCAAAACATTCCTTAACATAGGCATGAAGATCTTTATTAAGAATAGATTCTGAGATCCCCCTAATGTGTAATTTATTACATCTTGATTGATCCTCGAAATTGACATATTTTTGTTTTAAGTATTTAATTTCTTCTCTTGCTTCGTTTAACTCTTTTAATATTCCTTGATGTTCCTTTACCACCACCTAAGGCAAACCAATCAAAGTATACATTTTCTCACACAGTGCTTATTATCTAATATATTATTCCAACATTTAGTTAATAAAGAGACAGTCCCTGCTATTTATGAGCAAATATTCCAAGTTCCATCCAAGAAAATAGGACTTCCTTCTTTGAAGTGTTGTGTTCACCATGGGCCTAATATCCCCCTGGTACTGCAGTCCAGTTAATTCTACCACAAACAGTATTAAATGATCTTTCACCCCCTATTTTATCTTTTTATCACTTAATATGTTAAGATCTTCAACAGGCTCAATATATCTGAAATAATCCCTCTTAATGCTCTGTGTCTATCAACTCAAGACTTTTCTTCTTTAAGCACAGTTTATAACTGCTCTTCCTATTTTGTCTTCCCTGAAGGTTGTAAATAGAGCCTTGAAATTCCAGGTAAAAATACATTTTCCTTTCTTTCCCCCAGTACATCATAAATATGTCAGCAAAGAGGCAGCTTTTCCACTGTTCAAAAAACCTGAAGCATGTCCCTTATAGTCTATTATATATTCAAGGGCTTTTAGCCGCCATTAACAGCTTCAGCTTCCACCGTTGCACCTCTAAATTTAATATACAACTTCCTGAAATATACATAATTAAGCCACAAGCTGCATATTTTTTGTATTTGTAGCGAATCTGCTGCACTTTTATACCACAAACAATCTCTGGTAGGCATTAAACGTCTAAGAAGGGGGTTGGGCTATATCTTTGTTTCTATTGCTTCTTATTTTACAAACAGTTCTTCAGCCAATACTCCCCCCTTCTTAACTTTATCCACAGAGTAGAGGGAAATTCTTCGTGCTGCTTCTTCAGTTCTTGAGACCACGTATTAACATGCTTTTCTCTCTGGGGCTCTCTCTTTCACTTCTGTCCCCATTTTTATGCAGCTCCTTCAACTCCTTTTGACGTCGCTCCTTAGCTCACTTTTGCACCGCTCTTTCAGCTCCCTCTGGCTTATTAAGGTTCTCCCAGCTACGAATTTATGATTCAGTGATATGATGCAGTGTTCTCCGTGCAGCGTTCACCACCCAGTCTTCCATGCAGTCTCCATGCTGCTTCTGTGTCACGTCAACCCACACTCACCGATCAGGTAGACTCAGGTGAACTCAACCCCCTTCCGTCTCCATCCACGTTTAACCTCCAACCCGTGGATGTTCAGCTCACACGGTCCGGTATAGGAGGTGTAGGAGGTTTAATGCAGCTAAAGTACAGGGAAACAGGGAAGTACAGGAAAACAGGGACCCTTCTTGCTGCTCCTGCTCTCCAGCGTTTGGCCGCCATTAGCCCGATTAGGACTCACCTAACCACTTCCTGGGCATGACATCACTTCCCGCAATAGTCTGTCTAGAGTTTTATTCTCTGATGAGACAGTTTCATATGAAAAAGGGTATTAACTTTTATTTGTAATGCGACAACATATTCTATATATATATATATATATATATATATATATATACAGTATATATATATATATATATATATATATATATATACACACACACCTAGATAGATTTATAGAGAGAGAGATAGCTATTTCTACTATATATATGTATTGGCACTTACAGTCACAGGCTGCACATTGGCACTTACAGGATGCACATTGACACTTGCAGGCAAAGTGTATACAGTAAACACCCGATTATCTGGCACCCACAGGTATTGCCTATTGCCGGATAAGTGTAGTTGCCGGTTGCTTGAGAGTCCCTTTTTTAAAAGCCCTAATTAACCCTAAACTCCCTAAAACCCCTTAAACTGTGTATTGAACTGCTACTGCTATCTACTCTAAGTCTTTTAAGGGTAAAAAAAGTAGTTGTTTTAAAAAAAGAGAGTTTTTATCTTTTGGGGAATAGAGACAGGTGCCTGTTGCTTCAGAGTTACCGGTTAGTTGAGTGCCGGATAATCAGTAGTTTACTGTATATATATATTAATATGTGAAGGGAGGGGTGTATTGATACTGGTATAAAGATGTATAAGTATCTAGGTGATTTAGCAAGCAGATCCCAGCTATATATATATATATATATATATATATATATATACGTATATATATTTGGACCAATGCCAAAGTTAGTGTCAGATGGGGTGTTCTTAAAAATTAATTTACTGATCTAGAAAATAATCTTAAAGGGACCGTTACCTCACATAATTTGTTCTGCAGAATCTTGCAGAGCAAGTTCTTTTCAATGAAAAAAATTATGCCCAGGTTTTTAATTATGTGATGCCTTTGGGCCTTTACTGTTGCATGGCCGCTAATCGTGAGCACGCTTCATCGCTTTGAGGCAGCACCACCTATAGTTTGTAAAGTGGTGCTGCTGCTGAAGGGTGCAAGGCTGCGCCTCTTTGAATGGGGAGAACCGCAGATTGCTTCTGGTTAGGGTAAGGCTTGGGAGGTTAGGGTTGAATTTACGGTTTGGGTATACAGGTTAGGAATGGGCAAAACAGGTCAGGGTTACAGTTAGATTTTAGGGTTAGGCTTGGGGTTAGAGGGGTTAGGGGATACAGGTTAGGGTTGCAGTTAGGGTTTAGGTTTGAGGTTAGAGGGGTTAGGGTTGTATTTAGGATTACGGGATATAGGTAAGGTTTACAGTTACGTTTTAGGGTTATGCTTGGGGTTAGGGGGTTTAGGGTTGGAGTGAGGAGTCGGATTAGAGCTGTAGTAGTGGATGGGGGTTCAGGTTATTATTTTAGTTCTGCTGAGTAGCGGCAACACAGACTGGTAACCCGTTTATATATTTGTTTATTTACCTTTTTAAGTTGTGCCAATGTGTAGCTTGTGCATCTATGTGCCAATGTGCAGCCTCTATGTGCCAATGTCCAGCCTGTGCCTCTCTGTGCCAATGTGCAGCCTCTATGTGCCAATGTCCAGCCTGTGCCTCTATGTGCCATTGTCCAGCCTGAGCCACTATGTGCCAATGTCCAGCAGTGCCTATGTGTGCCAGGGTGCAGCATGTGACTCTATGGGCCAATGTCCAGCCTGTGCCTCTATGTGCCATTGTCCAGCCTGAGCCACTATGTGCCAATGTCCAGCAGTGCCTATGTGTGCCAGGGTGCAGCATGTGACTCTATGGGCCAATGTGTAACCTGTGCCAATGTGTAGCTTGTGCCTCTATGGGCCAAGGTGCAGCCTCTATGTGCCAATGTCCAGCCTGTGCCTCTATGTGCCAATGTGCAGCCTCTATGTGCCAATGTCCAGCCTGTGCCTCTATGTGCCAATGTGCAGCCTCTATGTGCCAATGTCCAGCCCGTGCCTCTATGTGCCATTGCCCATCCTGAGCCACTATGTGCCAATGTCCAGCAGTGCCTATGTGTGCCAGGGTGCAGCATGTGACTCTATGGGCCAATGTCCAGCCTGTGCCTCTATGTGCCATTGTCCAGCCTGAGCCACTATGTGCCAATGTCCAGCAGTGCCTATGTGTGCCAGGGTGCAGCATGTGACTCTATGGGCCAATGTGCAACCTGTGCCAATGTGTAGCTTGTGTCTCTATGGGCCAAGGTGCAGCCTCTATGTGCCAATGTCCAGCCTGTGCCTCTATGTGCCAATGTGCAGCCTCTATGTGCCAATGTCCAGTCTGTGCCTCTATGTGCCAATGTGCAGCCTCTATGTGCCAATGTCCAGCCCGTGCCTCTATGTGCCATAGCCCATCCTGAGCCACTATGTGCCAATGTCCAGCAGTGCCTATGTGTGCCAGGGTGCAGCATGTGACTCTATGGGCCAATGTGTAACCTGTGCCAATGTGTAGCTTGTGCCTCTATGGGCCAAGGTGCAGCCTCTATGTGGCAATATCCAGCCTGTGCCTCTGTGGGCCAATGTGCAGCCTCTATATACCAATGTCCAGCCTGTTCCTCTATGTGCCAATGTGCAGCCTCTATGTGCCAATATCCAGCCTGTGCCTCTGTGGGCCAATGTGCAGCCTCTATATACCAATGTCCAGCCTGTTCCTCTATGTGCCAATGTGCAGCCTCTATGTGCCAATGTCCAGACTGTGCCTCTATGTGCCAATGTGCAGCCTCTATGTGCCAATGAGCAGCATGTGCCTCTATGGGCCAATATGTAACCTATGCCAATGTGCAGTATGTGCCTGAATGGGCCAATGTGCAACCTCTATGTGCCAATGTGCAGCCGGTGCCTCTATGCACCAATGTGTAACCTATGCCAATGTCCGGCCTGACCCTCTATGTGCCAATGTCCAGCCTGTGCCTCTATGTGCCAATGTGCAGCCTCTGTGTGCCAATGTTCAGCCTTTGCCTCTATGTGCCATTGTCCAACTTGTGCCTTTAAGTGCCAATGTGCAGCATCTATGTGCCAATGTCCATCCTGTGCCTCTATGTGCCAATGTGCAGCCAGTATGTGCCAATGTCCAGTCTGTGCCTCTATGTGCCAATGTACACAATGTGCCAATGTTTCATAGTTACATAGTAATTGAGGTTTAAAAAATACTTTCAGTCCAAGTTCAACCTTTTAAGATCTTTGCTGATCTGCAATATGCGGATTAGTTGTTAAATAATTGATCTAGTGGAAGGCAAACAGAAAAAGAAAAAAACAAGTGAAACTTGCCAATCGTCTCAAAGGGAAAAAAAATAATTAATTCCTTCCTGATCCCAGATACTGGCGATCACATTCCTTCCTGGATCAACACTCTCTCTCTAATTATCCAGGGTAACCCTGAATTACCTTTTTATTTAGGAATAAATCCAGTTCCCTTTTAAAGTTGTCTAGCGAATCTGCTGTCACCACCTCCTCTGGTAGAGAATTCCACAGAATAACCACCCTTACTGTGAAGAACCCTTTTCTTTCTTTAAGGTGGAATCCTTTGACTTCTAACCTCAAGGGATGTCCTCTTGTCAGTTGAAAACCTCTTGGCACAAAAAACTCTTTTGACAAATCTTTATACTGACCCTGGATGTATTTATATAAGGTAATCAGATCTCCTCTTAGACGCCTTTTTTCTAGAGAAAGTAAGTTAAATTTGGATAGTCTTTCTTCATAACTTATCCCCTCCATTCCCCTTATTAGTTTTGTTGCCCTCCTCTGTACCTTTTCCAGCTCTAAAATGTCCTTTTTATGAAGTGGTGCCCAAAATTGTACTCCATATTCCAAATGAGGGCGTACTAGAGATTTGTATAGGGGCAGAATTATATTTGCTTCCCTGGCTTCTATACCCTTCTTAATACTTGCTAATATTTTATTTGCCTTTGCAGCTGCTGCTTGGCTTTGAGCACTGTTACCTAGGTGGTTGTCCACTAGTACTCCCAAATCCCTTTCAATATCTGATACACCTGGATTTGCTCCATTAAGATTATAAATTGCATGGCTGTTTTTCTTTCCAAGATGCATGATTTTACATTTGTTCAAATTAAATCTCATCTGCCATTTAGAAGCCCATTCCTCTAATTTATGTAAATCCGTTTGGAGGGAAAGTCCATATTTATTTGATTTAAATACTTGCTACAACTTTGTGTCATCAACAAAAATGGAGACAGTGCTTTCCAGTCCCACCTCGAAGTCATTAATAAATATGTTAAAAAGGAGAGGACCTAATACTGAACCCTGAGGCACCCCACTTACCACATTACTCCAATCGAAGTATGTTCCATTTACAACAACCACAATATACATATATAACCTTTCATTTTATATAAATTAAGTATTACAACATATTTGACAAATGGTATAATTATTTTATATATATATATATATATATATATATATATATAAATAATATATTGTTTAGTTGTTCAGTCGTGTCTGACTCTTCATGACCTTATGAACTGCAGCACGCCAAGCACACCTGGTTGTGCTAATCCATAAGGTTTTCATGGCAAAGATACTGGAGTGGGTTGCCAATTCCATCTCCAGTGAACTGCAATTTATCTGACCTCTCTGCTATCTCCTTCCTATCTTGGATCACCCTACATGGTATCACAGGTACACAAGCCCCTCCATCACAACAAGGTAGTGAACCAGAAGGGGAATACAGTATATATATATATATATATACATATATATATATACATATATATATACAGTATATATATATATATATATATATATATATATAGAGAGAGAGATGTCGCGAACAGTTCGCCCGCGGACTATTCGCGGTGATTTTGGCATGTTCACGTTCGCAGCGGCGCTTTTCGGTTCGCCCCCATACTTTATCATTGAGGAAACTTTGACCCTGCACCTCACAGTCAGCAGACACATTCCAGCCAATCAGCAGCATACACTCCCTTCCAGAGCCTTCCATCTGAAGTACAGGCTAATATTCTGCTCTGTTTCACTAGTCATAGTTGGTGTACCATACATTGAAAAAAAACAACGCTTTTTTCCTTTAATCTAATTTCAGTTGCCTGCCTGTGTCAGGCTCACAGCTTATATTGTGTTCAGTGAAATAAAACAACACTTTTTTGACTGTAATAGATTGAATAGCAATTGCCTGCCTACAGGCGTGTTTGTGAAGCCTATTGCATCTACTTTGCCAACTTTTGCCAGTGCACAGTGATACGTCATATCTGGTGCAACCGTAGTGTACAGTGACATAAAACAACACTTTTTTGACTGTAAAAGATTGAATAGCAATTGCCTGCCTACAGGCGTGTGTGTGAGGCCTACAGCGCCTACTCTGCAAACTTTTGCCAGTGCACAGTGACACTCATATCTGGTGGCACCTTAGATTGCACGCGCAGTGCCCCAAATTTGAAGTAGGAGGTCAAGCATCTTTTTCCATCTCCCTGTTCCAAAAATCAATGCCATATACACGTCCCCTAATAGTGGACGTAACAGGTATTAAACCGATAGGAATAGTACTACTTAACAGTACACACCTTATAATAACGCAGACAGAGGCAACGCAGAGAGAGGAGTCTGAAGAAGAGGAGTCAGAGGAGGAAGGTGGCTATGAGGAGGTGGAAGACCAAACACAGCAGGCGTCCCAGGGGGCTTGTTGTCACCTTTCGGAGGCCCTTGGTTGCTGGGTGGAGGAAGAGACCTTCAATGACATTAGTGAGGACAAGGAACGGGACATGGCTAGCTTGGTATCCAACCTTGTGCAAATGGGGAGTTTGCGGTTGTGCAAAGGGACTGTTTGCGGTTGTTTGCAATGCATTAAACGGGGAGATTGGTCTGTTACTGTGAAGCGGGTGTAACCCTTACACTGACTGATCGATACAACATCATACCTAATGTTTGAAAGCATGTTATTCCAAACAATTTAGGAATGTTAGGTGATTTATGCCCTTTATGGCTTAAAACCAGACTCTGCATCAACTATGTAATTTTCCGTGGGAGTTTTGCCATGGATCCCCCTACGGCATGCCACAGTCCAGGTGTTAGTCCCCTTGAAACTACTTTCCCATCACTATTGTGGCCAGAAAGAGTTCCTGTGGGTTTTGAAATTCGCCTGCCCATTGAAGTCTATGGCGGTTCGCCGGGTTTGCCCGTTAGCGAACATTTGCTGGAAGTTCGTGTCCGCTGTTCGCGAACCGAAAATTTGATGTTCTCGAAATCACTATATATATATATATATATATATATATATATATATATATATATATATATATATACACAATATCTCACAACAGTGAGTACACCCCTCACAGTTTTGTAAAACTGAAGAAATGACCCTCGGCTACAATGTAAATTAGTAAGTGTGCAGCCTGTATTGCTGTCCCCTCAAAATAACTCAACACACGGTCATTAATGTCTAAATCATTGGCAACAAAAGTGAGTACACCCCTAAGTGGAAATGTCCAAATTGGGCCCAGTTAGCCATTTTCCCTCCCAGTGTCATGTTACTCCTTAGTTACAAGGTCTCAGGTGTGAATGGGGAGCAGGTGTTTTAAATTTGGTGTTATCGCTCTCACACTCTCTTATACTGGTCACTGGAAGTTCAACATGGCACCTCATGGCAAATAACTCTTTGAGGTTCTGAAAAAAAGAATTGTTGCTCTACATAAGAATTGCGATTTGTAGTCACTCTTGCGACAAATCGCAGTTTGACAACTACAATTGCACGCAACCCCCATGAAAGCGCATGAGCATTGCGTCAAGGGTGCGCTTGCATGGATGAGGAAAAAAGACGGGGAGACACACGGGGAAGGAGGGGGGAGACACGGGGGGGGGGAGACACAGGGGAGTGAGAGGAGGAGGGGAGAGATACAGGGAGGTGGGGGGAGACACACAGGGAAGGAGTGGGGAGACACACATGGGAGGGAGAGGGGGGAGATACACACAGGAGAGAGGGGGGGGGTGACACAGAGGCGGGAGAGGAGGGGGGAGAGACACAGGAGGAGGGAGAGGAAGAGGGAGACACACAGGGAAGTGAGAGGAGGGGGGAAGAGACACAAGGGAGTGAGTGGAGGGGGAAAAAGAAACAAGAGAGGGAGAGGAGGGGGAAGAGACACTGGGGAGGGGGGAAGCACACAGGGACAGAGGGGGTAGACACACAGGGGTGGGAGAGGAGGGGGTGAGACACAGAGGAGGGAGAGGAGGAGGGAAAGACACAGGGGGAGAGACACACAGGGGAGGGAGAGGAGGGGGCAGAGACACAGGGGAGGGAGAGGAGGGGGAAGAGATACAGGGGAGTGAGAAGAGGGGTAATCGAGACACAGGGGAGGGAGAGTAGGTGGGAAGAGACACAGGGGAGGGCGGAAAGACACAGGGGAGAGAAATGGGGGAAGAGACACGAGGGAGGGGGGAAGAGACACAGGGGGAAAGAGACACGGGGGGAATGAGATACAGGGGAGGGAGGGGGAAAGAGACACAGGGGAGGGAAAGGGGGGAAAAGACACAAGGGAGGGGGGAACAGACACAGGTGAGGGAGAGTAGAGAGAGACATGAATGAGGGGGGAAGAGACACGGGGGACATGGGGTTAAAGAGACACAGGGGAGGGAGAGGGGGTAAAAACACAGGGAGGAAAGGAGACACAAGGGAGGGAGAGGAGGGGGGAAATGAGACACAAGGGAGGAAGTAGACAGGGGGAGAGACTTGCAATGAGCTCCAAAGGCGCTCATTGCGAGGCTCGTAAAGTAGCGGGGGGAGAGGCTCGCAATGAGCGCCTCCCATCAAGTAGAGTGGGGGAGAGGCTCCCATTGTGTGGCATACAGCATTGCCAGGCTTCAAATGTTATTGCTGTAATTTTTGACGGGCAAGTCACTAGTTTATATATATTAGTGGTTAAAACGGTATTCTTTATGAGTAGTGTAGACAGACAGGTTTTTTAGACAAAAGGGCAAGAGACGAGTCCTAGTCCAAACTCTGTCACATACAAGCAAAGGGATTCCCATTATAGTTACTGATACCCATCTATTTGAGTGTTGACTGCTCTCATTGGAGATTATCATTTCCATATACATACTATCAATTGTACTATATACTCGTTTGCATCCAGAGGGATTGTTTTTTGCATCTCTTATATATTTTATTCAACGTTTTTTGTGTTTATGTATAATTTTTATATTTTTTTCAATAAAAGTCATATTTTATAGCAATTTGCCTTTATTTGAACTATTAAGGACTATTTCTTTATTAAGTGTGTTTAACCCTACTTGTTCCAAGGTGTCTTCCTTTTCTTTTTGTTTTTTGATCATTTACTTCACCTTACGGGCTATCTATATGACTTTGGGCTATTATGCAAAATTTACATTTATATTACATTAGGATTTAGGTTTAACCTATTCAATAGCTCCTATAGAGCACACCCTGGTATGATATTTCACATCTAATTTCGTCACATTACATAGTCCAGTCCCATGTCTAATATGGGGATGGGGGATGTATCATGGGATAGACATCTACCGCTACAGAATATGTTGGCACATTACAAATAAACAATAATAATATTAATCTATAAGGTGGTGAGGGTGTAACAAGCTATTGCCACAAGAGGATGGGCTAGGCATGTGGGTGGAAGTTTTGTTGTGTTTTTTTATATATCTGTGAAATGAAAGCAAGAATAAACAGTCTGGTTGTACTAGTACAAAGGTACATGGTGTGTGGTTAATAGATCCTAAAAAAGTGGTGCCTACCTCTTCAGAAATAATGCTCTGATCAGAAATTTTCTGCTGGGCTCTGAAATATTGAACGCAAAAGGTACAGTCTAGAGAGAGAATTGGGGTGAGCGTAGTCCCCAAATCTGGCGGTCGTAACAGTCAAAACTAAGCATTTATTGACACATAATTTGTAATGGTCATGGCCAGTGATATATCCTGAGATGCAGATTAGGTGAGTTGGTATATTGTTACAGTTACAGTATTTAGCACTGTACTGTACAGGTTTTTTATTGTTTTATCCTCCTCCACCTTTATTTTTTTGATCACTTTTTTCAGATTTTTGTTTTATGAACACACTATATGTGTGTAACTGGTTTGGATTAGATAGTCCAGATGTTTATGCATCGGTTCAATGGAGCAGATGATGACCAGAAGTGAGTGCTATGCGCATTACTGGTTACTTCTTTTAAATGTGGTGATTTCTGATAATCCTTTTTTTTCATCAGATTTCGGTTGCAGTGGTGTAGTGACCACATGTGACCCTGGTAGATGCCCCCCCCCCCCCCCCCCCCACGTTACCTCTTTTAGGTATTCGCTATTCCCCAAAAATGTTGCTTGTCATTCCGGGATCACCACAACCATTATGTTAATTCACATTCTTGTATATGTCTTGTACTGTGTATGAAATAAAGCTTTGAAATAAAGCTTTGTTATATCATTATCACTGTGTCAGTGTGTTATCAATACATTACATTTCTGTTATATTTCTATATCAGTAAACGAATAAGCCCTAGTTACTGTGCAATAGATTAATACATATAATAATAATAATATAATGAATTAGGGTTAATACATATGAGAGGTATAATTTCTGATACTGTGGAGTATCAACATTCCCCTGAGGGGCTGATAACAACAAGACAGGTGATATTGTGAATTCATTGTTACAAAAACACTTGATGTGATTTTGTGGACTTTCCAGGACGGCCTTATAAGAGATTGTCCGCGATGGAGGTGAGTTGGCTGTTGCTCCTTGTGCCTCTGCACAGCCTCTGTGTGTGTGGCCCTTCCTCATGAGTTGGAGTAGATTAGTGTGGTGTATGTTCCCCTGGTATTTGATATATGGCATGTGGCGGTGTAATTTGGCCACTATTTATTTTCCCAATGTAGATTTGATGACATATATACCGGAAAATCTTTTTGATTTCAGGGTCCACATTTGAGCCTCTGTGAGTGAAAAGGGATAATATGGCAGGCAGTTTCATGTTTTTGTGCTGCAATTAAATCACGTAGTGTGTCTTTAATTGCTTAATTCATCTTGCAGCAACACTTTTTATATTGGCATATGCATTATTATTGCATTGCAATAATTATAATGCCTTCCATTGCTTTCTCCATATTTTAAAGTCTAGTAGTATGTTTTTATTGTCTTTTGCAGTGTTAAAAACTAGTCTGTAAGCCATTTGCAAGTCATATTTGGAACCCGTAATATATTGGGCTACATTTGTGGGTTTGCATTGCATCCTTGGGGAATTGTAGCAATTTAATAGCGCTTTGCAATTTTAGTGACTGTAACTTTTACTGGCTTGAGAGATCAGAGGCTTTGATAGGTCGGAGTTAGGTTTTTTTACAACCGCAGGAATTTTCAGGCTGTTGCTCGCAAATAAATTGAGGGTAGCTACGAGAGGCCAATTTAATAGCAGTAACTTTTGCAGGCTACATTACAGGCTTCGGTAATTGTAATTTGCTCAATTTAATGATGCCCAAAGTTTATCTTTTCCATAGACATGACAAGGTTAGGTGCTACATTATAACAAATACAAAATAGTTGGTTTGTTATGTAGAGAAAAATGTATATTATTATTATGTGTTTTACTAAATTATAATCACCTTTATAAGATGTTTTTATTAAGATTGGATCATGTTTAAACACTTCACTACCGTTATTTATCTATTATCTTAGCCACATCTTTCTCTACTACATTAACAAACTGAACCATGTAGTAAATAAACACCAGAATTTCAAAATTGCAAATAATATTTTCTCAGCTTTTTTGTTCAGTATGTTATATACAAAACTCTCAGGATTATAGATTGTGATTGAGTTATCCGAGAGGTTTATGTGAGCCACAGACTCTGCAAAGCTTTCTTCCTCCTGTAGGACTGCAGGGGTTAACTATCCCACTCAGGAAATTAGCTGCACCTGGGTAGCCCTGATTTAGGACTGGTCATGGGAAGGTGCAGCTTATGGACTGAGTGTTTGTAGTTTATGTGACTTGGAGAAAGACACACACAGTGAGACAGCAACCAGCAGATTATAAATGGAACAGAGTGGGAACCTGGAAATATAGAGAATATACAGGCCAGTGATTTTACAAACTATTGGAGTGTTTGTTTTGTCCCATCCAGGTTTAGCTGGATGAGAGCTGGTTATTTAAGATAACTGTATATTATTTACAATGTTGTTGCAGGAAGCCAGGCCTATTTTTCTTGATTTGTTTTAGTTTGTTACTTCTGTATCACTGGCTACATTTTAGTAAAATTGGAAAAGTATCTACAGCCTCTTGTATTGTGTCCTCCACTAAAATGTCTGGAACATTGGCACAAACCCAAAGGAAGCTGGGAACTTGTCACCAGATGCATTAAAGGATCACTTTGATCATACATTTAGAATATCCGTTTTTTCCTCTTTAGAAGAAATGCACATGAAAACAGAAACACTTACATAGTTACATAGTAATTAACGTTGAAAAAAGACTTTCAGTCCATCAAGTTCAACCTGTTAAGATCTCCTCTGATCTGCAATATGTGGATTAGTTATTAATTAATTTGTTGATTAAATAATTATTAATAGTATAGTATTGGAGGATGAATAAAGAGTAAGTCCATCAAGTTCAACCTTTTTAGATCTATATTAATCTTTTTAATGCGAACTATTTGTTATTAATTGTTAATTGATCCAGAGGAAGGCAAACAGAAAAAAAAAACATTGAAACTTTGCCAATTGTCTCATAAGGGGAAAAAAAGCAAAATTTCTTCCTGACCCCAGAAACTGGCGATCAAATTTCTCCCTGGATCAATATTCCTTCGCTAGTTATCTAGGATAGCCTTGAATGCCCTCTTTATTCAAAAATATATCTAACCCCTTTTTGAAGTTGTCTATCGAATTCGCTGTTACCACCTCCTTTGGTAGAGAATTCCACAGTTTAACCACCCTAACTGTGAAGAACCATTTTCTTTGTTTAAGGTGAAATCTTTTTTCCTCTAACCTCAAAGGGTGTCCTCTTGTCAGTTGAAAATCTCTTGCTACAAAAAGTTCACTTGACAAAGCCTTATATTGACCCTGGATGTATTTAAATAAGGTAATTATATCCCCTCGTAGATGCCTTTTTTCTAGCGAAAATAAGTTTAGTTTGGTTAGTCTTTCTTCATAACTTAGCCCCTCCATTCCCCTTATTAGTTTTGTAGCCCTTCTCTGTACTTTTTCCAGCTCTAAAATGTCTTTTTTATGAAGTGGTGCTCAAAATTGTACTCCATATTCCAAATGAGGGCGTACTAGGGATTTGTATAGTGGCAGAATTATATTTTCTCCACTTGCTTCTATACCCTTCCTAATACATGCTAATATTTTACTTGCCTTTGCAGCTGCTGCTTGGCTTTGAGCACTGTTACCTAGGTGGTTGTCCACTAGTACTCCCAAATCCCTTTCAATATCTGATACTCCTAGATTTGCTACATTAAGATTATAGATTGCATGGCTATTGTTCCTTCCCAAATGCATAACCTTGGATTTATTTGTATTAAATCTCATCTGCCATTTAGCCGCCCATTTCTCTAACTTATGCAAATCCCTTTGTAGGGAAAGTACAACATTATCTGATTTTATTACCTTGCACAACTTAGTGTCATCAGCAAAAATGGAGACACTACTTTTGAGTCCTACTTCTATGTCATTAATAAATATGTTAAAAAGGAGACGACCTAATACTGAACCCTGAGGAACCCCACTTACCACATTAGACCAATTGGAGTATGTTCCATTCACAACAATCCTTTGCTTCCTTCTTTTAGCCAGCTCTCGATGCATGAGCAGATATTTACTGCAATTCCTGTATCCCTTAGTTTGCTCACTAGTCTTCCATGTGGCACTGTATCAAATGCCTTTGAAAAATCTAAAAAGACTACATCCACTGAGTTGCCCTGATCCAAGTTCCTACTAACCTCCTCATAAAAACAAATTAGATTGGTCTGACACGACCTATCCTTCATAAATCTGTGTTGACTGCTACCTATGATGTTGTTCAAATAGACATATTCTTGTATTCTGTCCCTTATTAACCCTTCTAAAAGATTCCAACTACAGATGTGAGGCTCACTGATCTATAATTACCCAGATTAGCTCTAGATCCCTTCTTAAATATAGGTATCACCTCTGCTTTTCTCCAGTGATCTGGTAGAGACCCTGTAGTGAGTGAGTCTTGAAAGATTAGATATAATGGTTTGGCTATTACAGAACCCAGCTCCCTCAGTACCCTTGGATGTATTCCATCAGGACCTGGGGCTTTATTAACATTTATTTCCTCCAATCTCTTTCGGATTTCTTCCTGCGTTAACCAATTATTTAGTGATGGTAGTGTAGCCCCATTATGTTGCGGTGTCCCAACCACTGGTACCGCCCTTCTGTATACCGACGAAAAGAACCTATTTAGCTCATCTGCCTTTTCCTGGTCACTAATTATCAGATGGCCTGTGTCACATTGTACTGTTCCTATAGCTTCCTTCCTGGCCTTCTTCCCACTTTTTAGAATATAAACAAAATAACACAGTTCCTAATGTATTCATTTTATACAAAATGTCCTCCCATCTCAGGAAGTAGATCATGGTAAACTAAAATGGTAGATTAAACAGAAAGACTATTACAATAAGTAAGGTATTGTATATTTGACTATATCCAAGTGAAGTTCTTCAAATGATCCATATGGATATAATAATACAGGTAAGTAAAATGGTGCATGAAGGAGCTACCTCTTTTAGTTACCTCATGCAATCCGATGCAAAATGTTACTACACAGTAAATAGAGACGGATTCCAATAGAGCCAATACTAGCTCTTGTGTTTTACTTACAGGAATATTCAGCATAGTATGTATAGGTCAAACATGAACAGAAGCCAACACACATCTATTGGGGGTCTCTTAGAACTCTGATCACATAATAGCCTTGTAGCAAGAATGGTAAAGAAGGTTCTTTATCCCATCAGTTTGAACTAGAAGATGTGTCCTCTGTCTCCAAAGACACCCCTATTACTCCTGACCGCATTCTGGGAACTCTAAACTGTCTGAAATATAAATGATTATTTGTAGTCGACAGACTCCCAACAATCAGTCTATCCAATCAGGAAAGCTATTTGTGTGGTTACTCTGGAATCAATAAGTAACTTGTAAAAATATAAAATAACTTGTAAAATGGAAAAGAAGCTTTGACTGATCTTCAATCAAAACGTCCAAGAATGTATAGCCTCTTGTAATGCATGTGCTCAGAATAAACCCCTCTGAAGCTGCAATGTGGTCATCTAATTCCACTGTCAATACCTCGGAAGTCCTGTCCAGCATTTCCATATGCTTTGTGGTGGAGCTACCTCCACCGAAAGAGAAAACTACAATTCTTACCATGGTTGCTCTCTTCTCTAAACAAGTCCACTTTATACCACTTAATAAGCTTCCATCAGCCACTGAACTCATCTTTTGAGAGTTCCTGCATGCTAAATTGTCTACTTCTAATTTCTTCCTACGGGTGCCTCCGGTGGGAAAATGATGTGGTAATGTTGCTGTATTTTCATTATGGTTGCTTCATGAAAGTCCATCAGGTAGGCTCAGGGATTCAGCACTCTCAGCCTTCCTATCCCCATCTGCACTCATCTCTGTAGCCTTTACAATTCTCCTATGTCTTCCCCAGAAATCTCAGTTTTCTTCTCAACCCCTCAGCACTCTCAGCCCTCCTCTGCTCTCTACTTCAGCACTCTCACTTCTCTATTTGCTTCAGCACTCTCCCCCTCATATTAATATCAATCATCTCTGCTCTTCCCATCAACACTCTCAGTCTCACTCTTAGCACTCTCATTCCTCTGCTCTTTCCTCACCACTCTGAACCATTCTCCCCTCTCACCATCAGAACTCTCAGCCGACTTATGGTTCCCCCTGAGCCCTCCTCTCCACCCCTCCGCACTCTCACTCCTCCCTCTCCCTTAGCACTCTCAGCCATCCTCTGATCTCTACATCAGCACTCTCAACCCTCCTCTCTACTCCCAGCACTCTCAACCCTCCTCTCTTTCCCCCTTGACATCCTCACCGCCCCTGCCCCCTCTGCACGCTTAGCCATCCTCTGCTCTCTACTTCAGCACTCTCAGACATCACCACCTCTCTCTCACTCTGCACTCTAAGTCGTACTCTCTCTTTCTCTGTCCTCCTCTATCTCACCACTCTCACCCCTGTGCTCTCTCTCAGCACTCTCACCAATAAGATTGTTGTCTCAGTATGCTCATCACTCTTCCCAACACCTTTTTGCTCTCAGACCTGTCTCTATATACATCCTGCTCTCTCAGACCTGTCTCTCTATACAACCTACTCTCTCTCTCTCTCTCTCTCAGACCTGCCTCTCCTTACACTCTACTCTCTCTCAGACCTGTCTTTCTATACACCGCTCTCTCTTTCTCTGATCTCACCCCTATGCTCTTTATCAGCACTCTCAGCAATCTGATTTCTATCACAGTATGCTCAGCACTCTTCCGCTCTCAGACCTGTCTCTCTCTATACATCCTGCTCTCTTAGACTTGTCTCTCTATACACCCTACTCTCTCTCAGACCTGGTTCTCTATACACCCTACTCTCTCTCAGACCGGTCTCTCAATACAGCCTACTCTATCTCTCTCTCAGACCCGTCTCTCAATACAGCCTACTCTCAGAACTGTCTATCTATACACCCTACTCTCTCAGACCTGTCTCTCAATACATCCTACTTTGTCCCTACTCAGACCTGTCCCTCTATACACCCTACTCTCTCTCAGACCTGTCTCTCTATACACCCTTCTCTCTCTCTCAGACCTGTCTCTCTATACACCCTACTCTCTCTCAGACCTGTCTCTCTATACATCCTACTCTCTCTCAGACATGTCTCTCTATACACCCTACTCTCTCTCAGACCTGTCTCTCTATACATCCTACTCGGTCCCTCCTCAGACCTGTCTCTCTATACATCCTACTCTCTCTCAGACCTGTCTCTCTATACACCCCACTCTCTCTCAGACCTGTTGTAACGGAGTTGGAACACGAATCCAATATCTCCGCTGGTATACGGTAAAATATCCAAGAAGCACTACAGTCTCACCATCCCCAACCTCCCATATTGGACGACACTCAATTGGGAGTCAAATAATACTGACTTTATTTTGTTATGTGCAGAAATATATATACACATCTCTTCCCACAGGCAATACACATCCCCCATAGTTGGCCACACAATACACATAGAGGGACAATAGGTGGGTCACAACTCCCTGAGGCTACCTGGCTACTTTGATACAATCAGACATTGATTAGATCATCCTTCCCTTTGTTCCATCTTCACAATGTGAACACTTCACACAATGGACCTCTCTTGCTTATGAGGAGCCCTTGTAATAGGATTATCTATTATGCCAAGGTCGGCAATAGTCTGGGCTAATATTCTGCAGAGCATAAACCAACATACATACAGTATAACAGTAGGATCATATTTTAACCATAATAATTAAATAACCATAAAACAGGGTAAAACAGTGATGGGTTCTGTTACACCTGTCTCTCTATACATCCTACTCTGTCCCTCCTCAGACCTGTCTCTCTATACACCCTACTCTCTCTCAGATCTGTCTCTCTATACACCCTACTCTCTCTCAGACCTGTCTCTCTATATACCCTACTCTCTCTCTCTCTCTCTCTCAGATCTGTCTCTCTGTATATCCTACTCTCTCTCAGACCTGTCTCTCTATACACCCTTCTCTCTCTCAGACCTTTCTCTCTATACACCCTACTCTCTCTCAGACCTGTCTCTCTATACACCCTACTCTCTCTCTCAGACCTGTCTCTCTACACCCTACTCTCTCTCAGACCTGTCTCTCTATACATCCTACTCTGTCCCTCCTCAGACCTGTCTCTCTATACATCCTACTCTCTCTCAGACCTGTCTCTCTATACACCCTACTCTCTCTCAGACCTGTCTCTCTATACATCCTACTCTGTCCCTCCTCAGAACTGTCTCTCTATACATCCTACTCTCTCTCAGACCTGTCTCTCTATACACCCTACTCTCTCTCAGACCTGTCTCTCTATACATCCTACTCTGTCCCTCCTCAGACCTGTCTCTCTATACATCCTACTCTCTCTCAGACCTGTCTCTCTATACACCCTACTCTCTCTCAGATCTGTCTCTCTATACACCCTACTCTCTCTCAGACCTGTCTCTCTATACATCCTACTCTCTCTCAGACCTGTCTCTCTATACACCCTACTCTCTCTCAGACCTGTCTCTCTATACATCCTACTCTGTCCCTCCTCAGACGTGTCTCTCTACATCCTACTCTCTCTCAGACCTGTCTCTCTATACACCCTACTCTCTCTCAGACCTGTCTCTCTATACATCCTACTCTCTCTCAGACCTGTCTCTCTATACACCCTACTCTCTCTCAGATCTGTCTCTCTATACACCCTACTCTCTCTCAGACCTGTCTCTCTATATACCCTACTCTGTCTCTCTCTCTCTCTCTCAGATCTGTCTCTCTATACATCCTACTCTCTCTCAGATCTGTCTCTCTATACATCCTACTCTCTCTCAGAGCTGTCTCTCTATACGTCGTTTCTCTCTTTCCTCTCCTCACTCCTCTGCTCCCCAAGTGGTCCTATTATTTTACAGAATCTTTATTATACAGTGAACACATGAAACAAATACATTAAACTGATAAGACCCTGTCAGATAAGCACCTGTGTCAGGTAACCTCTCCTGTCAGATAATAAAGATACCCAATACATTTACCAGATGTGAGTAAAGACTCTGATTGGCTCCTACAGGTTTATGCTGAGGGTCTTGATCTTCTTGGGAATGAGATGTATTTTTGTATAAGTGGAAAGCAATTTCTAACCTATACAATAAGAGTATATACAGTTAATGATAATATTGTACACTTATACAATGTAATGGAGCATATGGTGAGAGAGTATAATATGGATATGAACCTTGGGCACAAAAGGAAAAAAAAACATAAAAGATCTTCTATAGCAAATACAAGTCTACAAGTTGAAACAATGAGGAGCCACATACATTAAACCGAAATCTGCTAATAATTGACTCTATCACTAGTGTTTTAGGCATTACAACGCAAAATAGATGTTTCAACAATGATGAGAATGACAAAAAAATATATTTTGTATACTAATTATATGGATAAATCTCAGAGATAGATAGATAAACATATAGACTCATCTTCCTTTAGGAGAAATCTTTTAGGCAAACAGCAGGAACAATGACAATGACAGGACCAATAAAATAATCAAATGGAGGTGACATCACTAGTTACTAGGTAGAGTCACACATTACTAGCGGCGGATTCCTATTGTTTAAATTGTATCTGCAAAGGGTGAGACACATTTACATACACAGAAACGGATTATCACCAGGCATTAGACCTCTATTGCGTTGATTGGCTGGTGGATGTACTGCCGAGGATTGTGGGACTTGTAGTGCGAAAAAGTAACATCCGGCTCATTCACTTCCTGTTCTTTTACAAAGATGGCGACCCGGGCCTGATCCCTTTGTCCGAACTCTCAACAGGTAAACAAAGAGATTAATGTTCTATTTACTGACCAGGAGATAATTTAGGGGGTTATTTGCGTCTTTGACTGGTTATCAGGTGCGAGTGGGATAAAGAAAGGAACAGATACCCGGATATAATGATAGTAATGTAGGAGGAGGAGCCATGTTATACAGGGGGGATATAGAGGGTATATATATATATATATATATATATATATATATATATATATATATATACACACACACACTCACTGATGAGTCATGTTATACAGGGGGAATACAGAGAGGTGGGAGTGTGTGTATATATATATATATATATATATATATATATATATATATATACCGTGAATGTCCAGTAATCTAGTAATCTAGTAATTATTAATCTATATATATATATATATATATATATATATATATATAAATAAATATATATATATATATATATATATATATATATATATATATATATATATATAGATTAATAATGAGTATTGCAATATAATTTGATACCTTTCGTATTTGACAAACCTCTTATTTAAAATGACGAGATTTCGAGTGGTTCAACCTCTCTTTATCAAGTCTCAAGCAATACTAACATGAGATGGAACCCTAATAACAGCAGATGCAGGGAGAGTGGAGACAGCATCTGACATCATCAGGTAAATGCATATAGGGGGAATAAACACAACATAGCAAAGGAAACATACATACACATATTACATACACATATACATAATTATATACATGAAAAAGCAGAGCACTGTAGTCCACAGTGATATCTTTCCTGTTTGACAAACACCTCACTAAGAGTGCTAAGTCTGTTATGGTATAAGAGGAAAAAATCACATACAATTCTCATCATGTCTTAGAAAACCCAAGTCCATAATAATTCCTGTATTTTTAGTGTTGAAGAATGTGATGCTTTTCTCTCTTGGATGCTTTTACATTTTCCTATGAGTATTTTGACTTTTGAGTTTTGGTTGGAGTGATCATTCTGGCTAAAATGGTGTCCCACTGGGCTACAATAACTGTCTTCATTATGTTTTCTTATTGAATGCCTGTGTAAATGTATTCTTAAATGCATTTTTTGGCCGGTTTCTCCAATGTAACAGCCTGTATCACATAAAGTACATTGTATTATATTAACCCCATTGGACGATGTACATGAATATGATCCTTTCATGTTATAGGTTTTGTTGTTGTGTGTGGCTGTATCATCATTACAAATGTGTTGGCATAATTTACAGGCATGTTTGTTACAAGGTCCAGTTCCATTTTTTTGTATTCAGTTGGTTAATAGGTGTTCTCTGGGTATTTTAATGGCAGTGGTTATTTTTAGATAATATTACAGGGTTTGTAATCCTTTTGTTCGAAAGATTCAGACAGTGTTTTTAAATTTTTATCACGGTCTCCAGTGTTTGAGCAAATCCGATGGTATCTAACAGCTTGACTATGGATGATGGCTTGTTTGGTGTGGGAGGGATGGAAACTGGAGCTGTGTAGGTAATTACATCTGTCTGTGGTTTTCCTATTTACAGATGAGTGGAGAGTGTCATTGGTGATGGATATAGTAGTGTCTAGAAAGTTTACCTGTTCTGTAGAGCAGAACAGCATTTGAAATAAAGATGATCACATTCTTCAACACTAAAAATACAGGACTTAATATGGACTTGGGTTCTCTCACACATTATCGGAATTTTAGGTGATTTTTTTTTTCTTATACCATAACAGACTTAGTACTCTTAGTGAGGTGTTTGTCCAAAGGAAAGATATCACTGTGGACTACAGTGATCTGCTTTTTCATGTATATGTGTATATATGTTTCCCTTGCTATGTTGTGTTTATTCCCCATATATGTATTTACCTTATGATGTCAGATGCTGTCTCCACTCTAACTGTATTTCACAGTTTTAGTCATAGCAATGGATGGATTTTTCACAAAGCAGGTCACTTAACCACATACAGCACTGTTTCACGGTTACTGACGATTCTCAGTGTGGTGTGAGTGCCTGGTTTGTGTGGTGATTGTTGTAGAGAGTAGTTCTATACAGCAATTGTTTCACATATGGTGGGCTAAGAGTGATAGAATCCCTCCATCACACCACACTGAGGATCATCAGTAACAGTGAAACAGTGCTGTATGTTGTTAAGTGACCTGGTTTGTGAAAAATCCATCAGTTGCTATGCCTAAAACTGGGAAATACAGTAAGCATATGCTTAAAAGGCGCCATGTTTAAAATGGTTTGGATTGACAGAGTGACAATGCATTATTTGGTCTCATTTGCATGTCCCGCCCAGTTTTCCCAGAGTGCAGTGCTTATACTGGATTTCTGAGAAATTTGAGCAGGAAATACGTTTTTATTAACTTATTTTTTAGACATTCAAATAGTCACTAATGTACTATTCCTTATTTGTGTTACTGTACTTTGTACGGTGGAGGGCTTCTATTATGACCTTTAAAGCCCCCAAAACTCCTCAAAATCCCTTTTAAAAGTAACTCCCCAGTGATGTGGGTGTGTTTTATTATCTGTATTATCAGACCTGGTCTGACCTTGTGTTTTTTCAGGATCTTTCTCTCCGTAATTAATAATATGTATAAAGCAGTCAGTATATTATCTGATGATAACAACTGGAGAAATTCACATTTAAAGATCTTAAGAACTAATGACGATAGAAATCCTTCTGTAACCACTAAGAGAGGCACAGGGAGGGGGGGATCTGTATTTATATATTAGGGAATCGCATGATAACTCTAACCGTATTTGTATAAGAGCATTTCAAATCTCAACTGGATATATCACTCATTATCATTTCTAAAACTTTATATGTACTATAGGATACATTTTATTTAAACATCATATGTATATATTTGAATTGCCATATTTTGCCTTCAAAAATGTTATCAACACTTTCCAAAGACCGTAGTTAGAGCATACAGAAATAAGACATTTTAAAATCAATTTTCCCAGTGAGAATACTAAGAAAAAATATAATGTTACAAATCCCAACGTGTGACTGTCTTGTGTATTTGTACAGACCATAAAGACATGTAACGAATCCTAGCGTGTGACCATCTCATGTTTGTTTGTACTGACCATAAAGACATGTAACAAATCCTAGCGTGTGACCGTCTCATGTTTATTTGTTCAGACCATAAAGACATGTAACAAATCCCAGCGTGTGACTGTCTTATGTTTATTTGTACAGACCATAAAGACATGTAACAAATCCCAGCGTGTGACCGACTCATGTTTATTTGTACAGACCATAAAAACGTGTAACAAATCCCAGCGTGTGACCGTCTTATGTTTATTTGTACAGACCATAAAGACGTGTAACAACTCCCAGCGTGTGACCGTCTCATGTTTATTTGTACAGACCATAAAGACATGTGACAAATCCCAGCGTGTGACTGTCTCATGTTTATTGGTACTGACCATAAAGACATGTAACAAATCCCAGCGTGTGACAGTCTCATGTTTATTTGTACAGACCATAAAGACAAGTGACAAATCCCAGCGTGTGACCGTCTCATGTTTAGTGGTACTGACCATAAAGACATGTAACAAATCCCAGCGTGTGACTGTCTCATGTTTATTGGTACTGACCATAAAGACATGTAACAAATCCCAGCGTGTGACAGTCTCATGTTTATTTGTACAGTCCATAAAGCCGCGTAACAAATCCCAGCGTGTGACCGTCTCATGTTTATTTGTTCAGTCCATAAAGACATGTAACGAATCCCAGCGTGTGACCATCTCATGTCTATTTGTACAGACTATAAATACATGTAACAAATCCTAGTGTGTGACTGTCTCATGTTTATTTGTACTGACCATAAAGACATGTAACAAATCCCAGTGTGTGACCGACTCATGTTTATTTGTTCAGTCCATAAAGACATGTAACGAATCCCAGCGTGTGACCATCTCATGTCTATTTGTACAGACTATAAATACATGTAACAAATCCTAGTGTGTGACTGTCTCATGTTTATTTGTACTGACCATAAAGACATGTAACAAATCCCAGTGTGTGACCGACTCATGTTTATTTGTACAGACCATAAAGACGTGTAACAAATCCCAGCGTGTGACCGTCTTATGTTTATTTGTACAGACCATAAAGACGTGTAACAACTCCCAGCGTGTGACCGACTCATGTTTATTTGTACAGACCATAAAGACGTGTAACAAATCCCAGCGTGTGACCGTCTCATGTTTATTTGTACAGACCATATAGACATGTGACAAATCCCAGCGTGTGACCGTCTCATGTTTATTTGTACAGACAGTGACAAAGTGACACCATCAGTTCTCTCAGAGTTTGATCAAGAAGAAGAGACAAATATGAGGAGTCCCCGGGAGATTAAAGAGGAGGAAATTCCTGTAAATATCAGTGAAGGTGAGTGATGGGGTAAATACTATGGGCCTCATTTTATTAGCGGCCGCAGCCGTTGCGGGGCCGCAAGGACCGGCCGCAAGCTATTCGGCTATTCTATTCCCTTACGCGCCAGAGGAAAGCCTTTGATCTAAAACGGACGCAAGAGTTTTGCTATTCAATTGCTCCGGGAAACCTCTCTGCAAGGCTAAAAACGAGCCGCAGCTTACTTGCAGGAAAGAGGTCTCGCTAGCACCAATTAAGCACATAAAATAGCTCAAATAAAGCCATCCTGCACTTTGAGAAGACTATAAAGGGATTTTAGGTGTTAGCAAAAATAGCACATAATTATCCTGTACTCAAATCCGTAAAATATTTTATTTTTAATATCCGTAAAATATCCATGTAAAAAGTCCAGAGTGCTTGGAGCACCTCAGACACGCCCACGCCGCAGCCGGAAAATAAACAGTTAATTTGAACTCAGGTTTGGGCAGATGTGCAAGCTTGAGAGTGGGTTCCTTTTAATCCTCATGTCCCCCAATATGATCCCTAGCATTTACAGAGCTGTACAGTGCAGGCTTGAATTTATTTTTGAGTTTTTAGATTTCACAGATTACGGCCGGTTCCAAGATATGCGGCCGGCCGTAAAAGGAGATCCTTGCGGGGCCATATAATAGAATCGCGAGTTAACTGAACCCCCGCAAGGAATCGCAGCCTTACGGCCGATTTACGGCCGGTAATAGAATGAGGCCCTATATGTGTAACACAATTAATAAGTGTGAGCCATAAGGAACACAGCATGTTTGGTTACATGAACACTGTTAATGATAATATTTTCCCAGTTCTTTTTTATGTATTTTTTATTACAAATCCAGTTTAAATGAACTTCTTGTTTTTAATTATTTTTCCTGAAATGAAAAAATGTGTATACAAATTACAGATGTTAAAGGGCCACTACAGTATAATATTTATAATATGCTGTATGAAGAGCTTGACTTGATAATGTGCAAAATGTTTATACACAGTTTAAAATATTTAATTACAGCCTTTAATTTTTTTCTATTCAGTTGTATTCGTTTTTGTGTAAATTTTGACCGACATTGTTATTTGTCTGTGAAAGGTTAAAAAACAGGGAGGAGTGAGAGGAATGTAGATAAGATCTGTAATAACTTCTGCTATTAAAGGTAGCCCCTTCACAATATAACTGAATGGCTCCATATAATAACCTGCCCCTCAAACTACAGACAGTCTAGAAGTCTAAAATGTAATCCTAAATGATACAATGAGAGTCATCTAAATATAACATTTCTATAAAATCCTTTTTATGTTCCTGTCATACATACCTGCTAATGTTGATATTTTGTTACATACTTGACCATTATGTTGAATATTTTACCAAACTACAGTGGCCCTTTAAGTTTTATTATTTGTCATCTGAATGGGTACAACTAAATGTGAATGTCCATCTAAATCCTGTAGACTATTTTGTTGCTTGTTTCTGACATTTTTTATATAGTTTGTCCATCCTCATACTGAGTGTCTCTGACTTGTAGAAATAATGTAATTTTCTAGTAAATATAAAAAAAATACGTAATTTGGTGTTTTCCTTAAATATCAGTCGTTTTTAGTACAAGACAAAAATTAAAACATTATGAACCAATGGGATCCTTTGATTTCACAGACTCCAGTTTCTGTCTCAAGAGATAGTTATCTTAATACAAGAAACTTTATTTATTACCAGTCTCTGAATGTGGTTGTATAGATAGTGGTGGGGGAACTAGATAGACCATGTTATTTTATTGTGTAGAATATCAATTTACAATTAATTCTCTATTGGACCAACAGGACTCCCTGATTACAATCTCCACATTGTGACTGTTAAAGAGGAAAAATACTGTGAGGGAGAAGAAGACAGTGATAATCAGATTGTAATTCATTCTGATCCATGTGAAGGTGAATTACCAAAATATGTCCCTAATAAAAATAAAGTTATATATATATATATATATATATATATATATACATACACAGTTGTGCTCAGAAGTTTGCATACCCTGGCAGAAATTGTAAAAAATCTTGGCATTTATCTTTACAATATGGCTGATCATGCAAAATAAATGTATTTTATTGAAGGATAGTGATCATATGAAGCCGTTTATTATCACATAGTTGTTTGGCATTACAATAACAGAAATCACCCAAATGGCCCTGATCAAAAGTTGACATACACTTGAATGTTTGGCCTTGTTACAGACACACAAGGTGATACACACAGGTTACAATGGCAATTAAAGGATCATTTCCTACATCTGTGGCTTTTTAAATTGCAATTAGTGTCTGTGTATAAATAGTCAATGAGTTTGTTAGCTCTCACGTGGATGCACTGCGCAGGCTAGATACTGAGCCATGGGGAGCAGAAAAGAACGGTAAAAAGACAAGGTAATGGAACTTCATAAAGATGGAAAAGGATATAAGAAGATATCCAAAGCCTTGAAAATGCCAGTCAGTACTGTTCAATCGCTCATTAAGAAGTGGAACATTCTGGGATCTCTTGATACCAAGCCAAGGTCAGGTAGAGGCAGATATTTATTTCTATCAGTGTTGATATATTCATCAGTTTCTTTATACAATTTGGAAATTATATGATGGGTATTTGTGTTATATCCATATTGCACTGATAGATTTTGGTTCTGTCTCAATATGGATTAAAATAGACTAAATTTACTTTCACCTTTCTGGTTTGGTATGTGATCATTATATCTAATCTATACTCCTGTATTGCAGGGCAATTAGCCAGCTTGCGGGACACACCATAGACCCTTTCTAGGAGATCTCTGTAATGAGACACAGAGATTGCTTTGTATAGACTTACTCTGTATATGTAATTATATTTTATGTGATTTATTATATCCAGTCCATACTCCTGTATTGCAGGGCAATTAGCCAGCTTGTGGGGCACACTATAGCCCCTAGATAGGAGGTCTCTGTAATGAGACACAGGGACTTCTTTGTATTGATCTACCGTGTATATATATACTGTATATATATATATATATATTAAGAATAAAGTTCCTTGTAAGGCTTCTTACATAGTATTTAAGGTTGAAAAAAGACTTTCAGTCCATCAAGTTCAACCATTTAATATCTCCTCTGATCTGCAATATGCGGATTAACTATTAATTAATTAGATGTATTAAAAAAAAAAAAAAACAATTCCCTCCCGATCCCAGACACCGGCGACCGGACCTCTCCCTGGATCAATACTGCCCCTCCAATTATCCATGATAACACTGAATTCCCTTTTTAATTAGAAATATATCCAGTCCCCTTTTAAAGTTATCTATTGAATCCGCTGTCACCACCTCCTCTGGTAGAGAATTCCACAGATTAACCACCCTTACTGTGAAAAACCCTTTTCTTTCTTTAAGGTGGAATCTTTTTACTTCTAACCTCAAGGGGTGTCCTCTTGTCAGTTGAAAACCTCTTGGCACAAAAAGCTCCCTTGGCAAATCTTTATACTGAGCCTGGATGTATTTATATAAGGTAATCAGATCTCCTCTTAGACGCCTTTTCTAGAGAAAATAAGTTTAATTTGGTTAGTCTTTCTTCATAACTTAGCCCCTCCATTCCCCTTATTAGTTTTGTTGCCCTCCTCTGTACCCTTTCCAGCTCTAAAATGTCCTTTTTATGAAGTGGTGCCCAAAATTGTACTCCATATTCCAAATGAGGGCGTACTAGAGATTTGTATAGGGGCAGAATTATATTTGCTTCCCTGGCTTCTATACCCTTCTTAATACATGCTAATATTTTATTTGCCTTTGCAGCTGCTGCTTGGCTTTGAGCACTATTACCTAGGTGGTTGTCCACCAGCAATCCCAAATCCCTTTCAATATCTGATACACCTAGATTTGCTCCATTAAGATTATAAATTGCATGGCTATTTTTCCTTCCCAGATGCATAACTTTACATTTATTCGTATTAAATCTCATCTGCCATTTAGATGCCCATTCCTCAATTTTTTGTAAATCCCTTTGGAGGCAAAGCACATCACTATCTGATTTAATTAGCTTGCACAACTTTTGTGTCATCAGCGAAAATGTAGACACCACACTCCAATCCTACCTCTAAGTCATTAATAAATATGTTAAAAAGGAGAGGACCTAATACTGAGCCCTGATGAACCCCACTTACCACATTAGTCCAATCGGAGTATGTTCCATTTACAACAACCCTTTGCTTCCTGTCTTTTATCCAGCTCTCAATCCATGAGCAGATATTTACTGCAATTCCTGTATCTCTTATTTTGCACAATAGTCTCCCATGTGGTACTGTATCAAAAGCCTTTGCAAAATCCAAAAAGACTACATCCACTGAGTTGCCTTGATCCAGGTTCCTACTAACCTCCTCATAGAAACCAATTAGATTTGTTTGACATGATCTATCCCATGTTGACTCCTACTTATAATCATGTTCAAATAGACATATTCTTGTATTTTATCCCTTATTAATCCTTCTAAAAGCTTCCCCACTACAGAAGTGAGGCTCACTGGTCTATAATTCCCCGGATTTGCTCTTGCTACCTTTTTAAATATAGGTATCACATCAGCTTTTCTCCAGTCATCTGGTAGAGACCCTGTGTTGAGTGAATCTTGAAAAATTAAATATAATGGTTTGGCTATTACAGAACCCAATTCCCTTAGTACCCTTGGATGTATTCCATCAGGACCCGGGGCTTTATTAACATTTTTTTTTTTCAACCTCTTTTGGATTACTTCCAGTGTTAACCAATTATTTGGCAAAGGTAGTGTAGCCCCATTATGTTGCAGTGTCCCAACCACCTGTACCTCCCTTGTGTATACCGAAGAAAAGAACCTATTTAGCTCATCTGCCTTTTCTTGGTCACTAATTATCAGACGGCCTGTGTTACATTGCAATGTTCCTATAGCTTCCTTCCTCACCTTCTTCCCATTAATATACTTAAAAAATATTTTAGGGTTAGTCTTACTCTCTTTTGCAATTAATTTTTCATTTTCTATTTTAGCCAGTCTAATCGCTCTTTTGCAAGCCTTGTTGATTTCCTTGTATTCCTGTAAAGCAGTCTCTGTCCCCTCTTGTTTGTATAATTTAAATGCCTGTTTTTTACTTCGTATCTTGATCTTTAAATCATTGATAAGCCACATTGGAGGGGATTTACTCATTTTACTTTTATTCCCACACTGTATATGTCGATGTGTATGTATATTTAGTAAGGATTTAAATGTTGTCCATTTGTAGTCATTGTTTTAACCTGCCAGTTCTCTATCCCAGTCTATACTTTGTATTGCGGCCCTTAGACTGTTAAAATCTGCCCTTTTAAAAGTAAGAGTTTTTGTTGGCCCCTAAAAACTTTGTTTTTTTAATTCAATCTCAATTGAGACTGTGTTGTGATCACTGTTTCCCAAAGGTTGCCCTATTCCAACATTAGATACTATATCAATATTATTTGTGATTAGTAAATCTAAGATAGCTTCATTTCTAGTAGGCTCTTGTACAACCTGGGCCAGATAATGATCCCTGAGTGTACTCAAGAACCTGCTCCCCTTAGCTGAACAGCTGGTCTCATTTATCCAGTTTATTTCAGGGTAATTAAAATCTCCCATTATTAGAACCTGACCATGCTTAGCTGCATTTTCAATCTGTAACAATAATTGTAGTTCCTCACTTTTAGCTTTATTTTGGGGTTTATAGCATACTCCTACTAATATTCTTTTGGAATTTGCTGCTCCGCTATTTAACTCTACTCACAAACATTCAGCTTTATCACTAGGTCCACCATAAATATCTTCTCTGACTATAGGCTTAAATTCAGGCTTAACATACAGACAAATCCCTCCTCCTCGTTTACCATTGCCTCTATCTTTACTAAATAGGTTATAACCATCCAGATTAACAGTCCAGTCATTAGATTCATCCCACCACGTTTCAGTAATGCCTATTAAATCCCATCCTATCCCCTAGTACAAAAGCTCCCTCATCATAAGGGCATCCATCCCTACTGTAGAGATTGTACCGAGTGAGAAGTCAGCCCAGTGCTCTTAAAACCCAAACCCCTCCTTATTGCATTTCATCTTTTGGGCAACGCATTAACTTCCCTAAGCTCTTCTGGCCTCCCGGGCTAGCACGGGCACTGGAGGTCATTGCTTCAGCTTATTACCTAGTCTCTAAAGCATTCTTAGGACACTCCGATCTTCTACTGAACTTTGTCATTGGTACCAATTATGGTACCAAGACCGGCCGGGTCATTTCCATCCCCTCCCAATAATTTGTCTTACCAGTCCACAACATGCCGAACCACCGAGCACCAGGGAGACAGCAAACTGTTTGATTGCTGGGATCTGGGTGACAAATCACCCTGTCTACCTTCCTAATAATAGAGTCCCCTACAACCAAAACCTGTCTGTTGCTCGGCCTATGCTGACCTCCCACTCCTTCAGTAGAACTGTTCTCCCGTCGGTTAGAGGGAACAGCTCTATCTGGCATTGCCATTCCTGAATGGACATCCCCAACAGTTTCACTCAATCTGCAAATCAGTTGGTGTTGCCAACTCAGAACTGGCCCTGCCTCCTCCTGTTCCCCCTGCTTCCCTTTGTAACTGTAACCCAGCTACCTCCCTGGACATCCTCACTAGCCCCAGCCCCGACCTCCATGCTTGGCCCAAACTGTGCTCAGTGAGCACCAACCCCCTATCCAGTGGAGCAAAATCACTAAGTGCTGCAATTTTCCGCTCCAGATCTCCAATTTGAGCTTCCAGAGATGCAACATGCTCACACCTGTCACAGAGGTATGGACCCTGGATCATCTGGTTTCCAGTATTGCATATTGTTATATATGAAGTATTGTTATATACAAGGTCAGGTAGGCCAAGAAAGATTTCAGCCACAACTGCCAGAAGAATTGTTCGGATTGCAAAGAAAACCCCCCAGGTAATCTCAGGAGAAATATATGCTGCCCTGGAAAAAGACGGTGTGATTATTTCAAGGAGCACAATGCGACGACACTTGGATAAAAAATTAGCTGCATGGGTCGAGGATCCATAAAAAAGCTTTACTGCGCCTCTGCCACAAAAAAAGCCTAGTTACAAAATGCCCGACAACACCTTGACACACCTCACAGCTTCTGGCACACTGTAATTTGGACTAACAAGACCAAAATAAAGCTTTATGGTCACAACCATAAAGCACTATGTTTGGAGAGGGGTCAACAAGGCCTATAGTGAAAAGAATACTATCCCACTGTGAAGCATTGGTGGTGCTCACCGTGATGTTTTTTTTGGGGCGGGGGGGGATGTGAAGCCTAAAGGCCACGGGGAATCTTGTGGAAAACTGATAGCAAGATGAATGCAGCAAGTTATCAGAAAATACTGGCAGCAGAAAAAGGTGAAGGCTCTGGAGTGCCAGTCACAGTCACCTGACCTTAATATCATCGAGCCACTCTGGGAGATCTCAAATGTGCGGTTTATGCAAGATGACCAAAGACTTTGCATGACCTGCAGGCATTTTGCCGAAGACGATGGGCAGCTATACCACCTGCAAGAATTAGGGGCCTCATAAGACATCTATTACAACAAACTGCACGCTGTCATTGATGCTAAAGGGGGCAATACACAGTATTAAGAACTAAGGGTGTGCAAACTTGAGATCAGTGCCTTCATATGATCATTATCCTTCTATAAAAATACATTTGCATGATATACAGTCATATTTTCAAAATAAATGCTAAAATTTCATAATTTCTGCCAGGGTATGCAAACTTTTGAGCACAACTGTGGTGTGTATATAGTACAGGTGGTTATAAAAAGTCTGCATACCCCTGTTCAAATGTCAGGTTTCTGTGCTGTAAAAAAAATGAGACAAAGATAAATCATTTCAGAACTTTTTCCACCTTTAATGTGACCTATAACTGTACAACTCAATTGAAAAACAAACTGAAATCTTTTAGGTGGAGGGAAGAAAAATGAAAAATAAAAATAATGTGGTTGCATAAGTCTGCACACCCTCTTATAACTGGGGATGTAGCTGTGTTCAGAATTAAGCAATCACGTTCCAAATCGTGTTAAATGTCACCATACACCGGCCAACATTTAAAGTGCCTCTGATTAACCCCAAATAAAGTTCAGCTGCTCTAGTTGGTCTTTGCTGAAATGTTCTTAGTCGCATCCCACAGCAAAAGCCATGGTCCACAGAGAGCTTCCAAAGCATCAGAGGGATCTCATTGTTAAAAGGTATCAGTCAGGAGAAGGGTACAAAAGACTTTCCAAGGCATTAGATATACCATGGAACACAGTGAAGACAGTCATTACCAAGAACTGGAGCTCCCTCCAAAATTGAAGAAAAGACAAGAAGAAAACTGGTCTGGGAGGCTACCAAGAGGCCTACAGCAACATTAAAGGAGCTGCAGGAATATCTGGCAAGTACTGGCTGTGTGGTACACGTGACAATAATCTCCTGTATTCTTCATATGTCTGGGCTATGGGGTAGAGTGGCAAGACGAAAGCCTTTTCTTACGAAGAAAAACATCCAAGCCAGTCCATATTTTGCTAACACACACCTGAAGTCTCCCAAAAGCATGTGGGAAAAGGTGTTATGGTCTGATGAAACCAAGGTTGAACTTTTAGGCCATAATTCCAAAAGATATATTTGGTGCAAAAACAACACTGCACATCACCAAAAGAACACCATACCCCCAGGGAAGCATGGTGGTGGCAGCATCATGCTTTGGGGCTGTTTTTCTTCAGCTGGAACTGGAGCCTAAGTTAAGATAGAGGGAATTATGAACAGTTCCAAATACCAGTCAATATTGGCACAAAACCTTCAGGCTTCTGCTAGAAAGCAGAACATGTAAGAGGAAACTTCATCTTAGCAGCATGACAACGACCCAAAGCATACATCCAAATCAACAAAGGAATGGCTTCACCATAAGAAGTGATTAAAGTTGTGGAATGGCCCAGCCAGAGCCCCAGACCTGAATCCGATTGAAAATCTGTGGGGTGATCTGAAGAGGGCTGTGCACAGGAGATGCCCTCGCAATCTGACAGATTTGAAAATGTTTTTTGCAAAGAAGAGTGGGCAAATCTTGCCGAAGTCAAAATATGCCATGCTGATAGACTCATACCCAAAAAAGACTGAGTGCAGTAATACAATCAAAAGGGTGCTTCAACTCAAAATATTAGTTTAAGGGTGTGCAGACTTATGCAACCATATTATTTTATTTTTATATTTTTTCTTTCCTCTACCTAAAAGATTTCAGTTTGTTTTTCCAATTGAGTTGTACAGTTTATAGGTCACATTAAAGGTGGAAAAATTTTCTGAAATGAGTTATCTTTGTCTATTTTTTTACAGCACAGAAATCTGACATTTTAACAGGGGTGTTAGACTTTTTATATCCACTGTATATATATAATATATATATATATATATATATATATATATATATATATATAGATATATATAATATATATATATATTTATTTAAATAATTACAATGGTGAGTTTATAATCTGTTTATCTCTGTAGGACCTTTAGATGTGAAGCCTCCAGTTGTCTCCACGGTTGGACAAGAAGGTCTGAATATAAGAGATCAGCAGGTGAAGCAGGGGGGGAGTCCTGTAAATATTAGGGAAGGTGAGTAATTAATAAAAACCTAAGAAAGGTAGCAATACATTATTTAAAAACCACACTGTCAGCCTAAAAACAATTTTATTTAATATAAAAGAGCCTTAAAATTGTTTGTTCGGCTCCTGTGTTATTGTAAGTCTCAGAGAGCTTAATACGGGTGTGGCGGGTTCGTTGCTAATTTTGTACAAGTCTATAACCGGCTCTTAACGAAGTCTGTGCAGCAAATGCACAGAATAGATACATACACTGGGTAAATGCACAGGATAGATACATGGACTGGGTAAATGTACAGGATAGATACATAGACTGGGTAAATGCACAGGATAGATACATACACTGGGTAAATGCACAGGATAGATACATACACTGGGTAAATGTACAGGATAGATACATAGACTGGGTAAATGCACAGGATAGATACATACACTGGGTAAATGCACAGGATAGATACATACACTGGGGTAAATGTACAGGATAGGATAACATACACTGGGTAAATGCACAGGATAGATACATACACTGGGTAAATGCACAGGATAGATACATACACTGGGTAAAATGTACAGGATAGATACTTACACTGGGTAAATGCACAGATAGATACATACACTGGGTAAATGTACAGGATAGATATATACACTTTGTAAATGCACAGGATAGATAGCATAACACTGGGCTAATGCACAGGATAGATACATACTCTGGGTAAATGCACAGGATAGATACATACATTGGGTAAATGTACGGGATAGATACATACACTGGGTAAATGCACAGGATAGATACATACACTGGGTAAATGTACAGGATAGATACATACACTGGGTAAATGCACAGGATAGATACATACACTGGGTAAATGCACAGGATAGATACATACACTGGGTAAATGTACAGGATAGATACATACACTGGGTAAATGCACAGGATAGATACATACACTGGGTAAATGTACAGGATAGATACATACACTGGGTAAATGCACAGGATAGATACATACACTGGGTAAATGCACAGGATAGATACATACACTGGGTAAATGTACAGGATAGATACATGGACTGGGTAAATGCGCAGGATAGATACATGGACTGGGTAAATGCACAGGATAGATACATACACTGGGTAAATGCACAGGATAGATACATACACTGGGTAAATGCACAGGATAGATACATACACTGGGTAAATGTACAGGATAGATACATACACTAGGTAAATGTACAGGATAGATACATACACTGGGAAAATGTACAGGATAGATACATGGACTGGTTAAATGCACAGGATAGATACAGGGACTGGGTAAATGTACAGGATAGATACATACACTGGGTAAATGCACAGGATAGATACATACACTGGGTAAATGCACAGGATAGATACATACACTGGGTAAATGTACAGGATAGATACATACAGTGGGTAAATGTACAGGATAGATACATACACTGGGTAAATGCACAGGATAGATACATACACTGGGTAAATGTACAGGATAGATACATACACTGGGTAAATGTACAGGATAGATACATACACTGGGTAAATGTACAGGATAGATACATACAGTGGGTAAATGTACAGGATAGATACATACACTGGGTAAATGCACGGGATAGATACATACACTGGGTAAATGCACAGGATAGATACATACACTGGGTAAATGTACAGGATAGATACATACACTGGGTAAATGCACGGGATAGATACATACACTGGGTAAATGTACAGGATAGATACATACACTGGGTAAATACACAGGATAGATACATACACTGGGTAAATGTACAGGATAGATACATACACTGGGTAAATGTACGGGATAGATACATACACTGGGTAAATGCACGGGATAGATACATACACTGGGAAAATGTACAGGATAGATACATACACTGGGTAAATGCACGGGATAGATACATACACTGGGTAAATATACAGGATAAATACATACACTGGGTAAATGCACAGGATAGATACATACACTGGGTAAATGTACAGGATAGATACATACACTGGGTAAATGCATAGGATAGATACATACACTGGGTAAATGCACAGGATAGATACATACACTGGGTAAATATACAGGATAAATACATACACTGGGTAAATGCACAGGATAGATACATACACTGGGTAAATGTACAGGATAGATACATACACTGGGTAAATGCATAGGATAGATACATACACTGGGTAAATGCACAGGATAGATACATACACTGGGTAAATGCACAGGATAGATACATACACTGGGTAAATGTACAGGATAGATACATACACTGGGTAAATGTACAGGATAGATACATGTACGGGGTAAATGTACAGGATAGATACATACACTGGGTAAATGCACAGGATAGATACATGGACTGGGTAAATGCACAGGATAGATACATGGACTGGGTAAATGCACAGGATAGATACATACACTGGGTAAATGTACAGGATAGATACATGGACTGGGTAAATGCACAGGATAGATACATACACTGGGTAAATGCACAGGATAGATACATACACTGGGTAAATATACAGGATAGATACATACATTGGGTAAATGCACAGGATAGATACATGGACTGGGTAAATGCACAGGATAGATACATGGACTGGGTAAATGCACAGGATAGATACATACACTGGGTAAATGTACAGGATAGATACATGGACTGGGTAAATGCACAGGATAGATACATACACTGGGTAAATGCACAGGATAGATACATACACTGGGTAAATATACAGGATAGATACATACATTGGGTAAATGTACAGGATAGATACATGGACTGGGTAAATGCACAGGATAGATACATACACTGGGTAAATGCACAGGATAGATACATACACTGGGTAAATGCACAGGATAGATACATACACTGGGTAAATGTACGGGATAGATACATACACTGGGTAAATGCACAGGATAGATACATACACGGGGTAAATGTACAGGATAGGTACATGGACTGGGTAAATGCACAGCATAGATACATACACTGGGTAAATGTACAGGATAGATACATTCACTGGGTAAGTGCACAGGATAGATACATACACTGGGTAAATGCACAGGATAGATACATACACTGGGTAAATGCACAGGATAGATACATTCACTGGGTAAGTGCACAGGATAGATACATACACTGGGTAAGTGCACAGGATAGATACATACACTGGGTAAATGCACAGGATAAATACATACACTGGGTAAATGCACAGGATAGATACATGTACGGGGTAAATGTACAGGATAGATACATACACTGGGTAAATGCACAGGATAGATACATGGACTGGGTAAATGCACAGGATAGATACATACACTGGGTAAATGTACAGGATAGATACATGGACTGGGTAAATGCACAGGATAGATACATACACTGGGTAAATGCGCAGGATAGATACATACACTGGGTAAATATACAGGATAGATACATACATTGGGTAAATGCACAGGATAGATACATGGACTGGGTAAATGCACAGGATAGATACATGGACTGGGTAAATGCACAGGATAGATACATACACTGGGTAAATATATAGGATAGATACATGGACTGGGTAAATGCACAGGATAGATACATACACTGGGTAAATGTACAGGATAGATACATGGACTGGGTAAATGCACAGGATAGATACATACACTGGGTAAATGCACAGGATAGATACATACACTGGGTAAATATACAGGATAGATACATACATTG